>JAHHFK020004226.1:0-41673 GCA_024533555.2 Aedes koreicus
GGGCAAACATTTAGAATGGCGGTTGAAAACAAACTGAAAATCTTATCATCTAATACTAGACGTAAAACGCAATATATCAAGTCACAGCTGGTGCCGTTCACATTGCACATGTCAATAATTTTCCCGTTGGTAACTGTTGTCTAAATACCACTTTCATCAGATTGAAAAACGATATGAATACGCTCCATCAAAATTCATTGATATTCTAAATAAAACCCTAGAAGTAGGTTGCTACGTGCAACGAATGATCCACTCACAACCACATCCCTAATTAATTGATTTTTGTACAGCTACCCGACCCCTACAAACAGGAAAGAGTCAAAAAGCAGTCAGCTAACCGATCGCCATCCGATGCCCTTTCCCACAAAACCGCTAATCAATTTCCCATCAGAAGCAAATAATCGTATTTTGAACCCACTCAGCTGTTTATAGCCACAAGTCCATTCGTTCACTGGCTAATTTAAAGTTCATTACCAAACCATCCCAACAGAACACGGTTTGCGTCCTGGTTTTATTAGTCCTTCTCTTTTTTTCATTTTGCGGTCAGCGCCAATTGGATAAATAAACACCCCAATCTTCGCCTCTCCCGACGAACAGAACTGCGAACTTCAAACAAAACTCTCGTACTCATTTACTTACGCTCCTTTTAACTAACATAGGAAAAGGACGACGGTCGAGGGAGGGACCATCCTTGAGGTAGGTCATTCCGTAATCGTCATCAGCATTATCATCAACGCCGTAGCCAGTTCCGTTGCCTTCGTCATCAGGACCGACCTCCAACGAAAGAGAAAAGAAACCCAAGCGGAAGAGGCGAAGAAGGATGCTTCTTCCACGTCCAAGGTCTTGCTGTAATTATACAATCAGAATGGAAAAGTTTGCCGAGCGGGAATCGTAGATGGTACATGGATGGATTGGTTCGACCGAAGAGATTCAGAGAAGCAGTTTTTAACTGTGTTGTTTGTTCAAATGTGCTTGATTGGGTTTCTTAAATTAAGTTTTTTCTAGAATACCTTTTTTTTAAATACCTTTGTTTAAAAAAACACTTCTAAAGAAGGCGCCGGCGGTGTAGTGGTGAGCGTGGTTGCCTCTCAGCCCAGTCAATCTGGTATCAATTCTAGTCGGCACCGTTGGGAATTTCTGAGACGAAAAATCTCTGATGACGTCTTCTTCGGAAGAGAGGTAAAACCGATGGTCCCGGCTCATGTGTTGATGGGTTTGATATGTAAGGAGTGTATCGAATATAAGCTATCCACATACATTTGCGTTGTACGCATGTATTTGTGATGGTTTTTTATGCTCTGAACACTGCATGCTGTGCGTTTGACTGTCAGCTTTCTTTTGTTTACTTGTTTGTGCGGTTCAAATTCTGCGTTTTCAAAATGTCGCGTATTGAAAAGGAAGTGAAAATTAAGGTTCTGGACACATTGCTAAGTGAGAAGGGTATTACTATGCGAAAATTGGCGAAGCGGTTTGGAATTCATCATGCGAGTGTTAAAACCATCATTAATAAGTTTGGGGAACACTATTCTTTGGATGAGCTACCAGGAAGAGGCAGAAAACCCGGTTCTTCCAACCCGAAACTGGAGCAGAAAGTGGTATCTCTAATCATGAAGAACAAATCAATGTCAATACGTGATTTGGCCAAAAAAGCAGGAACGAGTGTCGGAATGATCCAGCGTATCAAGAGGCGAAACCACCTGAAGACCTACAAGAAGCAGAAAATCTCGAAACAAAGTGCAGAAGAGAAGAAGCGAGCAGCAACAAGGGCCCGGAAATATTCGCGTCTTTTGCCGCGTCCGGATGCATGCGTTTTGATGGACGATGAGACCTATGTAAAGGAGGACTCAAAAACCCTTCCAGGTCCACAATACTTACTGCCGTCGTTGGGGAGGATGTGAGCGATGCGGACAGGTCGATTCAAGTGGAGAAAGTCGGTCGAAAGGTACTGGTATGGCAAGCAATATGTTCCTGTGGTTTGAAGTCAAGCATTTTTTACACTACCGGAACTATAAATGCGGAAATCTATCGATCTGAGTGTCTCCAGAAGAGATGGTTGCCTTTATATAAGAAGCATAGTACACCTCCACTGGTTTGGCCGGATTTAGCGTCGGCTCACTATGCCAAAACCACTCTCAATGGCTGGGGAAAAGGGTACAGATTTCGTTGAGAAAAAATCAACCCCCCAAAAGCTCCCCCCCTGCCCCGGGGTGGGGGGGGGTGGGGGGGGGGTCTTAAAGAGGGGGAAAGGGGAGGGAAAAGGGGGGAGTTCAAAAAAGGGTGTGTGTGTGTGTGTGTGTCCAATCTAACACCCATCGGCCGGCAATGGTATTATGGAAGAAATCTGTTTACAACAATCATTCAAGTGACCATTGGAAGCAGCTTTAATCCGGGAGCTAGAAAGTGATAGCTCTACTGCAGATCCAGCAACCCATTTCAGAATGTCTGGAGAGTCACGTCCATTCCGAGGTTACTTTCACATACAATAAGCCCCGCATGTAAACATTACCGATATCATTTGGATAAGGGCACTGCAACACACTTCCAGATTTGGAAATTTTAAATTTCCAAACCAGGCACGTATTTAGTATTTTTGGAAAATAAGATTTTTGTTATATAGTTAGATACATCTCACCCATGTCCGCCTCCTCAATCACACTATCTTGTTCATTCGTAAAAATAAAACCTTTCGACGTTGATTCGTGATTAATTTCATGCACTCGCGATTAAATATGCGCATTAACGTTACTAAACCGCCCGCTAGATATGCAACCTGCATAACAAAACTCTGTACACCCCGTGGTGAATGCACCTAAAATTATGTGCAAGCTTTTCACCCGCCCATGCGCGTTGTTTTCGTTTGCTGCTTCTGACCAGCAAATGGCCGTTCTTTACATTGCACTAGTCTTTGTTTTTTCACTCCACACTCTGCCAATAATGCAAATCCCCGTTGTGTCGACTTTATATCGAGCTTCAAAACTGCTAATAGTCATCGATTCACTCGCGACGAAGCGCAAAAACCCTCTAAACTAATAAATTATGCCCGAGTGTCACAATATTACCACTAATAACCAAAACTAAGCTGATTTAACTCTTCTTCCGGGTGCGGGGGAGAAGCACAAAAACAAACAAAAAACGGGGAAATACTACCGACACTCACACATTTCGAGAGGGAATCGATTATATTCACTACGGCTTACACAATGCTCGCGGAGATTTTATGATTTCACTGTTAGCTCAAGTTAAATTATTCTTTGATTTTTTTCGCGAAAACGACGCAGCAAAAAACAAAACACGTCAGTTTCGAAGCACGGCTTGCTGCGATTCAAAAAAAAAAAAAAATTTGGGGGGACGTGTAAAAAAAAGGGGCGATACACCTGTGGGAGGTGGAGGGGGAGAGAGTTCGAGAAAGAGAGAAAATTTGGGGAAGAAATAATTTTTTTTTCGTCGTGTTTTTTTTTTTTTGTTTTTTCGTTCAATAAAGGGTTAATTTTTGGTTTGGGTAAAAAATAGGTTTTCTATTTATTGGAAGGAAGATTGGGGGAGGGAAATTTTTTTACCCTGGGGGGGGGGGGGTAGAAGAAAGAAAAAATGAAAGTCACGTAAATACGAAACAACAACGACAACGAAACAATTTAACGAATGCATTAGTAGAATGATTGTTATTGGAAAACTCGTAAAATGTACGGAAACTAACGTTTCACTTGTTCACTTAAAAAAAGAAACTAATACACTTCTTTCGGGCACTGACTTGACACTGATTTTCGACGCTCTTAGAACCATTCGTCCAACTTCGGTAGAACCAAAGAGGGCATTCTCAGCAGCTGGCAACATTACCAACAAAATCCGATGCGGATTGGGAGATGAATCGCTCAGTAAGTTATGTCTACTTAAGTTTCACTTTGCCCAGCTCAACAAGCATTGATTTTAACATTTGAAGTTTGAAGAAGGAGATGTTTCGCTCATCACCATGAGGCACCAAGAGTGGACAGTTATGTTTGCTAGAATGAAAGATATGAAGAGAAAGTGTTGAAAGTTCCGTCAGTGTGCGGTAGGTTGAAAATTGAATAGAAGTATTGACAATTGAGCGAAAGGGCATGGGTAAGAAGTAGTACTCGAACCAAGGACGCTTCCTTTGCCTAACATCCCACTGTGGGATAGATCAAGGCACGGACGAATCCGCCACCTAAATAGGCAATAATAACGTGATGGATCTCGCTCATGTACCACTGATGGCTTATGATAGTTTCTAGCGGTAGTTTGTACACACTCTGTTTTGATGCGTACATGGGAGAGGAACCCTCTCCTTTTTGGAGGTTTGCCAATAAATATTGTTTTTCACCCAAAACTCCTGCGTTGAACTGGCAGGCTTGACGTGCCGCATGGGCTCAGTAGGGATTCTCTGTCAAGACCCGAAGCTAAGAGTCAGTTCCATTGTGGTTCTATCACATTAGTTAGTAAAATTATTGAAGTTATCTACATATTTTTTCAGCATTTCAGTATGGAGAAGATGGTTGGCGTAGCCTGGGCAAGGAAGTGCGATTGAAGATCGTGTCCATGCAGGGTTTATTTTCCATTTTCATTTAATTAATAATTTCAGCACGCTTTGGGACATCTTTTTATTTTAAATTACTTTTGCATTTCAGAGTATGGAGCAGCATGACAATTCAATGATTGTAATGTTTAATTTGTTTTTAGGCATTTAAGCATAACATTTTCATTAAAATTCTATCTCTGGACATCAAAAAGTATTCCTAAAAGACTGGCATGTGATTATAAGCAGTATAATTTTATATTAATATTTAATATGCATTTAATGGTATTATCATAAGATAGTCCATTAACACTCACTTGCAAAAAAAAAGCCGAGCAAAATTTTGCTTCCAAAAAACGCCATGTTCAACCTTCTGTAACTTTGTCAATTATCAATAGTTTTGACTGAAAATTTGACCACACTATAATCAATGTATTGACTTTATGTGACCAAAATGTTGATAAAAATTATAAATTTGAAGTTTTCATAACATATGTGACAAAAATCGTTTTTGGACATACCCATTTCAAAAATCCGTATTTCTGTGAAATATTTAGGTAGCATATAAGAAATTTTACCATAGCCCTAGATCTTGACCATGCTGAAATATCGATGCAAAAAATAAGCCGAGCCAAATTCTTCTTATCAATAAAGATGATTCGTTACGCGTGAAGCATCCCAAATAACTAGTGTAACCCACGAAAAACTTGAAAATATGGCATACCGTATGAATTGGTTTGTGAAAACTACGTATAGGCTCTTCGATCACTAAAACAGCTTTCTTTAACCTATAGAATAGTCTGTTGATTCTCAAAAAAATCAAACAAATTAAATATCTATTCATTGAAATTTTATCTTTGTTGAAATGACTGATCTATCCTGCTCTTCAGCTATTCTAGAACTAAAGGGTGTCCACAGTTAAATTGCATCACTTTCAATAAGCTGTAACATTTCGCCCTTTGGGTTAATTTCAACGAATTTTGGGTGAAATTACCTCAGCGTGTATTGTTAACACTGCGTGAGTTTCATTGTGAAATGTGTCGTAGTTTCGAAAATGGATTCGAAGGAACAGCAAGTGCGCGAGAAGAAGTGTTCCGTACTGTGTGAAGGATCACACGCGAGTGATTGCTGCCTTTAAACGCAAACCCAACTGTTCCGTTCGGGATGTCGCGAAAAAGCTGCACTTGACCAAAAGTTTCGTGCAGAAAGCCAAGAAACGAGCCGGGCTCCGTTCATTCAATGTTCAGAAAGCTCCAAACCACAATGATAAACAGAATAGGACAGCTAAAACACGTGCGCGTAAGCTGTACACACAAATGTTGATGAAATCACACTGCTGCATCATGTACGATGAAATACACGTAAAAGCGGACTTTAAACCAATTTCCGGCAACCAGTATGTGACCGCGAAAGACAAGTTCGATGTTCCAGAGTCTCTCAGGAAACAGCAAGTGTTCCCCAAGTAATTCATGATTTGGCAGGGGATTTGTTCGTGTGGCATACGGGGAAAGCCTTTCGTGACAAATTCAACTGTAAATGGTCAAGTATACATGAATGAATGCCTGATAAACGACTGCTTCCGTTTCTCAAAACACACAACGTTCCTACAATTTTTTGGCCGGACCTAGCCTCTTGTCACCACTCCAATGATGCTCTGGAGGGGTACAAGCCGAATGGTGTCAATTTTGTGCCGAAGGATCTTAATCCCCCAAACTCTCCAGAGTTGCGGCCAATTGAAAAATATCGGACTATCATGAAGCACGAACTTCGTAAGCATCCTAAAGTTGTCACTACAGAACAGGAAATGTTGAATTCATGGTTGTAAGCGGAACATATGTCGGTTCAAGCGTTGTACAAAATCGTATGCGTGGTATTAAAAAGAAATTTCGGGCTTTTGGATTTGGTAAAGAAATACAGTGAAATATAAATACTTAAACCAAGATTATACATTGTATTTTATTCCCTCCGTAGTTCTTTACAATCGGTTGAGAGACTTGTTTTTGAGAACGAGTTTAAAGTGATGCAATTTAACTGTGGACACCCTTTATTGAAATTTTAATCCAAATAAAATTATAATAAAATTTTAATAAATTTTATTTTTAAGTAACAATCATACATACATACGTTCATTAAAAAAAAGTAAGGGGGGAATACAGGTTGCCAGACGAAGTGTAGGCTGGATGAGGGATTCGTGGTTATTTGGCCCAAGTTATGGATGACAATGATACCTTCTTTGATGGAAATCATCAGATCGAGATCAGCGAAGGTCTAATTATCTTCCGACAGTCTACAGTGAGTTTGCTAACGCTATTTTTAACAAACCATCAGACGGAAATCCTAATGTGAATTGCTTACTGTTCATTTCCTGTAATAGAGCGTTTTGTTGGAAGGAGATTCTCTATCGTTTCCGTGGGTTTCGTGTAAGTGCTTCTGCTAACGAGTCCACAACCCCGTTTTCGGCCCTTCATACAACGGAATAGTTAGGATTACAGGTATGTACAGTTTGATCTTGCCATTAGCAGGAACTGTACGCCATGGCAAGTCCTGCACTGGTGGTGGCTTCCTATCAAATCACATCATCAAAAATATTATTTTTCACCCAAAAGTTCCAATCAAAAGTTTTTTTTTACTTCTGAAATTTTCACAAATACCGGTATTACCGGTATTGACTCCATTAAAAACCGAAAACCGGTATTTTTCAAAAATGACCAGTACCGACCACCCTAGTTATTACTCATGTAACATTGCCCAAACCATCCAGCTTTATTAATTTTCAATAAAGTTTAATGGAAGCCGCTAGAAATCAATTTGGTTTTATTAGGAAACCAATTGGTGCCAATAGGTTACATATTTTAGTCAGGTTTAAGAACCTACACAACTTTTTTACAACGATCTTAAAACCTTGTTTTCTCAAATTCCTTTTACTTCTACCAAAGGTTTTATTTCGACTTTATGAACTCGTAAGATGCTGATTTGAAATGCCGTGTTTGGAGTCATTCATATTATCTATCTTATTATGGTCAGTTGCAAAAGTATTTTAAAACCATTTTGCCTCCAATAAATGCATTAAACGGCATATTGGCCTTGAGAGAAGTTGTTATCTTCAATGTGGTCTTAAAATGGCGATAAACATGAACAAAATAATTATAAGAAATAGGAAGATTCAAACTAACACTTCATTTGACCACATTAAAAAAAACTGAAACACTGTCAAGATAAGCAATAAAGGTAGTTAGAATTAAATGGAAATTACTAATCATTCTCCTCATTTTCTGGTTATGACCAAATAGTTTTATAGTAGTCATTGCAAAGATAAATTCTCTTTTTGGCAGAACTGTGATTTTTTCCAATCACCATATTGAAATATTAGAAATAATTGATATGTGGAAAAATATTATATATGCATTAAATTTTAAATGTAATGCAAATGAACTGTAGATCGGAAACCATGTTTGGCATTTTATTAGATAACCTTATTGAATTTCATCAATTTTCACAAAATTCATAATTAATTTAGCGAATATATTTGTTTAAATTTCGTTTTTGTTGTTGTGATCTCGCATAAATTCCGAGGCACATTAGTTTGCGGCTCGTATCGTGCCAATATTCACCATAAAATTAAAGCGCATATGATTTGGAGCACGATACGCTGTATAAAACTCAATTTGTTTTGGATATTTAGTTATCAAAAAAAATTCCCGCAGAACTAGATTTGTAAAATATAATTTACTGCTAAATGAATCAGGAGAGCAGAGAATCGAACAAAGCAGAACAACAAAAACCAACCACGATATCACAGTGCAGTTTGACAGCTGTGGCCATTTAGCCGTATGGTGGTTATCATGGCAGCCAATAGGTTTTATGAAGGTTCTCAAGTGGTCATAACATCTTTCACTAGAACATTTTCAAAATCTGTATGGTCTTATAAAGGTTTTATTAATTTGTTTTCAAAACCGTCTGTAGAGTGGGCCACTTTGTAAAAATTTCGGCTTTAAAGAAGCAATGAAGCCGGGAAGAGTGCTATACGGCTGAAATAAAACTAAACTTCCTGGGTGTTGCGGTCCCTCACAAGGGGAAAAAACGACGCCAACTGTTGCAATGACTCATCCGATGAGTTACCAAACTTTTTCAAAACTGAGTCGTAGTTTTCATGTCATTGACTAAACTGTACTCTCACACTGAGTAAAATTGGTAGCCTTGAGGCCCGTAAGCATAGCAATAATTCGCAGTAATTAAAAGGTGTTCTATAAAATGGGGAGTCACTCATCGACTGAGTAACTCTACTTTTTATCCAGTGGGAGTCAGTGGATACTCATTCTGCCAACTGAGTAGTACGTCAGGAGTTCAATCCTAGGCCATCCTTGCCATTTTTCACTTTGCATCTTTCTATACACGCTGGATTTTAACTACCGAGCAGTCACTCTCACTTTCACTGATCGCTTACCATAATGAATCCACGATCTTAACTCAAACCTAAACTAATCATCGTTCCCTCCCTGAAGGTCGAAAGGACGTGACCCAGCACTGATCTATAATTAGAATGAATTAGTGAACTTGTACATTGAAGATTAAAATCAGTCCCAAGCTCCACCTTTGTGGTTCTCTGTCCAATTAAACTACTTCTGGTCAGTAACAACGAAGCAACTACGACATGCACGGTCTTTGTTTTAAGAAACTGAGTCATAGGTCCCTTGCAACTGAGTAGACTGGACTCTCCCATTGAGTAAAATATCGAGAAACAGCCATTTCCTTGTCTGGACGCCACTTCTCTATTTTGCTAAATAGCGATTGCATAGCCGTTATCGTAATTTAACTTGATTTGCTTCTAATTGAAACTTGCAAAGTGGTGACCTATTTGTTGTTTGTTGACTAGATGAAGTCATCCATATTTTTTTTCAATATCTTTAATAGAACAGTGCAAAAGCTTATGGAGTTGTTTTATTTCTTTTTCCAGCTTTAGGAACAAAGACATCTTGATCTTTTTTCCATGATCTTGATACGTAACTAAGGGAGAAACTGGTTTTAAATAGTTCAGTTAAGAGGGAACTGAGCAATTCTTAATAAAAAAGATAACACATCAATCCACTCGCTTGTCAATCATTTGATTTCTAATGGGATTAATTGCAAAATTAGGAGATTAATTTAGGAACATCTGCCGTATTCCGACTAGTTCGATTGCATGAATCAAAAAAATAATTTTATTTTGTTATTTGAGCTGGCAAACAATGATCTGATCTCCAAACTCAAGACTACTTCTGATTAAGTAAGACTAGTTTGAAAAATAAGTTAGTGTGGTAATTTCCAACTAAAATATACCCAAGCATCATTGCAAGTTTTTAGAGGGTTTCACCAATGTTTTAAAGGGTCATTCAAGTCTCTATCAAAGTCTTCAGACCCCTCATTAAATAAAACACTATAGTTGAGTACACTTCATCTCGGATCATCTGTATAACTTTGATACAGACAGGTATGTAGCATCTATCTCCAAACTTTCATTGATGCGTAAATTGACTTGGATTCATCAAGTGAGTCATTTGTTAATCTTTTGGCAATCGAATAATGATTCAAATCGAACAAGACTTTCTATGAAAACATTTTCGTCCTGTAAAGCTCCTCAACATACCATCCCCCATCTCAAAAGGCTGAAATTGCATGCCTCCTCCCGCACCTTTTCTGTCTGGTACTATTTAGTCTGGCTGAGTTTGAAAGAATTATAAAACAACAAACAAAACAAAAAAGGTATGCAAATGAGTCAAAACGTCCTTCACAACATTCTTCGCCTTTCTCGTTTCTAATACCCGTTGCAGCTCCTTCCCGCTAAAAGTGGCGAGATGGGGAGTTCTGACAAGAACAACACTCATTTCCACTTATTAGCGGCTTCTTCATAGCTTCCAACTCAGCTGTTTTAATTTTCATTGAAGAAAATTAAAACCGAATGAAGATGAAATGAAAAGTCTTCCTTCCCGCGCGAGGGAGACAGATGTTAATTTCGCTCCATCTTGCTCGTGCCTCATTTCCGGAGTATTTTGCAGAATCTAACCACGACAAGTAACGATCCGTTTCTGGCTTGGTGTTGGTGATCAACCTCCGAAAGAAATGGGTGGTGGTTGCTAACGTGTGCTTGTACTAGTCTACCAATACTACTCCATCTCACAACTACAGCCGGGAAATCTTATCACAACCCAAAGACGAAGCTCCTCCGGAAGATGCTGCGAAGTTTTGCACCAACACCGATGTAGCCGCAGTGGCCAGAAGATGAAGCCTTCCTTTCGCACTCGGTGGAAAATTAATTAAAGCGAGATGCCTTCCAAGCACATCTTTAATGAGAAGAAAACTCCGGCAAGAAAGACGATAGGAAAATTAAACAGCACTCTGCCCGAGCCCCAGTCCGGGATTGTGAATGAGAGTGAAATTGTTTTCCCTTCCACGTTTTCCTTCCTAGCTCCTAGGTTCATAGTTATGTCTGATGTTTTAATTCCATTCTGCAGGCAGACGGTCGGTCGGTCGATGATGCTGTTGTAGAGAAAGTTTCACCCGAACCTCCTTTTCCCCTTCCGCCAGATTTCCCAGATGAACTGAAAGCGACACCGTATTCCGGCGGATTGCTACTCTATGAGGCTGGAATGAGGAATGAGGTGCCTTGCGGAAGAAGGTGGTGAAATTAAAGTTGAAACAAGGTCAATGTTAAAATTTAAATTAGTCTCACCGAGTTTTAGAGGCGAGAAACTTTGAGCCTGGGTGGTGAGTTCGTTTGCGAAGTGAAAGGGCAGTGTTTTGTGGGAGCGATGAACTCAGAGTTTTCGAGTTGAGAACTGTTCGTTGTGTTTTAATCGGAGTTTTATGTTTGTGGATGTTGCTTGTGCCCTAGACCTATACACTCGTTAAATTGACCAAGTGATTGTCAGCAACTTTTAACAATGTTTTGGCATTAAAAATTCGAAGATAACTTTGATCTTGATCATTCACAGTAATCTAACAACGGTTCACTTTATTGAACTTAAAACGTTCCCACACTTCTCCTAGAACCCTACTAAACCTGCCTTGTCTAAAAAACACTTCAACCGGCAAACAAAATATAATCACCATTCTCACACATCATAAATAAGTCCCATAAATAAACAAAGCATGAATCAACCCAAATCCTGCAGGGCAAAAAAAAACATGCAAATTTTTGGGCACAAAAGGTTACACACAAGAAAAGCCTCGGTATCTCCCAGTCACTGCAAACCGAACAAAATATATGCAAATTTCAAACCATGCAAAACAAATATCGCCTCAAACGGGAAACCCCTCTCCGTCCCCGTTGCTGCAGAATGCGTCAATCGATTGATTAGCGTCAATATTTAGCACCTTACCTGATTGTGGTGCGGCCGGCGCCAGGAGCCGTGCAGCTAAAATGAGCAAAGGGCTCAAAATCACCGGGGCGGAACAAATCGAGTGTTTTGCAATAAAATAACGACAACCTTCAGTCGGAGGAACCAGCTTTGCATCACAAAAGAAATCAATAAATTGATCATCCTCTTGCCTCGGTGCATTCCCATGGGATCAAATGGTAGATACGCTCAAAAAAAAAAGGGAATGCGAAATACCTGGGAGACGGATTTGCCTTTTTGTTGTGCTGCGTACCTGAACGATTCGAGTCGCTTCCGAATCAAGAGGCGAGCTGTTCATATTGGGGTGCAAGTTCTGTGTTGGGAGATTTGAGCATCGAGATAGTTTGGCTGGTAATCGATTCTGTGAGAGTCGTCTTGCGCCTCGCTTCGAAATGTGTTTATTCAATAAACGTTCGTTGAAGAAGAAAAAAAACATCTCGAAGGATCCAAGATGGTCCGACGGGTAGATTCTCGAACAATGAGTTTTGATAGAACCGTTTAATAACTGTGTAATTAAGTTTGACCACACAAAACGGAACGGCAACAAACACGGAAAACGGGCTACGCCTCCAATAATGATTCGAAGCACGGCTTCAACAGGTTCGTGATGGGGGCAAACGAACGGAATGAGCCAAATCGATAAATGTTGTTATGATGTACGTTTGAAGAAGGGCTAAATATACTACTAAATCCCAGTAATGATAAGATAAATTTTCCTCATTAAAACTGTTCAAAAGAGGACACACACTCAATAGCGTGGATGGAGCTACGATGAGGAATTATTCGTTGAAGACATTGCATGTCACCATGAAACGGAATCAGTTACTGTTCACGCAATAATCTCCATGAAGACACTCCTCGATCGCACAACTGGTCACGTCCATGCAACCGTTGGAGATAGGAAGGATTGGGTATCCACCTTAAGAAGACACGGGGAACCCTTGTAGCCTTCAGTAGATATCAAAGGAAAATGGAATAGTCGGAGAGGATAGTTAAACAGCATGTCCTGTTTGTTGTACAGAACAAAAATTTCTTTCAAAATGATCGTTGGGAGCATCTAGTCTAAGAAGGTTAAGTGATGCTCCATTTCTCTTCAAATGATTGGGACCTAAGCATTAGCTTAGGCTAATGGTTATACTGCCATTACTCGCTCTCTGAAAAGAGAAGAGTGTCTAAGAATATAAGTACGGGCAGTGAGAGATAACTTGTCAGAGGATTTGTGCTCCTAATTACATCACAACACAAAAACATGGCACCACGGGGAACGCCAGATCCAGCAAACACGGCAGCGGTGAAGTTGACCATTTCGAGCAAAATTTACAGCGCATCAGGAATAAGGAAAAGGGGAAAGGTTACGATGTTCACTAACAGATTTGGTCGTTTTAAAAATCTTAGGAAAAAACTTTAGTATGGAATATATGTACATTTGACAACACGTGATAGTTTAAAGTTATTTGCATGGTTCGCGAAAAAAAATTAAAATTACAAAATAATCATAACTGTGTATTGTTGAAAATCTAACATTCAGCAGTCAGCTGTTGATGGAAAAGAGTACTTAGTTAAGCCAATTAGATAATTGGCTTAACTAAGTTTGGGGCTGATTTACTTGATTTTTTACCAAAACGAACGCTGCTGCGACCCAATCCTGCTATCCAAAAACCCAGTGATTTATCGTGGAGGTGGATGGAAGGGGGTGTTTTGACAGCTTATCGCTGGCAATAAATAAGGGATTTTGCTTGTTTATATTTATCAGCTAACATGGAAGCCATACGGGAGCAAGTTTTAAAATTACATTTGCAAAAGCTTTGACCATGACAGATATTCAATTGCCTTAAGCAGTTCGGAGTGAGTAAGTGTTTTGTTTTCCGTACCTTGAAACGGTTTAAGGAAACTGGAAATGTCCATTAGCCTGCGACAAAATTTAAATTTCAGTTCCCTTTTGATTTTTGGGAACCTTTGGGGTCCTATAATTTGCGAAATTTCAGCTCGATCGGTGAAACTATATTTTAGCGCTCGCGGTTTTAACTTTCCATAGGATTTTCTATGTGGAAACTTACTTTTTTAAAGAAAAATCTGGTGAGGTGTCCCGTTGTCCTCTAAAAATAAGTCAATCTAATCTACCTCGGGGATATTTTCCAAGGAAACTTTTCTTCGAAGACCGCAAAGCGATTTGACGCTTGTGGAAAAAGTTATTTAGCTAATACTGATTACTATCCAAACGAACGGCTCATTGGACTGTTTTTTCTAACAACACTGCCGCCTGCAGCATGCTTCTGTTTGCGCAAAGCAACCACGTGGTATGGGGCGTTCATTCAGCATGGAGGAAAGCCGATATCTTGCGCAGAGAGTCTTCGATTTGTATGATACTTGGCACACGTTTCTGGTAAATTGGATGAAACATTTTTAACGGCCGCATGGGTCATTTATACGAAATGTATATGTTTTTGTACAATTATTTTTAAAGGACAACGGGTCACCTCACCAGTTTTTTTTTTAAAAAGTAAGTTTCCCCAAAGAAAAACCTAGGGAAAAATAAAAACCGGGGGGGAAAAAAAAAATTACACCGAGAGGGGGGGAAATTTTGAAAAATAAAAAAAAAGACTAAAAAATTCAAAAAAAAAAAAGTGGGTTGTGTTTTTTTTTTTTTTATTTTGATGGGGGCGGGGGCGGGCGTATATAAATATATAAAAAAGAGGGGAGGGCCAGACGAAAGAAAAAAAAAAAAAAAAATATAAAGGGGGAGAGAAAAAAAAAATGCCGGGGCTGGTTGTGTTGGGAAAAAAAATTAAAAATCCCCCTAACATGAGAAAAAACAACGGGTTCACGGGTTGACGGAGCGTCAAAAGCAAGCCAGTGTCCAAAGAAGCAGAAATCTTTTGGTTCGGCACGGTGACTGCGAGATTTTATTTTCGGATGAAAAGCTCTTCCTCTTTCAGGACAGTCATAATCAACAAAATGATCGTGTGTATGGCAAAAGTCTTGCCAATATTCCAAGAGATAAACTAGCTGTAGAACGCTATCAGAATGTATCGAAAATCATGGTATGGGGCGCCGTTTCACGAAAAGGAAAACTTCCTCTTCTTTTCATAGAACCTAACGTAAAAATCAACACTGAATATTACATCGAGCAGGTTTTGAAGAACCATCTGCTTCCTCATGCTTCAACGCTGTATGGGAATACACCATATTGTTTCCAACAGGACTCAGCTCCAGCTCACAAGGCAAAGAAGACACAAGCGTGGTGCGTGGAAAATTTGCCCGATTTCATCACAAGCGAAGAATGGCCTGCATCTTCACCGGATCTCAACCCACTTGACTACTTTGTTTGGGGTTATATGCTTCAACATATAGGCCCTACGAAAGAGCTTACTTTAGATCGATTCAAGAAACATTTGGTTGATATTTGGGACCAAATTCCTCAGGAAATCGTGCGTGCCAGCTGCGATGGGTTTACAAAGCGTTTGCGCAAAGTTATCAAGGAAAAGGGCGAGAGATTCGAATTGAATTAATATGGTTTATTTCTATAACATGTATCTTTCAAATGAAAAATAAATGCTATGATTTGGTTAATTTGTGTTGCTGTAATCCAATTTCGTTTTAGTGACACCTATTGTGCGACACCCTGTATGGAACGTAAGAACTTTTAATGAACCCTCCCGTGTTCGACTCCTGGCAAGTGAACTGCAAAATGTCGGCGTGAATTTAGCAGCTATCCAAGAGAAACGCTGGCCCAACACTTGAGAACGCGTATTCCGAGCGGTCAGCATGTATGCACCAACGAACGATAAGCCCGATGACATGAAGTACGATTTCTATGAGAACCTAGATAAGGCC
This sequence comes from Aedes koreicus, assembly GCA_024533555.2. NCBI lineage: Eukaryota > Metazoa > Arthropoda > Insecta > Diptera > Culicidae > Aedes > Aedes koreicus. The sequence continues at coordinate 15,739 of JAHHFK020004226.1, forward strand.
TACGGAGAGTGCCCAAATCAGGATGTCAAGATAGTCATCGGAGACGCTAATGTGCAGATCGGGAAGGTAAACTTCTTCCGACCCATCATTGGACCGGAAAGCATCCATGGTTTGTGACCTCCGTTGCTGCTAGAGGGATGGCAATCAGCAGTACCTACTTCGCACGTAAGAATATCCGCAAACACACCTGGTGACGCCCAAGTGGCGATGCCTGCTCCCAAATAGACCACGCAATGGTTGATGGGCGACATTTCTCAGATGTCATTGATGTCAGGATCTTTTGGGGCCCTAATATTGACTCGGATCATTATTTCGTTGTTGCTAAGATTTGGTCGCGAGTTCCAGAAATTAACAGACCGATACGATTCAATATCCAACGCTTGTCAGCAGCTAGAAGAGCAGTTGGGGAGAATAAACGTTTCTGGCGATGTCAACAGCTTGTGGGAACCTATCCGCGAAGCTGTGACCACTACGGAGTGGGAATTTATAGGTACTGGTCAACGACGGAGACGAAACAGAAGAACAGAACAGAACCAAACAGAAGAACAGAAGAAAAGCGAATCCACCGCGGAAGAACTTTCGAATTTACTGTTCACCATTGCTCTCGAGGGTGCGATTAGGAGATAAGGCGGGCACAGGAACGGCACTATCCTCACACGGTCTCATATGATCCTCGGCTTTGCCGACGATATTGACCTTATTTGAATCAATCGCAGAGCAGTGGAGGAGGTCTTCGTACCTCTGAAGAGGGAGACAACGAGGATAGGCTTGACCATCAATTCTACCAAAACAAAGTACATGCACAGAAAAAAATAATGAATTTTAACAAGCGCGTAGAATTTCCCCTCGGTTGATTGCAAGCCAAAGCAAGCGTAAACAACGAAATTGTTTGCAATCTTTCATGCGCCATACAACAATGTTTGCAACAAACTAGATTTAGGCGTAATCTAAGTTAAATTTACATGATATATCCCATTAAATTCTGCCAAATCTAGCATTCCTTTTATGTGCATTAGATAACGCAGAAAATCAAATGTTTCTTCTCATCTGTGTGGTTGATGGTAGAGATAGAGGGAGGCCTATTGATGTTGGTGCTGAGGTAGTGTTTGATGGGGATGTGTTTAAAGTTATTGAAGAATGTTTTACCTTGGATTACTATGGACATGTGACAACGACGTTTCCCGTGAAGTGAGAAGACGTGTTGCGGCTGCAAATAGGGCCTTTTACAGACTACGCAACCAGCTATGGTCCCAAAACATGAAAACGGAAACCAAATTCGCGCTGTATAAAACTCTGATTTTGCCGGTGGCTCTCTACGGGCACGAAGCGTGAACGTTAAAAGTGGGAGACTGGAGACCTGGATAAAAATAACAATACAATTACAATTTAATAATATAAAATAACCACAAAATTTATTGCCGTCCATTAATTTAACTGTACATGTATCAGACAAATCAAAAATTCACATTATAATTACAATAGATCTACTATACATCCCATATGTTAGAGTTTCCAACAATTGGGAAACAATACAATTATTAGTTACTAACTCAAATTTGTTCAGAAAAAAGTGATATTTTATATTGTTAGGATACATAACAACCCCCTTATTCTATTGTTTGAATCTCAATTTACAATAGATTCTATTGTAGAAACATTGAGTCATTATGTTATCTTATCGTCACGATCAATACGATCAATTGTACATAGTATTGATTCTATTGTATGGTTACAATACATTTAATTGTAAACCTATAATACTTTTTTATTAGGGAAGCTTTCGGTGTTTTTGAGCAAAAAGAGCTGCGGACAATACTCGGCGGGAAATTGAAAAAGGGGGTGGGGCGCAGACGAAAAAAACAAAATTAATTAAAATAATATAAGGAAGGATTGTTGTAGATAGAACTGTAACAGTGAAGGATGGTAGAATGATTCTGGAAAATATTAGTTATTTTAGTAAAATTAAATTAAATTGGGTAAACTCAAGTTAGCGTGTAACGTTAGTATGATGAACTGAATAAACGCACACATACACATGACCTGTGTATGAACCAAAGCTGTATGGCTTTGTTTTCTGCATTATTGCGTCAGTCTTTTAGCAAATTTTGAAGCGCACGGATTGGCGTCTTGTTGCTATTGATAGCGGAAGCTTTAAACTTCGACGAATTCACGACAATGGCGCAGTCGGTAGCCATTTTAAATTTGAAAGTTAGTGTTAAAAAAACAAAAAAAAAGTGATTATCCTGCCGTTTTCTTCGATAATTTGTGCTAAGAATAAAATTGGACAGGGAACAAAAAAAAAGAGTTTATCGACAGGTAACAATAAAAAGGTTTATGTCGGCGAGTAGAAAAATGTATTTTCCCTGTAGGCTTGCTGACGAAAGGGCAGTTGAGTAGGCCGGGTGACGCAAAATTCAATAAATGACCAATGACATCTCTGGTAGGCTCTCTGACCAAAGGGCAGTGGAGTAGGCCAAGAGGAAAAGAAAAGTAGGAGGAGAAAAAAATATCTACGGTAGGCTCCTTGACGGAAGGGCAGTGGAGTACGCCGAATTATATACAAAAAAAATCTGCTCTTCTATATGGTTCAAGGAGATGTCGAATGATCTGGACGCATTGATAGTAGATGGTAGTTTTTTTTTCCGTCGGCCTATTTCCTCACATGGTGACAATCACCGACGCCAGGAAGACGACTCCACCACCTGGACCCTACCTAACGACTCATGAATATGAGCCGGGACCAACGGCTTTACTTCCCTTCCGAAGGAAGACGTGACCAGATTTTTTCGCCTCAGAAAAACCACCGACGTCGACTGGGATTGACCCAGACCCACTGGGGTGCAAAGTAGCAGTCACGCTTACCACTACACTACCGACGCCGGCAGTAGATGGTAGTTAGACTGAATTAAAAAAAGTGTTGCTATTGAAGTTGAGGAAATAATTGAAATTGATCATGACTAATATTGATAAGGTAAAACACGATTATTGAATTGTGTTTTTGGTTAAAGTGATTTTAACGGTTATGAGGAGAATAGTTTTTTTGCAGTACATATGAGTTGGAGATATACTGACTAGACTATACTGCAATGGTCATCCTTATTGAGAATGGTAAAATTGACTATCAAATTTGTCTCTGTGCACAGGTCATGTGTACGTGTGCGTTTCTTCAGTTCATCATACTAACGTTACACGCTGACTTGAGTTTACCCAATTCAATTTAATTTTAATAAAATAACTAATATTTTCCAGATTAATTCTACACAGAAACAAAAGCGTTCACGAAAATGAAAACGGACCGTGAACTAGTTCACGTTTTCAGGATTTTTACCTTAAAACGTGATTAAGTTCATGATTACGTGATTCAGTTCACGGTGTATTTTTGCTTGTACTCGAATTCATGACTGCAGTTCACGGATCCGGGCACGGATTTTTTTCCGTGTACCATCCTTCACTATAACAGTTCAATCTACTACACGAATATCATTAACCGTATAAAATACGGCTGACTTCAGTGGGCTGCAGACTGTGCAAATGAAGAAAGAAAGAATTGAGCGATGCAAATGAATTTTTTTAGGTATTTAGAAATATGTATGAAGCATTTCCGAAGAGGATTACAAAAATAAACCTCATAGGGCTTTTTCCGGATCGACTGTCTTCTTTGTAGCTGATTCCGGGTACCCCTGAAGAATCTAGATTTTGGTCAAGTATGGATACAGTGGTAGACATTCGTTTAGCCGAGGCCCAGTTTTTCTATGTATATCGAAAATAAAACACACTGTTTGCTCGGATTCGATCTTGTAGGATACATCTCATTTATTTCTAACTAATTCGTTAATAAAACTTAAGATTACGTTACATTCGGATAATAAAATTGAATAAAATATCGGTAAACGGGTAGACATTCGTTTAGCCGAATTGTTGAACTTCATCATCAAGATGTCTTTTAATTATGAATTTCGAAGAATCGAGAATCGATATTAAATATTTGCTATGGCCGCCATCGTTACGAATCACTTCAAAAATACGATTTGGCATCGAATCAGACAGCTTTTGCAGTGTTGCCATGTTGATTTTGGCCCAAGGGGCAAGACAGCTTTCTCGTGAGTAACTTTTTCTTCAAAATTACTCAGGATTCATCAAATTTGCACACTTTATGATTTTCTACTCCCCCCAAGATATAGGTTGGTGCGAATGCCAAAAAATGAGTGCGAAAACGAAAAAAACAACTTCACTCATATTTGATCATAAAACTCACGTTTGCTCAGAATGCATGAGCTTTCGTCAACTTGTATAATTTATAACTCGATCTAAAGTATTCTGGCAGCACTGACTTGAATAAGACGGTGATGACGGTGGCAACCTTGGCAACCAATAACAGCAGTATGTTTACTGTTTGGGAAAATGATTTATTATCGTATCGTAAGAAGCTCTCATTTCAGGCAAGATAGGTCAAAGTATTTGGAAGAGGAATTGGGCCCCGACGTAGATTGTTAAGTATTGTTTCATTTTTGTTTTGTAGGAAAACGCAAAACATATGGAATCACCTCCAAAAAGAGAACAAGCCGGTTCGACCAACCGCAAATATTGAAAACTCCAGTTTTGTGACTGGTCGATCCGGCTTCGTTTTTTTGGAGGTGATCTGTTCGGCATTCATGGAATGCCATATAAGTAGTGTATCGAAAAGTAGTTATAAACTTCCAAATAATAAAATAGGCATGAAAACATGGTTAAAATTAACATACTATTTCAGTTTATTATAGCTTAACATGTTTACAAAAGATCCAAACGGAAAAACTAGTCATCATGTTCGTTTCTGTAGAATGCCCGTACCTTTGATTTGACACCTGCCATCAAATTCTGCACAGTGACCTTTGTGCACTTCCTGGATGCCGCTGCCCAATTTTTCTTAAAATCGGTCATGTTTTGGGACACTGTACCATCCTTCTTAAATATACGCTTGACTATTGCCCAATAGCGTTCGATCGGTCGCAACTGGGGACAGTTTGGTGGGTTGATGTCTTTTTCTACGAACTTGATGTTATTCTCCGTCAGCCACTGTAGAGTGGATTTGGCGTAATGTGCCGATGCCAAATCTGGCCAGAAGAGAGGAGGGGACTGGTGCTTTCTATACAATGGTAGCAACCTGTTCTTCAAACATTCCTTTTGATAAATCTCAGCATTTATAGTTCCTTTTGTATAGAAAATTGAAGAACGCAAGCCACATGTGCAAATAGCTTGCCAAATGAGCACCTTCTGACCGAATTTCTCCATCGCAACAGTCGTATCTGCGGTTGGCACACGTTCCCCAACAGATTTAGTATAAAACTGCGGCCCCGGTAGCGTTCTTGAATCTTCTTTAACGTATGTTTCGTCATCCATCAAAATGCACTGGTCGACATTGTCCAAAATGCAGCTGTACAGCTTTCGAGCCCTGGTTTTGGCACGAGACTTTTGTTCCGGAGTTTGTTTGGGCACTTTCTGCTTTTTGTACGTCTTCAAGTCATTCCTGCGCTTGATTCGTTGAATCATTCCGATGCTGGTCCTGAACTTCTTGGCTAGATCGCGAGTAGAGGCAGATTTGTTCCGTTGAATATAATCCACAACTTTTTGGTCCAAATCGGGGTTGCTGGAGCCGGGTTTCCGGCCACTTCTTGGTAAATCCTTGAGGGAGCACTCCTTACCAAACTTTTCGATGATGCGTTTTACACTTGCCGGGTGAACATTTACTCTTTTCGCAATCTGGTTGTAACTAACACCCTTTTCGGTGCACCAAGTGTGCAGAATTTTCTTTTTAGTCTCAAATTCAATTCGCGACATTTTGAATACAACTTTATCAACGGAAATGAATGAACCGAATAATCATTTTTGACATGTAAACAAAGCAAATGGCGCTTACACGCTAAAAATATATACAGTAGTTTATGCGTAATAACGCATCGAATGTTTATAACTACTTTTCGATACACTCCTTATTGCTATTGTACGGATTGATTAACCCAACCAATTCGACGTTGGCTTCGACTGTGGGAAGTATTGCATATTCTATTTGAGAGAACAGGACAAACATCGGAGAGTCGTTTTGATGAAGATTGTGTCGGTATGCGGACACTGATTCGGAGTTCAGAAGCGAAAGTTCTGTAGGATCATTTTAAGTTGCATACTTAGAGGGGGGGCTGATGATGGTGCGACTAATTGATTTTCATCTAGGCTGGTCGGCTTCAGGTGAATAGTAGATGGGGGCTGGCAATGAGCTGTGCTTGGGCTGGGTGACCGACACAAGTTCCAACCAAGCTGAAAACAACGCAATCTACACAAATTATCATTAATTAATGACTAGCGGGTGAGGATTACCACAACGTTGATACGGTAACCCTTCACGACAGAGCTTTCTTGTTTTGATTGTGCAATTTCACTGTCAAAACCAACCTTCACAAAAGGTAGGAATGTTGAATAGCACTATATGAATCCAGTGAATAAGAGATGCTCATAATTGCTCAGAGTTACTCAGGATTGCTCAGTGTCTTGCCCCTAGTTTTGGCCCAACACTCTTGAACTGATGTTTTAAGACTGGAAATGCTGTCAAACTGACGTCCGTGTGCATAAACCATTCCAGCCAAGATTCCCCAGAGGTTTTCTATGGGATTTGAATCAGGATTGCAAGCTGGACAGTCCAACAGTGGAATGTTTTTTTCATCAAACCAAGCCTTGGGTTGCTTGGAGACGTGGATAGATGCATTTTCCTGCTGAAAAACGATGTCCTCATTCGCGTCGTTTTCAATATGACCGATCAAAACGTCTTCCAATAGCTCCAGGTACATTCCGGAATTCATCCGGGTTGAGATGAAGCAAATCGGAAGCTTTGCATGGTAGGAAAAGCCAGCCCATACCATCAAACTTCCACCACCAAAGTTTCGCTTCGATCTAACGACGCTGGTTTGATTCAAATCGTGCCAGTAGCAACTGTAACAATCGGGCCCGTCTAAATTAAACAGAAAACAGAACACTACGCCATTCCGTCTTCCACTCCATGTACTTCCGGGCGAACTTCAGCCGACTCTGCTTATGAGTGAGATTGAGCTTCGGTTTTCCTTGTAGTTTCTTCCACTTGATGTTTGGCGATTCATTCAGAATCCGAGCAATTTGTCGTTAAGTCACTGGAACATCGAGGTTTTGCTTTATTTGGGAGCAGGACAGTCGATTCCGTGTAGCTTCATGACTGATTTGCCCTTTCATCCTCAACGATACTTTGGTGCGCCCTTTGGTAGCCAATGCTTAATGCCATATTTTGATCCCATTTTGAGGAAATTCCTTACCTCAGATCGACCAATTTTTCGGGCAATTGAGACATTCGATTGGCCTTCCTCCTTGAACAAACTTATAATGCGCCGTTCTTCCTCCGTTAGTCGGGTACCCTTAGCCATTCCTGAAACTATTACATTTATCATTAATCATTAAAATTAAACACCGCATTATTGACGCACTTTAATGATTATAAGTTGTTTTATCGAAATGCTTCAAAACACACTTGAAAACTGCGAGAAATTTGCCAAAAACAAACCTTTTTCGCACCTCGGCTAAACGAATGTCTATCACTGTATAAGTCTATTGGGCTTCAAATGGTGAGTTAACAACTTCGAATGAGGGTGCGACCGACCTCTGGTCCTCACAAGTTCCTACCACACGCCTCAACGAGTCATATGATCACACTCACCAGCTGAAACGTGGAGACGCTGTTTGGCGTAACCTGGACAATGTTTTCATATTGACAATAGCGAAGTGAGGGGGTGCGACTGAAGATCGTGTACCTTTAAATCATATTGAATATTTTCCATTCTCATTTTATTTATTTCGGCACGCTTTGGAATCATCTTTGCTTCCAAAACCTTATTAGACGCAGAGCTGGTAAATCTCACGGCCATCATGTAACAATGAAAAAACAGGCCATCTCACTGTCACGAGAAGAAATGAACTATCATGAGATTTTTTGTCATTCTCACACCATCATGTAGTCATGAAATTTTGTCTCATCAGATTTTGATTTACAAATTTCTAACTAGTCTACTTGAAACTAGCCAAGCAATAATATATCTGTCGATTGGAGTGGACGTTTTATTTCAAATTTTGTTATGAGACTTACAATTATATCAATAAATGTGCTTGTAATAGCGATGACCAAAACACTGTCACGTGCTGTCATGACGAAACATTCGATGAGATTTAGAAAAAAATCTCCATCATCGTTTTCTCGCCCGATGAGATTTTCATACGTAGCTCGGTAAAAATCGTAGGTCATTTTTCATTGAAAATGACATTTGCCAGTCCTGATAAGAGCACGGAGCAACGTGACAGGCATCAAAGGCACAATTCGTTTGTCAGCATTTCAGCATAACATTTAATTTAAAATTGTACTTCTGAACTTCAACCACTATATTCACATAAGAGTAACATGTGCTTATAAGCAATGTAAGATTTTATTTTAATACTAGCTGAACCCGGTGCGTGCGCTGCTACGCTTGCAACTAAATGAAGGAAAATTTAATATAACTGTCACGTTTATGGTTTTTGTTTTTTTTCGAAATGAGTTTTTTTCTTCTTGAATAAGCAGGGGTTCAAACTTCTATCAAAACATGCTTCTTACCCGAGAAATACACGGTTTGTGTTTAAGTACCCTGGATAATTCTCATTTTTGGTTGAAATTTGTGTTTCATTTGTATGGGAGCGCTCCCTTCCAGAGGGGGGTGGTTTCTCAAACCACCATACAATCATTGACTTCAAAACCCTCCACATGCCAAATTTGGTTCCATTTGCTTAATTAGTTCTCGAACCATCACACTGGGCTCATCGATTATAATAAAAATGTGAGTTTCATTTGTTTGAAGACCCCCTCAGAAAGGGAGGGGTCTTGAACTACCATAGAAACATTCTTGCCTTCAAAACCCCCCACATGCTAAATTTGATTCGATTTGCTTGATTAGGTCTCGGGTTATGATGAAATTTGTGTCTCATTTGTATGAGAGCGCCCCTTCCTGAGAGAGAGAAGGGGTCTCAAACAATCATAAGAACCTTCCCCAGCCCCAAAAACCCCTTCATATAAATTTTCACGTTGGTCGGTTCAGAACTTTCCGTGTCTATAAGGGTCTGACAGACAGAAATTCATTTTTATGTATATAGAAATCTAGCCTCCAAAAACCTCCATATGCTAAAAGTGGTTTCATTTACTTGATTAGTTCTCGAGTCATGCAGAAATTTGCTTTTTATTTGTAGGGGGAGCCCCCTCCCCTTCAAAATGGGGAGGGGTATTGAACTGCTATAGAAACATTTCTTGCCTCCAAATACCTCCACCTGCCAAATGTGGTTCCATTTGCTTGATTAGTTCTCGAGTTATGCAGAAATTTGTGTTGCATTTGTATGTAAACCCCCCCTCCCTCCCCCTTCCAGATGGCGTAGGAGTCTCAAACTTCCATGGAAACATTTCTCTCCTCCAAAAACCTCCACATGCCAAATTTGGTTCCATATGCTTGATTGGTTCTCGAGTTATGCACAAATTTGTGTTTCATTAGCATGAGAGCCCCCCTCTTACAGAGGGCGGAGGGGTCTTGAGTTACTTTAGAAACATTTCTTGCCTTCAAAAACCTCTACCTGCCAAATTTGGTTCCATTAACTTGATTAGTTCTAGAGTTATGCAGAAACTTGTGTTTCATTTGTATGGGAGCCTCCCTTTATAGAGAGGGGAGGGGTCTCAAACTACCATAAAAACATTTCTTGCCTCCAAAAACTTCCGCATGCTAAATTTGGGTTTCTTTGCTTGATCAGTTCTCGAGTTATACAGAAATATGTGTTTCATTTGTATGGGAGCCTCCCTTTATAGAGAGGGAGGGGTCTCAAACTACCATAAAAACATTTCTTGCCTTCAAAAACTTCCGCATGCTAAATTTGGGTTTCTTTGCTTGATCAGTTCTCGAGCTATACAGAAATATGTGTTTCATTTGTATGGGAGCCTCCCTTTATAGAGAAGGGAGGGGTCTCAAACTACCATAAAAACATTTTTTGCCTCCAAAAACTTCCGCATGCTAAATTTGGGTTTCTTTGCTTGATCAGTTCTCGAGTTATACAGAAATATGTATTTCATTTGTATGGGAGCCTCCCTTTATAGGGGGGGGGAGGGGTCTCAAACTACCATAAAAACATTTTTTGCCTCCAAAAACTTCCGCATGCTAAATTTGGGTTTCTTTGCTTGATCAGTTCTCGAGTTATACAGAAATATGTGTTTCATTTGTATGGGAGCCTCCATTTCTAGAGAGGGGAAGGGTCTCAAACTACCATAAAAACCTTCTTTGCTTTCAAAAACTCACACATGCTAAATTTGGTTTCTTTTGCTTGATTAGTTCTCGAGTTGTGTAGAAATTTGTGTTTCATTTGTATGGGAGCCCCCCTTTCCAGTGAAGGGAGGGGTCTCAAACCATCATAAGATTATTTTCCGACCCTAAAAATCTCTGCATACAAAATTTCACGCCGATCGGTCCTTCCGCTCGCGAGTTAAATCGTGACAAAGGAAACCCCAACTCATTTTTATTATATAGAAGAAAAAATATTACAACATATCCTTTAAAATAATATCTTTAATTGAAATTTTTTCTTTGATATTTGGAATGATCTCCAGGACTATTTAGTAGGATATTAATACATATCTAATTTTTATTTATTTTTCAGTAACAATCCAGATATATCATTAGTTAGGAAATTTGGGAAGTTAAAAATCACCATAATAAAGTATCATTCAAGTTTGAAATTTAGATACGAAATTTAGGAGACTAAAAATCACCAAAATAAAGCAAAAAATAAATATGAAATTTGATAAGCATTTTTGTCTATAATGATATCTTAATCTTTTGTGTACAAAATATACAAAATATTAAATCAAATATAACGGAGAAAGAGAAGGACCATCAGGGCACCCAAGTAAAACGATTTGGATAGGGAGGATGGGACTGCCTCCTCCCTATTGTTAACATTTTGCGGAACGAGGGCAGGCTCTTCGACCCCATCTATTGGGTTTATTCTGTCAATTGAGGGTTCGATTCTAGTGCTGTCTGTGTGAACTTGCTTTTGGAAGGGGATTCACTTCCCTATATTCGGGGGGTTTCGCTTGAATATTTCTGCTTACGGGTCCGTCCAAACGTTTTTGGCCCTTCATAGAGGAGCTTGATGATCACAAACAACAATAGGATCCTGATCAAATCGTTTTTCAGATTATTCCACTGCTATGGAAAGTTACCTTGCTACAATAGATGGTAGTATTGCATAATCCTCATCAGTTTGGATCCAAGTCGATTTTGGCAATATGGGTATCGTTACTCAAACTTTTACTTTTGTAGTTAAATCAACTAAATTATCCCGATTGTTGTGATAGAAATTCCGTTTACTTGTTTCATTTCACTATTTTCAAACGATCAAACAAATCACAATAAAAAAAGCTAACGCATTTCAGGTACCAGAATACCAAGACCCATTGCCGGAGAATCCGATTACAATACGCACAAACAGCACAAAAAAGCCCTTCAGGGTCGGACTGAGATAAAAGGATTTGAGGCTTCCTTACCCCCTCTGCCGGTAACGTGTGACGCCGAGATTCCCGCGAAAGCCATTCCATAAACGCTCGGAACCAATTTGCATACTGTTTATGCAAATTAAAAAGCGATATTCGATTGTTACCAAACACCTTGTTGTCGATTATGAATCGACGAGCGGCAGCAGCAAAAACCGATTCCGGGCGCAGTTGCATAGTGAATTGCATCAGTTTCCAGCTGACTGAAAGGAAAGGATGTATGGGAATTTTCGTTGCTTCGAAAAGAAATTCGAATTATGCTGTATTCCTTCAATGCACATCGTAAGATGAATAAGACTAATTTGCATATAAAGATAGGATTATTTATGGGCTCCGTCGAGGGTCGGTGATCCAGCGAACTTCCGCAATCAGCAAGCAGGAACGGCTGCAGATTGTAGTCATTCCTGGAGGACCTTTCTTCCTTCCGTTGTTACTCCTTGGGCCAGGTAGGGTTTATCATCCCGCGGAAGGAAGCTTTCCCAAGGATCTCCGACGATGGTTAGAGTGTGATAAATAAGCGAGTGAGTTATTCACCGTTCCCGATTTGAATATTAATTCGATTCTTCCTGTTGTTGGTACCTTGACGAGTGCGGGCACAGGTAGGCTACCACCAGTTTACCCGAGTCAAAAAGGATGTTGGAGCACAAAAAAAAAGGATCACCAATTGACACGGAAGCCAGAAAGGAAAGGTGTTCACTAGCACTAACGAACACTAGCGGGTCTCCTGCTTCTTTTCCGAATCGAGTGCTGGTCTGCTGTCTGAGCAGTTTCGAATTTGAATATCAATGGTTATCACAAGGGATCGGAAGAAGAAACGATACAATTTGAAGCTGACTGACGGAGACGGAGGACGAACAGAAGAAATTTGATTGAGTATTGTCTCGATTGCTGTCGGAAGCGAGGAAGATTCGGTAAGTTTGAAGGTGGCATCGATTGCTTTCTTAAACAGAACAGAGAATTTAACCAATTTGGATTTAAGATGGACGCAATAATAGACTTATGACCGATGTTGAAAATGTATGCAAGGTAGATTCATCCGCTGCAGACCACTTTTAGCATTCAAATTAGATGATTCTGCAATCCCAAAGCCATCCTTCACATTCAGCAACACATCATTCCTCTCACAAACATATTTACATATTTATCAAGAAAAAGGACCACTCCTCAAAAAGGAAATTTAAAATTCATTTATCATATTGAAAATTTGTTTACTGACAGCAAACTTCCCCCCTGGGGGCTTTTCTTCAGCCAAACCATCGGTTTTATCTTCCACCGACGGCGAAGACTGTACGAACCTACTTTTTTCCATACACATAACTTCCGTCGCCCCTCCCCCCTCATGCCGGATGCCAAGTTAATCCAGCAGCTCCTATTTCCTCGACGTCGTTGGTGAAATGGAAAATCAATACCTTCGAAATGCATTACGGAGATGGTGGTCTTTCTTCGTCTTCCGAGCAGATTCCGTGAATTTCCTCTGGAGTAAAATTGTTCAAATATTTGCTTATCAAAATCCGTACCGAATCAGACACTTCCACCGCCGGATCGACCAGAAAGGTGCTCCAAATCACCTTCGCCACCATCGTCATCGTAAACAGAAATACACATAAAACTTTATAATCTTGTGTATCCATTCGGGTTTTCATTTTTTCGACAGTTATTAATGACTTTCCCCGTGCAGCAGCATCACGTTCAACTCCAAGCGCACGGCTAGGAACTGGCAACTCCTCCCTGTGTGGATGTATCTTCTTTGTTTGTGGAATCCACTCGATTTTTCTTCCCGTTTCTTGGAGTGCTATCGAAGCGTGGAAAGTGTACATATTTTGATAACAGTGTGAGGGAGGAAAAAATCGCATCTCAAAGAGATCTTGGGTGAGGAAGGCTGCGGCGACTGGAAAAGGAAACTCTTTGAAAAATGGAATTTTTCACGAAAGGATGAGCGAGCTTCCCGGGCCGACTGGGAGCCGGATAAAGGATGATTTACAATCCTGCATGGCTCACCAGAAGGGACGAGCAGTTGTGGCAGAAGGGCTGGAAAAAAAATGATTCTGCAGAGAATGGAGATGATGACTGTTGATTTAGCGGGTGAGAAAAATAGACCCCACCACGGGAAACATCTGCCTTGATGGGGGAGGCAGTCGGCAGCGGAAAAGTGTGTACGCTTGAGTGATCAACAGAAAAACAAAGGAAATCGATTCGTTTGTTTGCACAGTTTCGGAATCGGTGTAGATTAAAGCAAATGTATCAAGGAAATGACAAGTTTTCAAAAATTTTGGGCTCAAATCTTATGGTTTTGTAAATATTGAAAACAGGATTATGAACCATCAGATATTTTGATATTTTGAGAGCTATTTTGCTCAAATTTAATTGTGTAAAGGGTGATACGGTCAAAATTTGGTCAAGGGAAAACACGTGTAAATCGGTGAAATCGTTTATTTAAAAAATCAAATTAAATTTCTTTTTCAAGTTCAATTAGTATAAAATTCAGGAAAAATATTCAGTTAGGCTTCCGCTTTTCCAAATCCGAATTGCCGGGCCTTACGCTTGACCCCTGCCATCAGATTTTGTACAGCCACCTTGTCCACCTTCTTCGCCGCAGAAAGCCAGTTTGCCTTGAACTGCTGCTCGTCCTTAGCAGTTTTTTTGGTCTTCTTTAGGTTCCGCTTGACAATAGCCCAGTATTTCTCAATTGGGCGGAGCTCTGGCGTGTTGGGAGGGTTCTTGTCCTTGGGAACCACCTGCACGTTGTTGGCGGCGTACCACTCCATGGCCTTTTTACCGTAATGGCAAGATGCCAAATCCGGCCAAAACAGTACGGAACAACCGTGTTTCTTCAGGAAAGGCAGCAGACGTTTATTCAAACACTCTTTTACGTAAATTTCTTGGTTGACAGTCCCGGAAGCTATGAAAATGCTGCTTTTCAAGCCACAGGTACAGATGGCTTGCCAAACCAGATATTTCTTTGCGAACTTTGACAGTTTCGTGTGCTTGAAAATATCTGCTACCTTTCCCCTTCCTTTTGCCGTATAAAACTCCTGTCCCGGAAGCTGCTTGTAGTCGGCTTTGACGTAGGTTTCGTCGTCCATTACCACGCAGTCAAACTTCGTCAGCATCGTCGTGTACAGCCTCCGGGATCGCGCTTTGGCCGTCGTATTTTGTTTATCATCGCGATTTGGAGTCACTACCTTCTTGTAAGTCGATAGTCCGGCTCTTTTTTTGGCTCGATGCACCGTTGTAGACGATACACCCAGCTTATTTGCGGCATCTCGGAGAGATAGGTTAGGGTTTCGCTTGAAACTACCGGCAACTCTCTTTGTCGTCTCAGCGGCTTCCGGTTTTCGATTTCCCCCCGATCCAGACTTCCTGGCTGTCGACAAACGTTCCCCAAACACTTTAATTACATTTGTAACGGTTGATTTGGCAACTTTTAGCGATTTTGCCAACTTTGCGTGCGAGTAGCTCGGATTTTCGCGATGCGCGAGCAAAATTTTGATACGCTGCTCTTCTTGCTTGGACGGCATTTTGACAACTGAAGAGTGAATTCCAAAATCAAAATAGGAGCAACATTCTACACACACACACCTTCAAAATGAGGGGTGTTCAGGTTTTTTAAATGCAAAATTGAAAGAAATACGTCAAGTTGATATTGACCAAATTTTGACCGTATCGCCCTTTATTATTTGAATCCAGCGTGTCCAATGATTCCAAAGCCACCTGTTGATCTGTTGTAATAAAACATATTAGCTTATATCGTTATATTAAAAAATAATGAAACCTACTGAATCCTGTGTAGTCCAGGGTCACGTCGGATGTTCCGGCAATCTCATTGATTTCTTCCGGAGATATTGCTGCAATACCTTGTGATCAAAAAGTTCCGGTAATTTGAAAAAAAACGCATTTATTTCAATTTTTAATTGATATCTTTATTATCGCCTTCAAAGTACTCGCCATTAGAGGCAACACACATATGCCAGCGCTTTATCCAATCATCCATACATTTTTTATAGGCCGATGAATGTATGGCTTTCAGTTCTTCCAGCGAATTCTTTTTTATCGCATCAATCGATTCAAAACGCCTACCTCTGAGCGGAATTTTCAGTTTTGGGAAGAGAAAGAAGTCGCACGGGGCAAGGTCTGGTGAATATGGTGCTTGTTTGATGGTATTGGTGGAGTTCTTGGCCAAAAATTCACAAATAGTGAGCGCGGTGTGTGATGGAGCGTTATCGTGGTGTAAAATCCACGAATTATTGCGCCACAATTCTGGCCTCTTCTTTCGAATTGCCTCACGCAAACGTCTCATAACTTGTAAATAATACTCTTTGTTAACCGTTCGACCTTCTGGAAGGAATTCAGAATGGACGACACCGCGAAAATCAAAGAAAACGGTCAGTAAAACTTTAATTTTGGAGCGACTTTGTCGTGATTTTTTTGGTTTCGGCTCATCTTCGGCGCGCCATTCGGACGATTGTTGACTTGTGAGCATATCAAATTCATATACCCACGTTTCATCACCAGTTATGATGCGTTCCATGAATGTGGGATCGCTATCTGCGTTCGCAATCATCTGTTTAGCGACCTCAACTCGATGCTGTTTTTGCAAAAAATTCAGCTCTTTTGGAACAAGTCGTGCTTCAATGCGTTTCATGCCCAGAATTTCCGTCAAAATGTGTTCGGTCGATCCAAATGAGATATCAAGGAGTGCAGCTATCTCCCGAATGCTAATTGAGCGGTTTTCCATAACTAAATTCTTCACGGAAGCGATGTTTTCATCGGTAGTTGAGGTCGATGGTCGTCCAGAACGCGGCATGTCACTCACGCTTTCACGGCCTTCTTTAAAGTCTTTGTGCCAAACAAATGTACGATTTTGTGACATAGAGTCCTCACCAAAGGCTTTTTGCAACATTCTGAGCGTTTCCGCTGCAGAAAATCCGTTTGCAACACAAAATTTCACACAAACGCGTTGTTCCAATTTTTTATCCATGGTAAAAATCGCCGAGCGTCTATTTTTCGACTAACAAAAGCAGTTGTCAAAACAAAACTAATGGATAATTTGCTCTCACACTTTGACAGAATATCAGAACTAGTGTTGCCATCTTACACTAAAAAGATTTGACCGAAAAAATAAAGGCGGCCTTTTTAAATTGAAAATTACCGGAACTTTTTGATCACAAGGTACATTTACGATAGTCACATGAAAATTTAATAAATGTTGAAATTATTATACTTACTTTCCTCATAAACAATGTATGGTTCTGCTGGTAGATCAAGCATGCTGATGTCAAGGCCGATTAAAGTAGGATCGATTTCAAGGAAATCCGGTGGTCCCTCCACTTCATCGAATACTCTCCTCCATAAATCGAACAACTGAATTGCCTCAGGATTTCCGGTCCACAACAAATTTCTACGTTGCTCTTGGAAGGCAACGAGCAGCTCTGATGGCAGCCGACGATTCAACTCAATAAGTTATAAGAAGTTAGGCAGGCTTGGTTCAGCTTCTTGTCTTAAGCGATTGTCTACGGATTCTGCAATAAAGTGTAATCAATCGCATCTGCGTTCCAAGTAACCAGACCGCATTTTCTAAAACCGTTTTTAAGAGTGGAATCCTTTTTCTCCATGTCATTGATTGCTTGCTCCAACAAAAGTGCAAAATCTGGCCTTGTGATCATTGCACCTCCATGATCGAACCGCCATTTGACAAGCACAGTGTCCCAAGAGCTTTTCTTAGGCTTAAAAAAAGACACATCAAACGGCTGAATGAAATGGGTGGCGTTCGGTGGAAGGAAAACCAGGATGGTCTGCTTCTCTTTGCAAAATTGAACAGTGTCGTAAGTCGCATGTGACCGGTGGCCGTCGACGAGCACAATGACTGGAAAAACGATACTTTTTCTCACAAGTCACGGGTAAAACACGTTTGATATGTATTCATAGAACGATCCTGTATTCATCCAGCCTTTTTCTGTGCGACCAACACCCCACTCCTTTGGTACACTACTTACGACCTCTCGAGGTAGACGTTCCTTGTACGGAAAGAGTATGAGCGGTAGGACCAATGTGCCATCGGCCGAGCCAGCCATCGTGACGGTGTAAGATTGTCGGTTGGAATTACCTTGAATTAAAAAAAAAACATTAATCGACAACTTTGCAGGAATAATTACGATTACCTACCTTGAATCGAATGCACATTTTTTGCCGATTTTGCAGCAAATACTTTTTTTCTTATGGGATTTAGAGCCATCTCGAACGCGCTTTCATCCATGTTAAAAACATGACTTGGAATGCTTAGCACCTCCAATTGATCTTGCGATACTAAGAATGCGTCTACCTCAGCAAACCAAGATCGCACTTCATTTTCCGAGATGATCATCTTTTTTTTAAATTGCGTTGGTGGTTCGCTTGGAAAGACTTCGTGATCCATCCCTTTGAAGGCATTCCATGTGGAAACACATCCTGCTTTCCGAAACGCTTCGCGAATTGACGAACGCTTATCCTCAGGATCTCTTCGCAAACCGGAAGTCCAGCTACAGCCATGTCCTTGACCCACGCAACGATTCCCATTTCCTTATTCTCCGTCAGAACGGTTGGCTTTCCCACCGAGCCCGGGTGCAACTCCTTGCAGCAATCATACAGCGTACTCCTTAGAATCTCGAACAAGGCTGCAGCAAACCGGATGGAAGATCCTCTCCGGATGGCATCCAACGCTGCTTTGACTTTCTCCTTAGCGTATTTGCGGTTCTCATTCATAATATTTAAGCTGGAAATTAGATGAAAGTTGTCATATTGAATTTCGTTGTCCGAAATACGTAGCGTAGTGACTCATATTTTGGACACTTGATTTTCTTAATTTTTGAGAGAAATATTGATTATATTAAAAAACAAACACGAGTGGACCGTTAAATACATACTAAATTGAATATGTAGACTGTACTAGCAATTGAAACTAATTGAATCAAACAAGAAATTCACCCGCGAACAAATCGTGAATTACTGCTGGAACCGCTAAGCAAACGTCAAATTTCAAAGATCGTTAGACGAGCATTTATATTTTAGCCTCCTCTGTTTGACTTTAAGAGTTTTTTCAAATTAAAATGATTGGAAACTTAAAAGGGGGGTACCTAACTATAGTGATGTATTTTCTGCGCTTCGCTTTAAAACACCTTCCATGGAATGATCCAATCAATTTGCCCAGCTATGATGCGCGATGTAAACTTATAGGTCTAGAGTTACTGAGTATGCGTCGTGATGTTTCAAAAACGCTCTTTGTTTCTGACCTTCTTCAATCGAAAATTGATTGTCCTCGACTGTTGTCGCTTCTCAACATAAATATTCCCAATCGTCAATTTTGCTCGAATTCGTTCCTTTTTCTACATGGTGCTAGAACAAATTACGGGCATAACGAGCCATTTTCTAGTATGTGTCGATCCTTTAACCGCTGTTCCAACGAATTTGACTTCGATATTCCGCGTTCCACTCTTCGAAAAAGATTCTACAAAGTACTCGCAGCTCCACAAAACAACACACGTTAGATTTTTTTTAGTTCAAGTTAGTTTTTTGTTATGTTTAGCCCATTAAGTAGATTTAAGGAATCATTGTATTATTTGGAAGCTATGTAAATTCTATTGATATGAAAAGAAGAGGAGGTTTTTTGCGCCCATTTGAGAAAGAGCTGGCATCTGCAGCTCTACTCAAACGGGCTTTTCCCTGCTCCAAATAAAGAATAAAGAATAAAAAATTTTACACATGTGTACCATTTGTCATATTTACTGTTTTAGTACAAGGTGTCCGAAATATGAAGCTGTCCGAAATTTAAATCAGAACGGTATTTAATACATCGCAAATTTAAAAAAAAAATCGATACAACTTGCCTACTAGCCTACCACGACCTCAAGCCTGGTAAGAAGGATAGAAATATTGAATTTTTAAGAACATAAAATGAAGTCCGGTATCGGGATGAATTGGTATTGAATTCGCAATAATGGTGATATTTTATTGTTCAATGTTTAATGCAATGTTCCGATAACTTGTCTGCTAGAACTTGTGCCGAGGTCTGCATTGACCAATAAGATCTTCAATACATCTTTCATGAAGCTTTCATTACGTGTACTGGATAAGTGTTAGAAACAATAAAAAATTGTTAATTTTAAGGGGGGGTGGTTTTTGGTATCTAAGTAAACCTGTTAAAATGCCAACAATTGGTACAACCGGGGAGATAATTGATTTAAATTGATAATTTAAAAACTATAAGGGACAGCCCAATGGGGTTGTACGCAAAGTTGACGTAGGACTACGCAGCAATCGAATTCCCATACACGTCAGGGCCATCCGCTATTTGATTTAAGTCAGTTCTGAAAAGGGCCAAGAAAATTCTATTGTACACTTTTTAGAAAGCATTTGGTGGCTCTTAATTATGATACGGCCCCGGTTGTATTTTCTACGATGGTTGAGAGAGCCACTATCTCTAACGCGTAGAAGATAGTTATGGATCTGTTGGTTCATTGGTTGTTCAACGCGCTTTGCTATTTATTCCGGGACGCGGCGTTTAAAGCAATGCCATGTTCAGCCGGGCGCGGTAATGGAAATTTCAAACAGCCCAAGAGAAAATGTTAACCAAATAAACTCTTTAATTGGAAAATTGATTTGGTCGTCCTGAAAAGGACGGATTTAGTTGAAGGGGGAGAAACAGTTCCCGATTGAACTTGGGCTTTCTTTCTTGGTTCATCTCGTGGGATGATTGATTCTTGTCTCGTTGTCACGGGCGGCTTTTTCCCGCCAAATTGTAGGCTTCAGCAGCCATGTTTCTCACAGCGAGGTTGACGGGAGCATCGGCAACAACAGCCAACTGCACCAAATCCTCTCCGAGCAACGACTGCTCGCCAGTACACCCTCCATGGTGCTTGCTGCCGCCAACTGCGATCCTACAGCCACCAGCCACTGCGCAGCTCCACGACTGTTGTAAGAATGAAAAAAAAATTTTGGTGAAAAAAGGGGGGGAGGGGGGGGGGGGGAAAATAAAAGAAAAGGGGGGGCCAAAGAAAGGAAAATGGTAAAAAATTTACCAAAGGGGGGGGAATTTAATTTTTTGGGCAAAAAAATTAATTTTTTTAGGCTTTGTGCACAAATTACGTAACGCATGAAGGGGATGGAGGGGGTTGAGCAACCGTTACTTATTGTGACATATGGGGGAGGGGTGGGGGTTTTAAAATCGTTACGTAACAAAATAACCAATTTGAAAAAAAAAATCAAAAGTGAATACTAGTTAAGAACTATGTTTAAAACTTCTGGGAAAACCCCACTTTCACTACGTCAAATGAGAGCTTTCAATGCATATTTTGAAAGAAAAATATCGAAACTGAGCCAAAACGTTGTTTTTGTATTTTTTGTCACGTTTGCCATAACTGGAACTGGAACATTAAATTTTGGTTCCTTTGATGGTCAATCGCATGTGTTTCTTATGCGAGTGGCGATAATAGAAACACTTTTTAGGCCAGGTGGTGCAAGAAATCTGAAATTTTAGGGAAAATTAATTATGTCTATCTTTTTATTTCAGACCAAATTCTAAAGCTTCGATAAATGGAGACGTACTATTTAAATATGATCTTCTAAACGAAATGTATCTTATGACGATTTGCATCACCAATTGGCGCAATTTCCCATAAATGGTACATCTACACGCTGAGAAATGTATTGTTTTGTATAGCTACAACAAATATTATTGTTGACTCACGGCTTACCCATAATTTTTATTCATTCAAACTATACCGATTTTATTTTTGAACCAACGATAAATATTGTTGTTTCTAAAAGCGCTGCAAAGGAGGCTTCTATTGAAAACAAAAAGCACTTATTGTTGAATCAGAAAATAAGATTTTTGGAAGCAAAGCACCTTTGCATTGACTCGACATAAGCGGTGGAATTGTAACAAAACATATATATATATACATATATTGTTATTTATATTAAAACCATTGAAATAATAATAAATTTAATTTACTTTTCAAAAGATTATGTTATGGAAATTCAAATAAAATAAAAAGTAGTACGCTCCGTAGCAAAAAAAAAGCCGAGCAACATGTTGCTTCCAAAAAACGTCACGTTCAAACTCCTGTAACCTTGTCTATTATAAACATTTTTGACTGAATTTTTGACAGCCCTTTACTAATGTATTAACCTCATGTGAACAAAATTTCATGTTCGTAAATTTGAAGATTTGATAACACATGTAAAAAAAGTCATTATTGGAAATACCAATTTCTAAAATACGTACTTCTGTGAAAAATTTAGATAGCGTAATAAAAATTTCACGATAGCCTAAAAAAGTATAGGAAATAAATTTGAACTGTTTCCATTAAGTGGCGTTACATTTGATGTAGCAACATGAGTATTTCCATTTTTCACACGGTATTGACCATGGTGAAATATCGGTGCAAAAAAAAAAGCCGAGGCTAAGTTACTTTAATGAAATAACTGATGGACTGATGTTTGCAATCTTTATCAATTTTAAGTTACACAAATAAAATGATTGAACTGTTTTCTGGATACTACAATTTTGAATCAAATGAGAATTAAACATAAAAGCAACAACAATAACAGTTTTTGTGATGTTTTTATAACAATTGAGAAATAGGGGGGAGGAGGTCCGTGAGCGTTACGTAATTAAAGGGGGGGAGTCTGGTCACGTGTTACTTATTGTTACATAGGGGAGGGAGGGGGTGCAAAATCCCGTTTTTTTGCGTTACGTAATTTGTGCACAAAGCCTAATAAGAAGCCATCTATCTCGCAGCGAAGTTGACGGGAGCATCGGCAACAACAGCCAACTGCACCAACGCCTCTCTGGGCAGCGACTGCTCGTCCGACTGCAGATCCTACTCTGCACAGCTCCACGACCGCCGGAAAACTAAATCAAAATGCGAAGGTTTACTCGTTATATAACATTCATGGCTGCATAGGAGACGTTCCTTACTTAAATATGAAGTCTGTGCGCGGAAAGTACTGTGTATTTGGTAAATTTACTATGAAAAATCGATATTATAAGACATCACTTCATATTTGCGTTAATTTTATTAGTTTCATGTTAAAAATCAATAGTTCGAAATATTTAAATCGAAGCGTAGAAAATGTTCCGATCGATTGGTTCAAACATTTTGGAAATCAATCGTGGAATGACTTAGTTATTAACGTTCAAAACCTATATATTTTTCGTGACGCTCCAAATTTCCGCAATTCGAACGTGTACCCCAGTATTGAAAACACAGACGTAGTCCTACGTCAAAAAAAATATATATATATATATGTGCTATATTATTGGTATCAACATTGCCAGTCTCCATCAATAACCTTACTCCCAATTGCCAGAATTTTAAACTGACTTCCATAAATGGTTTACGTCTCAAATCACCTTAGAACTACAAACTTCTCGAAATCAAAATATTCAGCTTTAGTTCACGTTCAGTTAAAAAAAAATCATAATATCGTCCGAAGTTCTTCCAATTCCAACTATGACAGTAACGTGCCCGGAATCGAGTTATCGATTATTCTTCCCTTATGCTCTCACCCATACGCTTCCCATCCCACGGCCCACCGGGTTTTCTCTCGTTAGGAATTCTTGTTAGAATTTTTTTTTTTTTCTCCCTTTCCTAATTGAAAGCATTATATCGCTCACGTCGGTCGGTACGGTACCCTAGCTACTGCTGTTGCTACCACCATACGGGAAACGGTTTGGGCGGGGTGCGCGTGTTTTTAGTTTTTTTCTGTCTTCTTGCTTCTTCCACCAGAGCAAACACAACCGCAAACCTAGTCGTCGGCCGACATATACAATGCACTGCACACACTCATACATGGGATTCCATATCCTTCCTCGGCTTGCTTTTCAAACCGTGAGCGATACATATTTTTTCAAAGACCATGTTTCCCAAGAAGGATCCTCTTTTGGACGTTGCCATCGACGACGACGCCGACGACGACGGCGGAATCAGTCATGCTTATATGTGGTCCCCCGCCCCCGAGCAGCACACTCGGTCTTGGTCGTTCGATCTGAACGACGCACACGTGGATTTTTTTTTCTGTTTTTCATATCCTTCACCGGTCTGTCGTTGCCACGTGCGGTTGTGTGGGTTATAGGCCCTAAACGTTGCTAGGGAAAAAAAATAAGGAGGGTGCTTTTTTTTTGCTCTCTTTTCGTCCTTCTCATAAACTTCACATTACCCATCCCCTTTTCCCTCGGGGTGCTGCGATTACATTTTTTTTTCTTTCTTCCCATCCTTCTGATGAAAAGGCCTTCTAGGTTCCTCACATCAACCGCTTCGTAGAAGGCTCACATGTGGCGCGGTGTTTTTTTTCCCCTTGTTTGATTGTGTTTGTGTGTAAAACCCAACTGGGAATGATTCTTCTCCAAGAATATGAATCAATAATCGCTAACAGGGCCTTTTCTTAAGCTTTGGGTTTGGGGGCTAAGGTTCGTTTTCCCGGCAACCATCCAACGAAGTCGTGGACGCTGTGAGGGAGGGTGAATTTATCCTCTGAATTGCACGCTTGTTTGTCAACGATGATGACGAGCGCCTACTTCGTTACGCGCTAGGGCCAACTTTTTTTTTTCATCAAAAATAAAAATGTGGAAAATGATGACGTCGGTGAAAAACTTAATCCTCGCTTGTCATTATTATTGTTTTTCTTCGGGAAACGAATGACATAGCATAACCGCGTGTAATTGGCGTTTAATTATTCATCCAGCTTAGTATTCAAGCTGAGTTGTTTAATTCTCCTAGCATTCGACCTTTATTTGTTCTACGGTGTGGTAGGTTAGGACTCGCACTTCCACCATTCAACCGCAAACCAAAGGGTCTGCAATGGGAGAGATTAAAATTTTCATTTTCCATTGTGTTGGTGTAATTAAGCTGTATTTGTGGCACTCCATTATGAGGCGGCCGGGTCCGCAAGGCAACTGCCGACGATGACGACGATGATACTCTATTTTGAATAATAATTAAAAGTTTATTACTCGTCTGGAGGCCAGCTGACCTAGGGGTTGCAGGCAAAAGTGACAGAAAAGTTTGAAAT
This sequence comes from Aedes koreicus, assembly GCA_024533555.2. Lineage (NCBI taxonomy): Eukaryota > Metazoa > Arthropoda > Insecta > Diptera > Culicidae > Aedes > Aedes koreicus. Next base: position 40,391 of record JAHHFK020004226.1, read on the forward strand.
GAGTTCAAGGACGTTGAGGGTAATTTATTTTTAAGAATTGCTTTGTAGTTATAATGTGTGAGTATTTCCGAGCGACAATGATGCGGTGAACAGGAGTTGAGTAAGAGAGAACAAGAATTTCTATTCATAATTTGTGCCACCGATGATCTTTTAATACCGTACCCGATCATTTCTCAAGGGCAACTATTCGAAACTGATGGACAGTAACAATACAAGGCTTATTCAAAAACATAGAACATTTCATTGTGGGTGAATATGTTTGGGATTAACATAAAAAACTTCTAACTAAACTAATTCGGTAATACTCAGCCTTCCATCCGATTGTCATCAAACTTTCAGGATATTGAATCAAATAAGTAAACTAAGTTTAACCATCTTTAGTTTATTCTATTTCGCTTCTAACTTTGAATGCGATTATTTACATCACATTTGCTCTAATCAAAAGGCCTATACTTGAAGCAGGCGGAACGCTTCGTATTACAGGAGGTGAAAGTTCCCGAGCAGGAGACAACAACATATGAATACCTAATTTTGATCTTGATAACTGGCTTTGGTATTAAAGAGCTCAGATTAAAAGGTAAAATATAAGTGCGAAACTAAGTTCCCGCTGTTTAGCAATAGATGGCGCCAGTAGTAACTGCTGGTCGAATGTTGTACATCTCAAGCGTCATAAACCAAGCTCAGACATATGGTAAACAAACCGCTTTGCCAAATCAGTGATTTTGGTTTAGTGTTATATATTTTGGTTGTTTGAAGATATCTGATTTCATGCCAAATAATTGTCATTTGCGGGAAGTGTTGATTTTCTTCTTTCATTCGAAGAAAACGGCGGCTGAAGCACATCGAGAGCTCCAAAAAGTTTACGGTGATGCTGCTCTGAGTGAAACAACGTGTCGTGATTGGTTTCGTCGCTTCAAAAACGGTGATTTCAGTGTTGATGATCGTCCGCGTGAAGGAAGGCCAAAAAACTTCGAAGAATCAGAATTGGAGGCATTGCTCGATGAGGATCCGTGTCAAACGCAAGAAGAGCTTGATTCAGGATTAGGAGTTTCCCGCCAAGCCGTTGCTAAGCGATTGCATGCGTTGGGAATGATTCAAAAGCAAGGAACTTGGGTTCCTTACGATTTGAAGCCAAGAGATGTTGAGCGTCGTTTTTTCGTCTGTGAACAACTGCTCCAGCGGCAAAAAAGGAAGAGTTTTCTACATCGCATTGTGACGGGTGACGAAAAATAGATTCATTACAGTAACCCAAAACGGAAACATTCATGGGGACTGCCCGGGCA
>JAHHFK020004227.1:0-311926 GCA_024533555.2 Aedes koreicus
TTTATTCCAGCCGTATTGCATCCTCCCGGCTTTGTTGATAAAACTACATTCAAGGCTGTTTTGTCTACCAACAACTCCTCTATGCTTCTTTAAAGCCAAAATTTGTACAAAGTGGCCCACTCTATAAACGGTTGTGAAAACAAGTTAATAAAACCTCTATAAGACCATAAAGATATTGAAATTATTCTAGTGATAGATGCTATTACCACTTGAGAACCTTAATAAAACCTTTTGGCTGCCATTGAAATCAGCATGCGGCCAAATGGCCACAGTTGTCAAACTTAATCGTGGTTGGTTTTTGTTGTTTTGCTTTGTTCGATTCTATGCTCTTCTGATTCATTTAGCAGTAAATAATATCTAAGAGAAAAGTTCAAGTGTTGCGGGAAATTTTGTTTAATAGCAAAATATCCAAAACAGATTGAGTTCACGCTTTAAGTATTATGATCGAAATAATATGCGCATTTAATTTTATGGTGAATATTGGCACGATAAGATCCGGAAATTAATGCACCTCGGAAATTATGCGAGTTTACAATAACAAACATAAAATTAAAACAAATATATTCGATAAATTAATCATGAATTTCTTGAAAATTGATGGATTTCAATAAGGTTATCTAAAAAAATGCAGAAATTGGTCTCCGATCTACAGTTCATTTGCATTACATTTAGAATTTGCTGCATTTTTTTTCCATATTTCAATTATTTCATATATTTCAATATGGCGATTGGAAAAAATCACAATTCTGCCATAAAGCCAAGATATTTTCGCAATGACTACTTTAAAACTATTTGGTCATTTGGTGACTTTCTTCAATGCCATTTTGCCGTTTAATGCATTTACTGGAAGCAAAATGGTTTTAATATGCTTTTTCAACTGACCATAATAAGATAATATGAATGAGTCCTAAAACGGCATTTCAAAACAGCATTTTATGAGTTCATAAAGTCGAAATAAAACCTTTAATAGGAGTAAAAGGAATTTGAGAAAATGAGGTTTTAAGATCGTTTTAAACAAGCTGTGTAGGTTCTCATAAGCCTGACTAAAATATGAAACCTATTGGCAGCTTTTGGTGTCATAATAAAACCAAATTGATTTCTAGTGGCTTTCATAAAACTTTAATAAAACTTAATAAAGCAGGATGGTTTTGGCAATGTTACTTGGGCGTCACCCAATTCCAATACAAATCCCTTTTCTCCTCTGTCAGATGACGAGTCTGGCTTTGTTTTGGCTGAAGAGCTGAACATCATTAAGCTTTCCGGAAGGTGCATCACGGAAGCGAAGACGCGTCCGCCCACGGAGAGTTACTGAACAAGAGCCCCAAAACAGCTTGCCCATTTCAAGGAAAGATGGGAAAAAGGAAAATCCAATTCCTCCTGGTTTTCGTACTAACTACACCCAGGACATTCCATCTCTTCTGGGGACATCCAAAACGGCGGATGCCCCGATTTTAAGAACAGAAGCCACTTTCTCGACTGGGCGGTTCTCATTTGATCACATTGTCAAAGGTATCTTAAAGCACCTCGGCATATCTGACCCTATTAAAGGCATTGTTCTGACAATGCAGTGAAAACTTTTTTGAAGCAATTGACAATAAAGTGGCCCCTCCTTTCAGCAATCATTTCCTTCGATGTTTAATTTTGCTAAAGAGGTCGGGGATTTGATCACTGTTCTGCAGTGGAATTGTAGAAGTCTTATTCCTAAATTGGAATCCTTCAAATTTTTAGCTCACAGTACCGGTTGTGATGCATTTGCTCTTTGTGAAACATGGCTCTCTTCGAAATCGATTTTCCGTTTCATGATTTCAATATAATTCGTCTTAATCGTGAGGATTCGCGTGGAGGAGGAGTACTTTTGGGGATCAAAATGTGCTACTCTTTCTATAGAGTGAATTTTACTCAAACTCCAGGTATTGAAGTTGTCGCATGTCAAGCTGTTATTAAAAATAGAAGTCTTTGCATTGCTCCTGTATGTATTCCTCCAAGAACCTCAATTAACCGAAAACAACTTTCAGATATGTTTTTCGATCCTTCCTACTCCACGGTTGATCATGGGTGATTTTAACTCTCACGGTACAGGCTGGGGAGAACTTGCAGAGCTCAAGTTGAAAACTACCAATCTGCGAGTGGTTAAACTTGTTCCACGTGGCAGAGACATTAGATCGCTTACGTTCGTCTCATACAAAATTGGTATGCCGTTGGATCTGAAACCTTTTGCACTTGCTACTGAAACTTGGCCTAGAGGAATTCTTTTTCGTGCGTTTGAAAACCTTGGAAACAAGAAGCAGTTTTTTGGGGGCGGGAGCGGTCGCTCCCGCCTTCCTCCTTTCTACATCTAAACACAAAAAAAAGTACCCCCCTCTCTGCAGTAGTTGTGGTGAATTGCCTATCCCTAATACTCCTGAAGCTGCCGCCCACGCTATCTCTCGCTCATCTGTGTCTGACCTCTCGTCTCCCTCCACTGCACTGACACCGCTCCCTATTTCATCGGCACCAAGGGAAACAACCGTACCGTTATCAGTATATTATCAGAACGTCGGTGGGATGCGCACCAAGACAAACGAGTTTTTCTTGGCGACCGCCTCCAGTGACTACGACGTCATCGTACTGACGGAAACGTGGCTGCGGAACGACGTGAGCAATTCTGAGCTGTCATCTCATTATAATATCTACCGATGCGACCGAAGTAACGCTACGAGTCATCTACAACGAGGAGGTGGAACGCTCATTGCCGTAAAAAACACTATTTTAAGTGCTCCTGTGCAACTTGACCTATGTGACTCGCTCGAACAAGTTGCTGTGAAACTGTCTCTTCCGACAAGATCTGTCTATGTATGTGGAATTTACTTGAGGCCCAATAGTGAACCCGGCAGATACGTCGCACATTCGGACTGTGTGCAGCAAATAATTAATAAAGCGGGTTGCGGCGATTCTGTGATGATTGTTGGCGACTACAATCTGCCTCATCTACTCTGGTCCTTCGACGAGGACCTGGACTCGTACCTACCAACCAATGCATCAACTGAACAGGAGCTTGTATTCACTGAAAACATGATTGCTAGTGGATTGCAGCAGATTTGTGATGTGCGCAATATCAACGGAAGACTCCTAGACTTGGCCTTCGTTAGCAACAGTAATGAAATTGAGTTGTTTGAAGCACCATTATCGATCTTACCACTGGACCGTCACCACAAGCCGTTCGTCTTACGCGTGAACACACGACGTTCCTTGGATAGTATTCACGCAACTACGGAAGACCTTGACTTCGATTTCAACCGATGCGATTACGATGCAGTTTTTGAAGATCTACGTTCACTGAACTGGGAGGAAATTTTTCACGATGCCAGCGTCAACGCTGCGGTCACCACTTTCTACGACGTGATTTTCAGGATCATAAGCAGACACTGTCCTCTCCGTAGACGTTATCCTCGCCGCTTGAACAAACACCCATGGTGGAATACCGAGCTTCGACATCGGCGTAACGTTCTTCGTAAAGCTCGCCGTCGGTTTCTGCGTCATCGAACTGCTGAAAACAGCTCAATTCTTCGCAGGCTCGAGGCTGAATACGCCGAATGTGTATCTTCTTCTTTTCGTGAGTATATTTTCCGAATCCAAGACGAGGTTAAGGTGGATCCCTCCTCTTTCTGGCGCTTTGTTAAAAGCAGAAAAGACACAAAATCGATCCCGGCGGAAATTTCTTTCGATGGCTCAACCAGTCGAGACCTCGAAGGTTCAGTCCAACTTTTCGCCGATTTCTTCAAATCGGTCTACGATGCTGACTCTCCGCCGAGTTCTCCGGAGGTCTTGAATCACTTGCCATCATACGATATACAATTTCCGTGTCCAACCTTCACCGTAGAAGATGTCAGTAGTGCACTGAGAACTGTTGACCCTTCGAAAGGTCCTGGGTCAGATAGGCTACCTCCCGTTTTTATTCGTCGATGTGCTGATCTACTTGCAACCCCTGTGTGTTTGCTATTCAACCTGTCGCTATCGGAGACTACTTTTCCGGATGTATGGAAGTTGTCTGCGGTCTCTCCCATTCACAAAGCTGGAAACATCCATGATGTTAAGAATTACCGACCTATTTCGATTCTTTGCTGCTTAGCCAAGACGCTTGAACTGTTGATTCACGATAGAATGTATTTTGCTGCTAAGCCCATCATCTCGCAATATCAGCATGGCTTCGTGAAGAATCGCTCTACTGCGACTAACCTAATGGCATATGTTAGCGCACTAAACTCCAGTTTGGAAAAGCGCTGCCAAGTTGACAGTATTTACGTAGACTTTTCCAAGGCGTTTGATAAAGTACCTCACGAATTGTCAATGAAAAAGCTCGAGAAACTAGGATTTCCTAATTGGCTCATCATGTGGTTACGGTCATACTTACTAGACAGATCCGCCTACGTGAAGCTTAGCTCCATTAAGTCAAGCTGTTTTGCAACACCTTCCGGCGTGCCTCAAGGTAGCCACCTCGGTCCCTTGATCTTTATTCTGTTCGTCAACGACTTGAGCCACCGTCTGAATTCGCATCACCTTATGTATGCCGACGATCTTAAAATTTACCGGAGGATCAGCTCACTGGTTGATTGTGCAGCTTTACAGCAAGATATTGACACCATAGTGAGTTGGTGTGTGTCAAACGGAATGGAGATGAATGCGATGAAATGTAAGGTGATAAGTTTCAGTAAATCCCAGAGGCAACTGATATACAATTACGGAGTAAACGGCATCAAATTGGACCGTGTATCTTCAATTAAAGACTTGGGAGTAGTAATGGACTGCAAGCTGAGCTTCAACGAACACATCACTGCAACCACTGCTAAGGCTTTTGCCATGCTAGGATTTATACGCCGAAATGCATCTGAGTTCCGTGATGTGTATGCATTGAAAGCACTTTATTGTTCGCTCGTTCGAAGTGTTCTTGAATATGCTGTTCAAATCTGGGCACCTCATCACGAAACTCAAATTACTCGTATAGAAAGAATACAACGTTGCTTCGTACGTTTCGCTTTACGGCGATTACCATGGAACGATCCGGTTAGGCTGCCCCCGTATGAACATCGACGCCAATTAATGAGATTGGAATCGCTGCGCCAGCGGCGTATCTATTTACAGAAAATGTTCGCGTTCGATTTACTAAGCAACCGAATTGACTGCCCAGATCTTCTGCAGCAGGTTAACTTCTTCGTTCCTGCACGTCGGTCCCGACAACGATCGATATTTTGGACTGCTAGACACCGAACGGTGTTCGGACAAAATCACCCGCTTGAAAAGTGTTTTAATTTGTTGAATGGTGTTGAAACGTTCGATTTTAGTATAAGTAGAGACCGTTTTAAAACTAGTATTAGGCAAATGACTTAGATTTAAGATAGGTTCAGTCTGTGCAGCATAACTGAAGACGTAGTAAATAAATAAATAAATAAATCATTCCGCATCGAACGCTGAAGAGCTTCGGTTTAGTTTTTTTCGCACTCCGCATTACCTCTTTTGCATTTTTTTTTCAACCCGCTATCAATCACGCGGTGATTAAAAGTAGTGCACTGTTTAAACCACCGATATCCAGCCGAGCGTTCCATTAGGGAAGCAGACATTCCCGGCCGAGCCCGACGGATGATCTGTCCAGCCTGTACCATCGTCAAACACCCGAGGGGAAAAAGTGTAACCCCATAAGCACCATCGCAGCAAGGAAGGTCATCGCTCCATCCACTGCCGGTCAGCAAGCGGTGCTTTGTTTGCGAACAACAGCAGAATACCGGCAAACGGCAAGTAGCACATTTTTCCTTTTTGTTTCGTCATCTGCTAGTGTGTTGTGTATCTCTCTCCCATATAGTAAATCGTTCTGCATAGGGTGGTCAAAAAAATCATCTGATTTTTATTAATTTATTAATTAATTTGTTTATTTATTTATTCGCTGAATTTGTTCTTGCATGGATGATTCTACGGGGGGCGACTTGCCTCCCAAAGATGTTTTTAGGGCGCGCTGTTATCAGCCGTCTTCTGCCTCTCCTTGGGTTGTCTCTTTCGGCAGAAAGTGAAAGCCCTAGACTTTTTGGGCATTAAAAGAAATTTGACGCGTCGTTATCGGGGACCGAATTTCATCAGGTCAACCGAAACAAACTGCGTGTTACTGCACCTACGTATAAAATTGCAAATGAAATTGCCAGTGACGCAGGTTATAATGTCGAGTACTACGTCTACATCCCATCTCGAGATGTGGAGATAGATGGTGTGGTTTCTGCAGCGAGCCTGACGTGTGAAGACGTTATGGAAGGTAAGGGGCGACTTCCAGATTCTGCTTCGTCTACCATTGAGATCCTGGAATGCAAACAATTGCATGCAGGATCAATGGGTGATGGAAAAAAGACGTATTCACCATCGGACTCGCTACAAGTGACCTTCGCCGGATCAATTCTCCCAAAATTTGTTGAAATTGATAAAGTTTTTTTTCCCAGTGCGCTTTTTTGTACCAAGGGTATTTAATTGTACCAAGTGCAAACAGTTGGGTCATACGGCTACTTTTTGCGACAACAAGCCCCGTTGTGGCAAATGCGGCCAAAGGCATCTAGAGGATGCTTGCCAACAGGAAGCAACAAAGTGTGCTTACTATGGCAAAGAGCCTCTCCACGATTTGCAGAACTGCCCCGTTCCATACAAGAACGCTCCAAGCAGACGTATGCAGAAATGATAAAGTCGCAAAACGGAGCATCTGCATCGTCTGTATCAGCCGCTCAAAATGTAAATCCTTTTTTGATTTTGTCTTCCGATGAACTGAACTCTGACGAAGCCGATGAGAGTGGATTTCCGGAGGTACACGCCCCGGTAAAAGAAAGGCTTCGATATGATCACCGTATTACAATGGAACTGTCGTAGTCTAATACCTAAATTAGACTCGTTCAAGTATTTGATTCACAATTCTGATTGTGATATATTTGCTCTCTGTGAAACATGGCTTTCATCCGAAGATGAATTAAACTTCCACGATGTTAACATTATTCGCCTGGACCGAGATGATTCATATGGTGGCGTACTTCTGGGGATCAAAAAGTGCTACTCCTTCTATAAAATCTCACTCCCAATAATCTCAGGCATTGAAATCGTCGCTTGCCAAATAAATGTAAAGAATAAAGATCTTTGCATAGCTTCCGTCTATGTCCCTCCGAGGGCATCAATAAACCGCCGTCAACTTTGGAGTTCAATTACATTACTTCCATCTCCAGTTCTTATTCTGGGCGATCTGAACTCCCACGGTACTGCTTGGGGCGAACAATACGATGACAACAGAGCGGGTATTTTCTATGACTTATGCGACGATTTCAACTTGACCATCTTGAACACTGGGGAAGCGACACGAATAGCAAAACCTCCTGCCAGGGAGAGTCGACTTGACATATCTTTGTGTTCTAATTCACTATCATTAGATTGTCTGTGGAAGGTAATCAATGATCCCCATGGTAGTGATCACTTACCAATTATTATCTCAATCACAAATAGTTTTCAAAAAACAGACCAGGCAATCCATGTTCCTTATGACCTCACGAGGCATATAGACTGGCAACATTTTGCATCGGCGGTAACCCTTGGTATTGATTCTACCGATCCTCTTCCACCATTAGAAGACTATCGTTTCCTTTCCGAACTGATGTACAAAAGTGCATTAGAAGCTCAGAAACGACGTGTTCCAAGTGCATCCCTCAAAAGAAGACCCGCCACCCCTGGATGGTATGATGAATGCACTTGAGTTGTATCTTGAGAAATCCGATGCGTTTAAAGATTATCGTAGACATGATACATGTGAGCTTTTTGATAAGTACCTCAAGCTTGAAAAAAAGCTTAAAAACTTACTCAAAACAAAGAAACGCAATTACTGGCGTTCGTTTGTAGAGGGACTATCTAGAGAGACCTCGTTGACAACGCTTTGGAGAAAGTCTCGTTATATGCGAAACCGCTCATCCTCCAATTAGAGTGAAGAATACTCCATGCAGTGGATATTCGACTTCGCTAAAAAGGTTTGTCCAGAATCTGTCCCAACACAACCGAATTTACGGGATACTACCCGAAATAACGGTTCTCTGGACGAACCATTCACAATGTTGGAATTTTCAATGGCACTTCTTTCATCGAATAACTCTACTCCGGGAAGCGATATGATTAAATTCAACCATCTAAAAAATCTCCCCGATATCGCTAAAAGACGATTACTTAACCGGTATAACACTCTTATGGAATTAAATATAGTTCCACCCGCATGGAGGCAGGTTAAAGTAATAGCTATTCAAAAGCCTGGGAAACCAGCGTCTGATTACAATTCTTACCGTCCGATCTCTATGCTATCATGTTTAAGGAAATTGTTAGAAAAAATGATCCTATCAAGACTTGGCCGTTAGGTTGAATCAAACAACCTACTATCAAATACGCAATTTGGTTTCCGGAAGAGCAAAGGAACAAACGATTGTTTAGCGTTGCTTTCATCTGATATACAACTGACCTTTGTACACAAGGAGCAATTGACTTCAGTATTTCTAGATATTAAGGGCGCCTTTGATTCAGTTTCCATAGATATACTGGCAGATAGTATGCACAGTAGTGGTTTGCCAGGAATTTTAAATAATTTTTTGTATAATTTACTGTCTGAAAAACAAATGACCTTCAATCTAGGCCAACTGACAACTTCCAGAATTAGCTACATGGGCTTACCCCAAGGCTCATGTTTAAGTCCCTTCTCTTTATATTTTTTATGTTAAAGATATTGATAACTGCTTGGAAAATAGATGCACGCTAAGACAACTTGCAGACGATGCGGTGATCTCCTTTAGAGGTCCACGTGCGGAAATCTTGCAAAGACCATTGCAAAATTCCCTAGACAATCTGTCCATCTGGGGATCGAGTTTTCACCGCATAAAACCGACTTGGTAGTGTTTACTAGAAAGCGGTTCCCTGGCCAACTACGTCTCAAGCTGTTGGGAAGAGACATTACCCAATCTTTGACCTTCAAACACCTTGGAGTCATGTTTGATTCGAAATGCACTTGGAGTACTTACATTGCGTATTTGAAACAGAAATGTCAACAAGGGATCAATTTTCTAAGATCAATTTCCGGGACATGGTGGGGTGCTCACCCGGAAGACCTCATTAAACTCTATAAAACAACTATTCTTTCAGTTCTCGAATATGGCTCTTTTTGCTTCCTCTCGGCGAGAAACAGCCACCTCATCAAATTGGAACGCATTCAATATCGTTGTTTACGTATGGCCCTTGGCTGTATGCATTCAACGCACAATATGAGCCTGGAGGTTCTGGCAGGAGTAAAACCCTTACAGAACCGCTTCTGGGAGCTCTCATCTAGAATACTGATCAAGTGTGGAATCAGTAACAACCTTGTGATTGAAAATTTCGAAGAAATGCTCGAATTGAGTACCCAGTCTAGATTCTTGCGAATCTATATTAACTATATGTCATCCGATATTAGTCTTCGTTGCTATAATTCTCCTAGTGTTCGCTTCCCTTATTACAGTTCCTCCATTGCTTATGATTTCTCCATGAAACAGGCTGTTCAAGGAGTTCCAGATCAACTTCGACTTATTTTAATTCCCCATATTTTTATTAAAAAGTACCAACGTGTCAATTGCAATAGAAGAATTTTCACTGATGGGTCACGCATTGATGGATCCACTGGTTTCGGTGTGGATACTCATCTGCCTTCCGGAAACTTCAGGAACCTTGTTCCGTATATGGTGCTGAGCAATCAATTTCGCATTGGGGATAATTTCCGACATTCCCATAGACCATTATTTCATCTTCTCGGATAGTCTCAGTGCTATTGAGGCTCTCCGGTCGATGAAAACAGTGAGGCACTCATCTTACTTTCTTTCAAAAATAAGGGAGCAGATGTGTGCGTTGGTCGAAAGATCATTTAGAATTACCTTTGCATGGGTCCCCTCACATTGGTCAATTCCAGGCAATGAGAAGGCGGACTCTCTAGCAAAGGTGGGCGCAAAAGGAGGCGAGATTTTTGAAAGAAAATTTGTGAATTTTTTCCTTGTAAGTTTTTTAATGTTAAAATTTTTTTTTTTTTTTGGGGTGGTTGTTTTTTTTTTTTTTTTGTTTTGTATTTTTTTTTTTTTTTTTTTTTTTTTTTTTGTTGGGGCGTAGAACCACTGCGTCCACTGAGTTGAACTTTTGTGGTATACCCCTGTTTACTATTCTAATTCGCATCTTAAAGCTAGATCACCATTTGTCAAGTGACCAGCCCAAGACGCGTCTCCCAGTCAGGCAAAATTGAGTTTATAAAACCCACCACCTTTCCAGGATTTGCAGTCCAAATTTCTTTAGGTTGCATATAGCCACTGTACAGAAATTTAAGTCTGCTCTTGTACAAAGCATCACAACTGCAAAGCAGATGTTCCGAGGTTTCACGTTCCATGTTACAGAAACGACAGATATCATTCTGAACCTGGCCAATGTTTTTCAAATGATATCTACTCGGGCAATGTCCGGTTATTAGGCCAGTATAGGTACAAAGAACTCTCTTATTGAGCTCCAGAAGCTTTTTACTGATTGTAACATTTGGAATTATAAACCTTTTCGCTTGAACACACTTTGTGGTGACCAACCAATTGGTCATCACCCTTTGCACTTCCCAAGATTTTAATTCCATTTTTATGGCACAGTATGATATACCGCAGAATGGTTCTGGGCCAATAAACTGTGCATTTGAACCTTGTTTAGCAAGCTCGTCTGCCCTTTCATTTCCTTCAATGCCACAGTGTCCCGGAACCCAGAATAAATTTACCGAGTTCTCTTGGCACACCTTTCGCAATGAAAGAATGCATTCCCAGACAAGTTTGGATGTGCATTTATAATTACTTAACGCTTTGAGTGCCGCTTGGCTGTCTGTAAAAATTCAAATATTTGCATGTCTATATCTCCTCTTCAGACAAACGTTAACACATTTTATTATAGCAAAGATCTCCGCTTGGAAAACCGTTGGATAGTTTCCCATCGCCACTGAGATTTCTACCCCAGGGCCGAAGATTCCTGCTCCCGTTTTTGTTCCAATTTGAGCCATCTGTGAAGAATTTTATGGAGCCATGGCGAACAGTGGGACCTCCGACTTCCCAATCTATACGTGACGTTTCACATATGTTGTAAGGGATGTCATGGTTTTCCACAGGTTTCATCCAGTCTCCATTCATATACATCACTGGCCCATTTTGAAAGCTTTGTGAAATGCTCAGGTGACCGACTAAGTCACCAGACAGGAAAGTTTTCAGCCGTTTAAGTCTAAGCACACTCTTTTCCGCTTCTAGTTGCACGTATTCGTGCAAAGGCAGCAGATTTAGAATTGCATTCAACGCATTTGATGGAGTGCTGCGCATCGCTCCCGTTATAGCAATGGATACTAGCCGTTGAAGTTTTGTAAGCTTTTTCTGTGCAGTAGCCTCTTTTGTTTTTGGCCACCACACAAGAGAAGCATACGTTACTTTTGGACGTATTATGGATGTATAAATCCACATTATCATTTTTGGTCTTAGACCCCATTTTCTGCCAAATGTTTTTGAGCATATCCAGAAAGCACTGGTTGCCTTACCGATCACACACTCAAGATGAGCATTCCAGTTCAGTTTGGCATCCAGTATCACTCCTAAGTATTTAACCTGTTCACTAAGATGAATCTTTAATCCTCCTAGCTGAAACGCTTTTAGACTAAACTTCCTTTTCCTAGTGAAAGGTACAATTACTACTTTTGATGGATTTATGCTAAGGCCCTCCTTGATACACCAAGACTGGGTAAATTTTAGGGCCCATTGCATTCTTTTTAAAATATGTTTTCCAAATTTTCCCCCCTCAATAAAATTTTTTTGTGGGCAAAAAAACAAACCCCCAACCCTTTTCCTCTAAGTTTTTTTGAAAATCGTTTATAAAAAAGGACCGCATTTTTGTGGAGAGAGACTCCTCCTTGGGGACAACCTTTTGTTGCCCGTACTGTAATAGACGTACTTCCCAGCTTTGAAGTGATTTCTCTTTTTGCTAGCATGGTATGAACCCAGTTAATTATGTTCATGTCAAAGTTCCTTTTCTTCATGGCACGAGCCATAGACGAATAGGAAGCGTTGTCGAAAGCTCCTTCAATATCTAAGAAAGAACAAAGTGCTATTTCTTTTACCGATAGAGCTTTTTCTACCTTTGAAACCACACTATGCAGTGCCGTAACTGTTGACTTACCAGACTGGTAAGCAAACTGGAACTCAGATAGTGGATGCTTGTTCATGTAATTTGAATTGATATAATCATTCAACACTTTTTCCATAGTCTTCAATAGGACTGATGAAAGACTAATGGGTCTGTATGATTTAGGATGCGCCTTGTCTCGCTTTCCTACTTTAGGTATGAAGATAACTTTTACTTGTGTCCATGAAGTTGGAATATGGTTGAGTCTTAAACTTGCCTTAAAAATCTCAATTAATGGCGAGATCAACACTGCTTCGCCGTTTTGAAGTAATGCTGGAAATATCCCGTCCATTCCTGCAGATTTGTAAGGCTGAAAAGATCTCAACGCATTTTCTACCCTGGCTTTCTTAAAGATTTTATCAGCCAAGTCATTTGCGGCGATTTTTGTTCTAACAGACATTTGAGATGCCCTTCGACTTATTTTAATTCCCCATATTTTTATTAAAAAGTACCAACATGTCTATTGCAATAAAAGAATTTTCACTGATGGGTCACGCATTGATGGATCCATTGGTTTCGGTGTTTACAGTGAATACTCATCTGCCTTCCGGAAACTTCAGGAACTTTGTTCCGTATATGTTGCTGAGCTGGCAGCAATCAATTTCGCATTGGGGATAATTTCCGACATGCCCATAGACCATTATTTCATCTTCTCGGATAGTCTCAGTTCTATTGAGGCCCTCCAGTCGATGAAAACAGTGAGGCACTCATCTTACTTTCTTGCAAAAATAAGGGAGCAGATGTGTGCGTTGGTCGAAAGATCATTTAGAATTACCTTTGCATGGGTCCCTCACATTGCTCAATTCCAGGCAATGAGAAGGCGGACTCTCTAGCAAAGGTGGGCGCAAAAGAAGGCGAGATTTTTGAAAAGAAGAATTTCACAAGATGAATTTTTCCCATTAGTACGTCAGATTTCTCTTGAATGTTGGCAAAACGATTGGACTAGTAATTCTCTTGGGCGGTGGTTCATTTCATTATTCAAATGTTTCGTCGAGATCCGAGGTTCAAAGGTCTGGATGCCAATCGCGGTTTCATTCGTGCGATGTAAAGACTTTTTATGTCCAACCCACTACTCGCTAGACGCACATCTCTACAGAATTAACCTCGTCGATAACAATGTATGTAGGTGTGGAACCGGTTATGATGACATCGATCACGCAGTTTGGCCGTTGCCCGGGTAATGATGCCTCCAGAGCACGACTATTGGGTACCCTAGTGGCTGGTGGTAGATATAACCCTCCCGCGAGATAAGAGATGTTTTGGGAATGCGTGATCTCCCGAGCATGCAAGTACGATTTACGAATTCCTTTGTTTGTCTAATCTAAGAGTGTAATATCCATCCACGTATTTCCCTCCCCTCCAGTCTAGTAAATTGTGTCCCAGTTGTACTATCCTTTTGTTTTTTTCACCCAACTGCGTTCCTAGACATTGAACGAGCATTTGATAATTCATCTCATAGTTCAATGGTTAAAAGCAATGATGAAACTTGGTTTCGACAAATGTATTGTCGATTGGATTAACGAGATGTTATCAAATAGACAATTATCAGCAAACCTCGGAAGCTCATCCATCAGTATTAGAGCTGTAAAAGGGTGTCCACAAGGAGGCGTATTATCACCTTTATTGTGATCTATAATAGTTGATGATCTCCTTAAAAATCTGAAAACCCTAGGTAGTTTGAGGGGGTCGGCATCGCAGATGATATAGTCTTAATAGTACGCGTTAAATACGACTGTATCATTGCAAACAGAATGTAAAGATGCTTTAAATTATGTCTCTTCGTGGTGTGATAAGGAAGGCTGGAACATAAACCCTTCCAAAAACTACTATTGTGCCATTTACAAAGAAGAGAAAATACTGTATTGAGAACTTAAGGTTGAAAGGCACACATTTGGTACTTTCAAATACAGGTCAAATACCGCTGGGAGTATTTCTTGACAGCAAACTAGAATTGGAACTTTCATTTAGAGCAGACAATCAACAGATCGATCAAATGCTCTATGGATAGCCAAAAGAACATTTGAAGGGGTAAGCAATGGGGACTAAGGCCAAAAATGATCCATTGGATTTATTCGGCAATTGTGAGACCCAAGATTACCTATGCTTCATTGGTCTGGTGGCCAAAAACAAAAGAAACTGTTGCACAAAGAAGGTTAGAAAAACTTCAAAGACTAGCAACTTGTTCAATTAGCGGTGCAATGAGAAGTACATAAACGAAGGCACTCGATGCACTACTTTTTATGTTGCCATTGCATCAATTCATGCTGTTAGAAGCTGAAAAGAGCGCTCTAAGGATCAGAAGGTTTGCGAACCTTTTAGAAGGTGATCTAATAGGACATCTTAGCATTCTAAAAAATTGTAAAATTTAATCCTTTAGAGATTATAGATCAACGAAGATTGGATGGAAAAAAAATACAACTTTGATTGAATTCATATCAAGATATTGATCCCGGACGGCGATTCGTTTGAGCAAGAGGTGGCCCAAACTTCCACCAAGGATCGATTGTTTTCTATACAGATGACGGTTCAATATTGAACAATCAAAGTGGGAGCTGAGGTAACTGGCCCAGGGATTAACCTTTCAATCCCAATGGGAAAGTGGCCAACTGTATTCCAAGCTGAAATTCAAGCAATTCTGGAATGTTCTGCTATATGCTTACGCAGAAACTAGTCAAGCAGCTCTGAATGCTTTAAAGTCAGCAATATGCACGTCCAAACATGTTTGGGAATGTGTTCAATCACTTTTAAAATTGTCTTGTCGTAATCAAGTCAATTTGTATTCAGTTCCTGGTCATTCTGGAATTGATGGAAACGAGAAAGCCGATGAACTAGCAAGACTCGGATTCGTCTCATCATTTTGTAGGACCTGAACTTTTTGTAGGGTACCCGTTTTCCTTCAAATAGAATGGAGATGAAAGCCTGGGAATGCTTGAAAGTGGAGACAAACTGGAACAACACTTTCAAGGCTAGGCAATCAAAGTGGTTCATTACTCCAAACATTTCAATGACTCGCAAGTTACTGTAGATATTACCAAAAAAGATCTAACAATATATACAGGCCTTATAACCGGTCACTGTCCGAGCCGTTATCACTTAAAGCTGATAGAAAAACTTGAAGATGATTCATGTCGATTCTGTAACATGAGGAGACAGAGGACTCTGAACACTTGTTATGCCACTGCCCGGCAATTTTCAATAATAGGCTGAAGTTTTTCAACAAAGGGCTACTAGAACCCCTTGAGATTTGGAGAACAAATCCCAGTACGGTAGTACACTTTATTCGGAGCGTTATACTGTCCTTGGACAATGCTTTAGGTCAGACTTTGACGATCACTTCTATCAATAGTGATGCGTCATGCTGAAAAAATAACTAAAGCAACAACAAAAAAGGGATATGTCACTATGCTGATCTAAAAATTGGTCGCAGTGACGAAAATACCCGACACGGAATAGATCCTTTTTGTTTCCGTGCTACTTGTACCCGCTCAGCAAGCAGTGGTCACCCATCTGCGGCTCTGTTCCTGAAAGGGACTACAGGGACCGTGGATTTGGTAGATGTCGCAAACATGAGCAGCAAATAATACCTTCAATAAGTTACCTGCCTAGCCCCTCCAAACGATAATGTGACCCATTAACCTCGAGCTAGCTACGAGTAATTGGCACCCCATTTTACTAAAAATTGAAAAATTATACATTGTAAATAACAATATTGAATATTGGTTCCGTAAAGTGTTACACACGCCTGAGCCTAACAAAATAAACGAAATCAATTAAAAAAAACAAGTGATACTCTAAAACAATTGAAATCACGTGGTTCGATACGATATTTTTTCCAATTTTTTTTTAATGAAGGTTTACTGGCAGGACTTGAATAGAGTAGAAACCTCTACGCCAGGCCTTTGACAGATATCGTTGCGTAAACTTCTTTCGAATCATTTTTGCCAGCTTTGCATGGCGAAACATGTCATTCCAAGAAGATGTTGTTGCTGTAAATGGCTCAAAAAGGAGCCACGTTTGAGAATTTTTAGTCCTTTCGTGTGTGTGTTTTTTTTTCAATTGTCTTTTTCTTATTTTGTTAGTCAGTGTTGCGTTTGAAAATTCAATACGGCGCTGTTCGGGTACTTTACTGCTGCAGCAACACTTTTGGGGTGGCTCAATAATTTGCAAAATATTTATTTTATTAAACATTTGTTCACAAACATGTCTCACTTCAATCATCAACTAATATAGTCTCCTCTATCCCAACGTGAATTGTTCCGCCCTAGGATCTTCTTACTATTCCTTTTCGTTTGTTTTCCTATCATTTTAAGGAGCTTCTTATTAATTAATTATAGTTTATTTTATTTTATTTTCAGATACTCACTCGTTTTAGATAATTCTTACAATGTACTACGATCCTACCTCAGGTTAGGTTTCTGATCCTGATCTCCTCGGTCGTAATGATTATTGGGCTTTCAGAAGGTATTATTTCACATTACTAAACTATTTACATTACTAAATTCAAATTTCTTTTTCTACTTACAGGAGCCTCGAAAAATTATTCTTCGCTACTTCAAAAAAAAACCTTTCAATTATATTATATTGAAGATTCTACCGAAACTAGGATTTGCAATAAAACGCACTTTCTGCACCAATGCAATAATCTTTGTTTTATTTTCTTCTTTCTTTTTTTATTTTCTCTACTCCGCTTTCCCATTGACAGTCCGCTTTTGCTTGCATCCGTCCGACATTCGGATCGGTACTGGACGATTACACTGACTGGTTACAGTCGATGCCGGGTCGCGTCGACAGGCGTTTTGTAATTTCTTCAGTCTTTTGTAGTTCAGTCCGTGAAGTGTGTCATTTATGTGCTCTTGGAGTCTTCCGAAGCTGTTTTCTCGAACCAAAAGTAAGAAGCTATTGTATTGTTACTTGGGCGTTAGTATGATATAACTGAACTTTTTTAAAAGTATTTCACCAGCCGTGCAAGGATCATGTCGTCCATAGAGACGCTGTTGACACTGCCTCAAAAGGTTACTTTTTCAAGTTTGCTTCCCCTTTCTCTCATTGCAAGTCTATGTCCGCTGTTTTGTATGGTGTCGTTTTGTCTTTTTGTCACATTGGTCTCTCAACGTCGTTCCGGTCATCAAACCAACAGGAAAAGTCCGAATATGTCTTGATGCTCGCAAATTAAATGAACGCACGGTGCGCGACATGTATCCACTACCTCATCCTGGTAGAATATCAGGCCAATTACGCCGAGCTAACTACCTTAGCACCATTGGCCTGTCTGAAGCATTTTTGCAAATTCCACTTGAGGTGTATTCTCGTCGATATACAGCATTCAGCATTCCAGGCAAAGGGATGTTTCAGTTCACCAGGCTTCCCTTTGGCTTGGTATATAGTCCAGCGACATTGTCCCGTCTGATGGACCAAGTCTTAGGGCATGGTGCACTGGAACCCCGAGTGTTTGTCTATTAAAATGACATAGTCATTGTAAGAGAGACCTTCCTAGAGCATCTCAGGTTGCTCAATGAAATCGCACGTAAATTAAAGGCCACAAATCTCGCGGTAAATTTAAAGAAATCTAAATTTGGCATAACGAATTACCTTTTTTAGGTTACTTATTGTCCACTCAAGGTTTACGTCCAAATCCAGATAAGGTTAGAGCCGTAGTGGAATCGCCAAACAACAATTACCAAATAACGCAGATTTTTAGGCATGTGTAATTATTACCGTAGATTTATACAGGATTTTAGTGGAATTACCACTCCGCTCACAAATCTACTAAAAACAAAAAGTAAAGTTCTCGGATGGAATGAACAATGAAGTTTGTCAGAAGTAGATAATTTATCATCTCCATGCGAAGCGCTAGGAGTGGACGGTAATTTATTGCTAGAAGGAAATAGACATGAAGAGAAAGTGTATTGATAGTTCCGTATAGGGCAACGGCAGGCTTTGAAAATTGAAAGATCAAGTTTGAAAACGAGCGGAGGGCATTATTGAACGGTAGTATCCGATCAGGCACATAACCCTTTACCATACTACCCCATGCAGGATAGGCTAGAGGAGGAAATCCCCTTGACTGGCAAAAGGTTATGCAACCGGTCGGGCTCTTATACTACCTATTGCTTGTTTCTAGTTCTAGCGATTTGTCCCTCTCCCAATACTGCCTAACACGGGTGATAAATTATCTTCCGCTGTTGGGTTTATTTTTAGCATGCACCGCCTATTTCACACATTTGCTCTTCTCGTCATCTATTACTTATAGATCTCGGAGAGAACGACGGTGAGTGGTGCAAATACTGATCCCCACCAGTACGATTTAATGGATTCCCCCATTATGGGCTTTCTACACATTGATTGTTGTTTTTTTTTGTATTCTCCCAAGCGCGGAAGTAACGATCTTTGATGAAGTTTGTCAGAAGTAGATGCATGGATGGTGCCATTTTCATCTGCAAAGACTACGATTGCCGCTCGTAAATGATTTCCACTCGCTCAATATTCATTTTTTTCGCGAATTTTGCCCGTGCCATGACATTCAGCAGCATTTCATTCGTCCCACCTTTTATAAGCGCCACTTTCGATCATCATAACATCACCTGCTGATATGAAAACATATATTGGTAAAGTCGTCCAAAAGTGCACCGTGGTATATTTCTATTTCGGAATTGTTGTAAAATTCGTCAGTGGCATAATAACTGGCTGAACACAATAAGGGATCCCTGATCATAATGTACCAAGTTTGCTGGCGACAGCTATCTGATGAGACTACCCATCCCCAAAAAGTGTCACCTATTCTAACCTCGGATTAACCACATAGTACGCGCGCGCGCAGTATATATATATATATATACATACAAAAAAAAAAAAAAAAAAAAAAAAAAAAAAAAAAAGCAGCCCAACTCCTACTAATCCTATGTGCAAAAAAAAACAAAAAAAAACATGAATTATCGGCTCCGTACACTTAACGCAATTGAGCCTTCCCAATAAATGCACGAGTTGAAAAATCGTTGGAAGTTGAATAAAAGCTACCTAACTCAGCAGCGATCAGTTATCGACTGCAGAAAGCGAATCAATGAAAAATTGGCACTAAGCAAAAATACTCATAACCAAATCCACTTCGGCATGGTACAGGCACTGGTAGACATAAAACACAGAAGACACACATGGGGAACCAGAGTGCATTATCAGTGGCGATGTCTGAATGTATTGGCAGTATGACGAAGTACATATCGTATCATTGCGAAGCGTAACGAATGAACAACCGAGGCTGTCCTAGACCATATAACGAAATACATTCACACGAACAAGCGTATTGTGTACAGTAATCGACGGCAACGTTGCATGTCCTATGACTGGTTCACTGTGGGCTGTCGTAGATAGCTCAATTGCGAGGCTGTCATAGGGGTTAAGAAGGTAACAATCATCGTAATACTGTCGTGAGGCGGTACATTTGGTAAGCCTGATAGCGGGAGATAATTTATCACCGGTGTTAGGCAGTATTGCGAGAGGGACAAATCGCTAGAACTAGAAAAAAGCAATAGGTAGTATAAGAGCCTGACCAGTTGCATACCCTTTTGACAGTCTAGGGGATTTCCTCCTCTAGCCTATCCTGCATGGGGTAGTATGGTAAAGGGTTATGTGCCTGATCGGATACTACCGTTCAATAATGCCCTCCGCTCGTTTTCAAACTTGATCTTTCAATTTTCAAAGCCTGCCGTTGCCCTATACGGAACTATCAATACACTTTCTCTTCATGTCTATTTCGTTCTAGCAATAAATTACCGTCCAATCATAGCGCTTCACATGGAGATGATAAATTATCTACTTATGACAAACTTCAATAAAGATCGTTACTTCCGCGCTTGGGAGAATACAAAAAAAACAACAATCAATGTGAAGCTCAAGAAGCTTTCTGTTCCATCAAGGAAAAGCTTATCACAGCTCCCATCCTCACGAGTCCCGACTTTTCCAAGGGATTCTGTATGCAGACCGATGCCAGCAATGTAGCTGTGGCTGGTATTCTCACACAAGAGCAAGATGGCTCAGAGAGAGTAATCTCTTATTTCTCACACAAGTTTACAACTCCTCAACGCAATTATAATGCGTGTGAACAGGAAACTTTAGCGGCGTTGTTATCGATCGAAGAATTTCGAGGGTATATTGAAGGAGCCCACTTTACTTTGATCACCTTGTAACGGACCGAACCAAACAACTACGGCTGCTCCGCTCGAAACTATTGGTGTCAGCATTAAAAAAGAAGCATACAATCATCGTATTCTCCGATGAGCAAGTGTTCACTATCGATCCCGTATCTAACACACGTACAGATAGGTTTATTTCGCCGAAGAAGATTGAGGATGTTCCAGAAAACGTGAAATTCAAGTTTACAACCAAACATCCGGCTGGAGTCGTGGTTTTCTGGGCAGTTGCGTCCAATGGTTTGAAAATGCCTCCAGTATTTATCAAAGCTGGATTAAAAGTTAATACCGAGGTTTACATGAACATTTTGAAGGACCCCGTTCTGCCATGGATGAAAGCCAACTTTGGAGCACACCAACACGTCATTTTCCAACATGACGGAGCACCGTGTCATACCTCAAAAAGGACTCAAACGTGGCTGAAGGAAAACATGGAATTTTGGCCAATGGACATTTTTCCTCCCAGCAGCCCGGACTTGAATCCTTTGGATTACTCAATATGGGCATATGTTCAGGCTAAGGCCTGTGAACGTTCTCACCCCAGTGTTGGCGCCCTGAAAACTTCCATTACCAATGCATGGAACTCGATGACAGACTCATACATTGAGAAGGTCAATGGTGTACATATTGAGTAATGTAATCATGAAAGACTTAATAAACGATTCCCTAAATAAAATTATGATTTTTTTATCATTTTCTATGAAAAAAATTATTTGAAACTATTGGTATGGATTTTCGCATTTGTTATTCTACTTTTTATTTGGTTAAATAGTTTTTCATTTATGATCGCCTCAAAATGTTTTGGGATGCATGGGATAAGGGCTATACCACGATAATTGCTGACGTCAGATTCTTACCAGATTTGAAAATAGGTACTAGGAGTGACTTTTTCCATATTTTTGGAAAGTCTCCGGATTCCAGTGACACATTGAAAATCCAAAATAAAGGAGCTGTAAGCTCAGCTACCAAAGTTTTCATAAAAACAGGAGGGACTCCATCAGGTCCCGAGCTTTTAGATGCGTCAAAAATTTTGAATGCCTCCAAAATGTCATGCACATTGATTTCACTAATGCTAATGTCAGTTGGAAATTAAGGATGGAAACCAAAGTATTCACCATCGCGATCTGGTTCTGAACATGTTGTGACCTTCAATCTAGGCCAACCGACAGCTTTAGCTACATGGGCTACAACTGAAAGAATTAGCTCCTTGGGTTTACCCCAAGGCTCATGTTTAAGTCCCTTACATAAAAATGTTTATGTTAAAGATATTGATAACTGCTTGGAAAACAGATGCACGCTAAGACAACTTGCAGACGATGCTGTGATCTTTTTAAGAGGTCCACGTACGGAAATCTTGCAAAGACCACTGCAAAATTCTCTAGATAATCTCTCCATCTGGGCCAGAACTTTGGGCATCGAGTTTTCACCGCAATAAAACCGAATTGGTAGTTGGTGCGCCTCAAGATATTGGGAAGAGACATTACCCAATCTTTGACCTTCAAATACCTTGGAGAAATTTTTGATTCAAAATACACTTCGAGTACTCACATTGCGTATTTAAAACAAAAATGTCAACAAACGATCAATTTTCTAAGATCAATTCCCGGGACATGGTGGGGTGCTCACCAGGAAGACCTCATTAAACTCTAAAAAAAAAACTATTCTCTCAGTTCTCTTTTCTTTCGGCAAGGAACAGCCACCTCATTGTCCTGTATTGTCCTGAGCTGTATGCATTCAACGCACAATATGAGTCTGGAGGTTCTGGCAGGAGTAAAGCCCTTGCAGTACCGTTTCTGGGAGCTCTCATCTAGAATACTGATCAAGTGTGGAATCAGTAAGAATCTAGACTGGGTACTCAATTCGAGCATTTCTCGAAGCTCGAATTGAGTACCCAGTCTAGATTCTTACGAATCTTTATTAACTGATATTAGTCTTCCATGCTATAATTCTCCTAGTGTACACTTCTCTTATCACAGTTCCTCCATTGATTATGATCTCTCCATGAAGCAGGCTATTCAAGGAGTTCCAGATCAACTTCGACCTATTTTAATTCCCCATGTTTTTATTAAAAAGTACCAACATGTATGCTGACACCAATAGTTTCGAGCGGAGCAGCCGTAGTTGTTTGGTTCGGTCCGTTACAAGGTGATCAAAGTAAAGTGGGCTCCTTCAATATACCCTCGAAATTCTTCGATCGATAACAACGCCGCTAAAGTTTCCTGTTCACACACATTATAATTGCGTTGAGGAGTTGTAAACTTGTGTGAGAAATAAGAGATTACTCTCTCTGAGCCATCTTGCTCTTGTGTGAGAATACCAGCCACAGCTACATTGCTGGCATCGGTCTGCATACAGAATCCCTTGGAAAAGTCGGGACTCGTGAGGATGGGAGTTGTGATAAGCTTTTCCTTGATGGAACAGAAAGCTTCTTGAGCTTTTTCATTCCATCCGAGAACTTTACTTTTTGTTTTTAGTAGATTTGTGAGCGGAGTGGTAATTCCACTAAAATCCTGTATAAATCTACGGTAATAATTACACATGCCTAAAAATCTGCATTATTTGGTAATTGTTGTTTGGCGATTCCACTACGGCTCTTCTGGATTTGGACGTAAACCTTGAGTGGACAATAAGTAACCTAAAAAAGGTAATTCGTTATGCCAAATTTAGATTTCTTTAAATTTATCGCGAGATTTGCGGCCTTTAATTTACGTGCGATTTCATTGAGCAACATGAGATGCTCTAGGAAGGTCTCTCTTACAATGACTATGTCATTTTAATAGACAAACACTCGGGGTTCCAGTGCACCATGCCCTAAGACTTGGTCTATCAGACGGGACAGTGTCGCTGGACTATATACCAAGCCAAAGGGAAGCCTGGTGAACTGAAACATCCCTTTGTCTGGAACGCTGAATGCTGTATATCGACGAGAATAAACCTCAAGTGGAATTTGCAAAAATGCTTCAGACAGGCCAATGGTGCTAAGGTAGTTAGCTCGGGGTAATTGGCCTGATATTCTACCAGGATGAGGTAGTGGATACATGTCGCGCACCGTGCGTTCATTTAATTTGCGAGCATCAAGACATATTCGGACTTTTCCTGTTGGTTTGATGACCGGAACGACGTTGAGAGACCAATGTGGCAAAAAGACAAAACGACACCATACAAAACAGCGGACATGAACATGACTGAGAGAAAGGGGAAGCAAACTTGAAAAAGTAACCTTTTGAGGCAGTGTCAACAGCGTCTCTATGGACGACATGATCCTTGCACGGCTGGTGAAATACTTTAAAAGGAGTTCAGTTATATCATTCTAACGCCCAAGTAACAATACAATAGCTTCTTACTTTTGGTTCATAATGAACACATAAATGACACACTTCACGGACTGAACTACAAAAGACTGAAGAAATTACAAAACGCCTGTCCACGCCACCCGGCATCGACTGTAACCAGTCGGTGTAATCGTCGAGTACCGATCCGAATGTCGGACGGATTCTTTTTCTCGACGCTCGGAGCATTTCTCGAAGCTCGAATTGAGTACCCAGTCTAGATTCTTACGAATCTTTATTAACTGATATTAGTCTTCCATGCTATAATTCTCCTAGTGTACACTTCTCTTATCACAGTTCCTCCATTGATTATGATCTCTCCATGAAGCAGGCTATTCAAGGAGTCCCAGATCAACTTCGACCTATTTTAATTCCCCATATTTTTATTAAAAAGTACCAACATGTATTGACATGTTGGTACTTTTTAATAAAAATATGAGGAAATTAAAATAGGTCGAAGTTGATCTGGAACTCCTTGAATAGCCTGCTTCATAGAGAGATCATAAACAATAGAGGAACTGTGATAAGATAATCCCTTAAATGCAATTGTGCAATAGAAAAAAAAATCACTGATGAGTCACGCATTGATGGATCCATTGGTTTCGATGGCTACAATGAATACTATTCTGCCTTCCAGAAACTTCAGGAACCTTGTTCCGTATATGTTGCTGCACTGGCAGCAATCAATTTTGCTTTGGGGATGATTACCGACATGCCCATAGACCATTATTTTATCTTCTCGGATAGTCTCGGTTCTATTGAGGCCCCTTCGATGAAAACAGTGAGGCGCTCATCTTACTTTCTTTCGACAATAAGGAATCAGATATGTGCGCTGGTCAAAATATAATTTAGGTTTACCTTTGTATGGGTATGTATTGCTCAATTCCAGCCAATGAGAAGGCGGATTCTCTAGCCAAGGTGAGCGCACAAGAAGGCGAGATTTTCGGTAGAAGAATTTCACATGATGATTTTTTCCCATTAGTACGTCAGAGTTCTCTTGAAAGTTGACAAAACGATTGGACAAGTAATTTTCTTGGGCGGTGGATACATTCCATAATCCCAAATGTTTCGTCGAGGTTGTGGTTCAAAGGTCTGACTTACATCCAGGGTTTCATTCGTGTCATTTCAACCACTACATGCTAGACGCACATCTCTACAGAATTAACCTCGTCGATAGCAATTTATGTAGGTACGGAACCGGTTATTACGAAATCGCTCACGCAGTTTGACATTGTCCGGATAATGATGCCTCCAGAGCACGACTATTGGATCCCTAGTGGCTCGAGGTAGACAACTCTTCCGTGAAGTAAGAGATGTTTTGGGAATGCGTGATCTTCCCTACATGCAAGCGATTTATGAATTCCTCTGCTTGTCTAATCTAAGAGTGTAATGTCATCGCCCACCTCCCCTCCAGTAAGCTGTTATCAGTAATCACCCATCTACGGTTACCTTGGAACGTAGCTTCTTATGAAATTCGGTTCAGTTTAATGAAAAAAAAATCAGTTTGGGTTTGATGAAAAATCTCTGCCGAATTTACGACTCTCGACTGAATGCCTCAAGCATTCCAAAATGTACTAGTTTTGATAATATGTACTGGTTGTTCAGGATAAATCACGAACGTTTCACTTAAACACTAACTCTTTTATTGCAAAATTAAATTGGTCGTCCTGAAAAGGACAATGATTATGATACGCCTAAGAATTTAATTTCTATTTTCGGTTCACTTGGCCAGCATGACACCATAATGTGCTGTATTAAATCCGGATAGTACTTTATTAAACTCCTCGTCTCTGTGGATGGCCGATGGCAAGATAGTTGGGATGATTCTATTAATCTAGTTGTCATAAACATCGTTTTGCGCTGGGAGGTGCCCGGCTCCGGTAAGGCCTCGGAAGCGGATGGCGCCCGCGTGGATTATCGATTTTTACGTCCCATTGCCACGGCAATAGGTCGAGCGGCGAAAATTGAAAAAACTTTGCAGCGCTTCCTTCTTGTTTGTAGATTAGGAAGCGCAGGCGATAATTTAGGAGCAAGACGCGAAATCTTAAGAAAACGGATGAGATAAAGAAGAACCGAGAAAAAATTAGAGGTGGGTTATATCAGGGATATAACCGCGAGGTTCACGTAAGACCGCGTGGGTGAATAGTAATAATGGTATAATCTAATTTATACATATCATAACACATATGGTTGGTTAATATTGAAATGTTTTCATTATTTTGCTTGACCCGTCCGTTGTTATGAAATTTTCTACAAACCAAGAAATTGTTCTTTCGGTGCAGTTTATTGAAAAAAAAAAACTAATTCAGTTCGGGTTTAATGAAAAATTTCTGTTGAATTTACCACTCGACTGAATGAATCAAACAATAAAAAATGTACTATTTTTGATAATATGCAAAGGTTGTTAAACATAAACTCTTTTATTGCAAAATTAAATTAGCCGTCCTGAAAAGGACGATGGTTATGAAACGCCTAAAAAATTATATAATATGTTTTGTTTATTTGCCAGCACTACGCCATAATGTACTGTATTCAATCCGGATGAGAGGTGCCCGGCTCCGGTAAGGTTTCGGAAGTAGATGCCGCCCACGCGGATTATCGATTTTTACGACCCATTGCCATGGCAATAGGTCGAACGGGGAAACTTGCAAAACTTTGCAATGCTTCCTTCTGATTTGAGGGATGAGGAAGCGCAGGCGATAATTTGCGAGCCAGACACGCAATCGCACGAAAACGGATGAAATAAAGAAAAACCGAGAAAAATTCTTCGTAACAAGAGAGCAAAAACAACCGTCCGTGCAGCTCATTTGAACTTGAATATCCCAATGAAATCATTTTGGTTCAAATTGTGTGTTTTATACTGGTGTTAATAGCATTGCCTACAAAGAAGAGAGGCACGAGAATGCAGTACGAAGCAAATTTTATAAGAGGGGACGGGCTTCAGTTATAAAACCAGACACCGGCAACAAAGCAAAATAATTGTGCCACTGAGGGGTGTGGCTATTGCTGTATTAACATGGAATGAAAAGAAATGAAATAAAATGAAGAAGACAATTGGAACCATTTGTTACTCGTTTTTGAGGACCCGTAATGGGAAAACCATATTTTCATCCCATTCAAATGCTGATTTGTATGGGAGCAAAAGTAGGTCATTTTTTAGGTAAAAAGTTGAACTACTTAAACTAATATCACTTAATTTTTATCCAAAACATTTGTTGGTTTTTCTGATCAAATGGTGTATAAATGAAGTCATTCTGTTCAGTCAAACGAGAGTTATTAGCGTTCAAAAACCTTTCACTTTTGCGTAACGCTCTCATTCTTCAAAATTTTGAAATGACACCCGGTATAGAAAAGAGAAACGTAGTCCTACGTTAAAAATCTTCGCAACGAGAGAGCGAAAATCACAACCGTCGATCAA
The DNA here is from genome assembly GCA_024533555.2 of Aedes koreicus. Classification (NCBI taxonomy): domain Eukaryota; kingdom Metazoa; phylum Arthropoda; class Insecta; order Diptera; family Culicidae; genus Aedes; species Aedes koreicus. Next base: position 27,162 of record JAHHFK020004227.1, read on the forward strand.
TCGAACTTGAATATCCCAATGAAATCATTTTGGTTCAAATCGTGTGCCTTATACTGGCGTTGATAGCATTGTTTCCAAAGAAGAGAGGCACGGAAATGCAGTACGAAGCAAAATTCAAAAGAGGGGACAGGCTTCAGTTATAAAATCAGGCACCGGCAACAAAGCAAAATAATTTTACAGCTGAGGGGTGTGGCTAGTGCTGTATTTCACATGGAATAAAACTAAATGAAATAACAAGAAGACAATTGTTATCCGCTTTTGAGGACCCGGAGAGGGAAAACTATGTTTTCAACCTGTTCATGTGTAGATTTGTATGGGAGCAAAAGTAGGTCATCTTTAAGTGATAAATTGAACTATTTATACCAATATTACTTCATTGAAATTTCTATGCAAAACATTTGTAAGTTTTCTTGGTCAAATGGTGTATAAATGAAGTCATTCTGTTCAGTCAAACGAGAGTTAATAGCGTAAAAAAACCTTTCACTTTTGCGTAACGCTCTCATTTTTCAAGATTTTGAAATTACACCCGGTATAGAAAAGAGAAACGTAGTCCTACGTTAAAATTACTACAAAAATAAGGATAATCTGATCAAAATTGTTCGTACAGTTTTTTCACGGGTGTCTTTGTTTTAGGACAAGATACATGAAAGCCACAAATGGCCGCCATCAAGACTGATTATAAATCGTTTGTGGCTTCTGTGTTTCTTCTCCATCAATTGTGGTCACGAAAGCAAAACAAAATAAAAGAAATTATAAAAATTTATTTACGTATGGGAATACATATAAATACGACGTTTGCCAGGTCAGTTAGTTATACTTGCATACAATTGCATACAATTAAATCTATTATTTTTTTCAGTTTTTGGGAATTGTATTTTCCGGGAGACGATTTTCTGGAAATGGCGTTCCGGAAAATAACAACCTGGAAAATTATTTACAGAAAATGATGCAAAATCATTCGTAATGTATAAGCGGAACTGTGGAAAATTTAATGGAAAAACAAAAGTTGAGATACATTTTGCTAAAAAATGAAAAAATACTACAAAATTGTTCAAAATTGAGGCGCAGGACTACGTACACTATCAATATACTTGTTAAAACAAGGCTTACCATTTATATATTATTCAACAGTATGTGGCCTGAAATCAAAAATGTCTTCTATTGGAATCGATACGTAGAAATATTTCCGATCGATTGGATTGGATTGGTGCTGGGAAAAACTGAATAAGTGGAATCAAACTCAAAGTCATACCATTTGAATATTACAGGTCAGAATAGATTTTCTTTTGACGAGAATATGATACCACATAACTCTTTGTTTCTTGTTTTGTTTTTTTTTTTATTCGAAAATAAATTGAAATTAAATTTGATTGCGAGTTTCTCTATGGCTAGATTTGACAGTGCGCATACCTCAATCCACAATAAGATCTTGTCCTAGCAGTAAAATTTACCCTTTTTGCAAAAAGGCTAGGACATGTCTTTTCCATGAGAAGAAACAATTTGCACAGAAGTAAACTGCCGTAGATAGCATATTTGAACAAGCTTTCTGTGATTTACTACGCAACGGTCACAAATATGCCATTTACGGCAGAAGAAGTAACAATTTTTTTTAAAGAATATTCGGATAGTCACTACCGTGGAAGCACCATATTTGACGCGGGTCTAAACTTGCCGCACTTTCAAATAATGTTCGCTTTAATCTGATTTTCACTTCTAATATTAATCAAAAATGTACCTTGCGAGAATTGTTTACACTCACCCGACACATTCGTAACAAAAAAGATGGTGTTTTGATAATTTGAAAGCGCAAACAAACAATAAACAAAAATAGTACCTGTCAAATGCGTCATTTTTGTGCTGCCGTAGCAAAAACGCTAAGGAATCGCTCATATACTTTTCATTGGTTTTCATGAGAAAAAGTTAGTTTTTGTGGAAATATCATTGGTAACTGTAAAAACGTACGTATTATTAGTGAATTATTGCCTATTATTCCAGCTCTGTGAGCTTTTCAGCACATTACTGAAGAAAAATGATTTGCGTCAAATTAGGCTCACAGTGTTCCTAATTGTTTACAGAGCAAAAGATGGGACCCACAAGCAAGTACGTTAACTATTCTTCGATTGCACTCGAAAAAGCAGTGGATATGGCACGAAAAGGTGTATCCATCCGTAAATCTGCTGCCACGTATGGTGTTCCAGAGGCCACCGTTCGTCGGAAGAAGAAGCTGCAGAAACATCGCTCACCGGGGAAACCAACAGTTTTAACTCAAGAGGAGGAGAAATCAGTAATTGAATGGGTTTGCTTGGCTGCACAGTTCGGGTTTCCAGTGGATGCCAACCGATTAAAAACATCAGTGGCTTACTTCCTCCGTTTGTCCGACCGAGCTAACCCTTTCACAGCAGGAATTCCCGGTCGAAAATGGCTAAAGTTGTTTCTCCGACGTCATCCTGAAATCTCTCGCCGCATTCCAAGTGCGCTTTCTAAACAACGCACAGCAGTTTCGGAAAAGCCAATCCGTAAGTGGTTCAATGAGGTTAACTCTTTCATTGACAAACAAAGGTTACGAAACATCTTTGATAAGCCTGAGTGTGTTTTTAATATGGACGAGTCAGCAGTTCGGCTGGTTCCGACGAAAGAGCAAGTTTTCGCAAAAACTGGAGAAAAATATGTCCACACAAGCAATGGAAACTCGGAGAAGGAAAGCTATACCGCTCTATTTGCAGCCAACGCTGCCGGCACTCTTGCTCCACCGTTGATTATTTTCCCTTATAAACAACGACTTCCGGGGGTGATAGTGGACAGAGCACCCGAAGGGTGGTCGAATGGACGGAACCAATCTGGATGGATGACCCAAGAAACATTTTTGGATTATCTAAGGAACGTGTTTGTTCCTTGGGTAAACAAGACCAGAATACCGCTACCACTAATTATTGACGTAGGACTTACGTCTCTCTTTTCTATTCCTGTATAGGGGCGCCGTTTTAAAATTTCTAAAATCGCAAGCGTTACGCGGGTTTGGAGACTTTGAACGATAATATCTCCTATTTGGCCCTCAGAAATTTTACGATAAGTATTTCATTCGAAAGGTAGAAAATCAAAGCTGGATCCCCGTTGATAACTAAATTCATTACATTTGTTTAAACTAATTAAAAAGTACTTTAAAGAAAAATGTTTAAACGCACAAAGCTATTGGTCGAAAATGACATCATATTTCTGCCACGCTCTGATTGGTTAATACTGCCACAGTTACCGTGCCAGCGATAATTAAACATTTGGTGACGTCCGACCAACCATCAGTTCTCGCTGTGCATCCGTAAGGAAAAGCGCATTCACCGTCTGCTCTGGTAGGCCAACTAAACAGAGCTAACCGTCCGCAACGACGAGGAGCTGAATCAACTTCTCCCGTTTTACCATTCCACAGGATGGTGTGCTGCTGAACACCCTGGCCGTCTGCAGCCCAAGATGATCGACAAGAAAATTTCAATTGTGAATCGTATTCCCTCCGTTAACAAATAAAATCCGTCCTTTTCAGGACGACCAAATGAATTTGTCAACTAAAGAGTATATTTGATTGAATTTTCTCTTGAGCTCATCAAAATTTCCATTGCCACGCACCGGCTCAACATAGCGATACTTGAAAAGCCGCGGAGGAGAAAATGGTCTGAAATCTTGCTTAGTATCCATAAATAAATCCCTATTCACCATGTTAACACTAGCAAGCACGTTGGAATTCAATAAACGAAATAGTATTAACAATCAAGTCGAGCCGAACTGCAAAACGGACGCCCGCAAAAACTATGGCCCAACCCCTTTTGTAAGATTTGATTCACATTGCCTTCGTTGATACCCCCTTCCTGCCATGCAATGGTACCCGATGCTATTGTATAAAACTGGCCTGACAGTGCGAGCAGCTATCAGTAATACATATCAACTCTAAGCAGCAGCACACATAAACCTCACAGAAGCAGCACACCATCTACCATACCAGCAGAAAAACAAAGGAGGGGAGAAGCAGAAAAAAAAAGGAGGTCTCGTGGGCCGTTTTCCCGGCTGTGCGGGGGGGGGAAAAAAAAGAGGGCGGGGTGCTGGTGCCCCTGGTTTTGTGTGGTGGGGTGGGGTATCGCGGGGGGGGGATACAGGGGTGGTTGGCGCGACGGGGCCTCAGGGCCAAATGTTGTTTGTTGTTGGTGGTATTACGTTGCGTGCTGCCGGCCGTGTGGGCGCAAGACAATATAAACGAAAAATGCATTTCTGTTATGTTTTGTTTTCTTTTTCATATAAATTCATTTTTGTTCGTTTTGGGTTAATTTAATTTTGATTGTGTTTAATTTTTATTTTATTTTATGTTGTGTGTGTTTTTTCTTTACGTGAACAAATACCTTTGTATTTGTATTTGTATTTATTTATTCATCATACTTGCAGAGTAAGGGTTCACCCTTATAAATTTCTACAATCGGATTTCTTGTTGTTCAACCACATTCTTCGAATTCAGATTCAAAAAGGCAAGAAAAAGCAAACATATATATAAAATAAATAAACTAAACTAAACTAAACTATGTAAACCCTTTTCATCAATTCAACGCTCACGTCAATCATGTTAATTCCCTTCATTGAGCCAGCTCATACATTCACAACGGAATCTTGCTGCTGTATTAATAGATTTGATATCAGGTGGAAGCTGATTCCACAATATAATTGCGCGCACAAAGAAGGTATTGCTATAATGAGCGGAGTTATGATGAATGAGAACAAAGTGACGAACTCTAGTGCTTCTGAACAGATGCAACTTATCAAGAAGATAGTGTGGACCATAATGTATAATTCTAAATAGCAGGATGACTTACTAAAGAGTGTTTTTTATTGAAATTGTATAAAACATCGATATCATCACTACCATGAACCGGATCAACATGGCGTTGCTTGTAATGCCGTCTCTCCGGGACAATAGCCCAAAATTTTTGTTGTTTGTTGTATTTCACGTGCTGCAAAACCCCCGGGCCGTCCTGCAGCCAAAGAGAACGAAAAAAAATTTCAATTTAAAAATATTTCCATCCGTAAACAAACAAAATCCGTCCTTTTCAGGACAACCAAATGAATTTGTCAACTAAAGAGTATATTTGATTGAATTTTTTCTTGAGCTCATCAAAATTTTCATTACCACGCACCGGCTCAACATAGCGATGCTTGAAAAGCCGCGAACGGAGAAAATGGTCTAAAATCTTGCTTAGTATCCATATATAAATCCCTATTCGCCATGTTAACACTAGCAAGTTCGTTGGAATTCAATAAACGAAATAGTAGTAGTGGTTATTTAGACTGAATAAAATATAGTAAAAATGTATTAATTCGATGACATCAATTTCTTCACATCGACAAGGAGTCCTACGTCAACTTTGCAATTATTTCACTGACATAACTCACCCTTTCGTTTTTTTGTTGATGGTCACACTTCCCATGTTTCGTACGAGACCATTGAGTTTTGTCATGCAAACCAGATCACTTTGATCTCGTTGTTCCCCAACGTAACCCACATACTTCAGCCATTGGACGTATCCTTTTTTAGGCCACTTAAAGTTCATTGGAATAAACGTTTGATAGAATACCGAACTTTTCACGCCGGAGAATCATTGCCGAAGCATGAAATTGCACCGTTGTTGAAGAAAGCAGTTGATGACATGGAAAACCTGGTAACCATAATCAAGAATGGGTTCCGAAAGTGTGGAATCGTGCCGTGGAATCCAAATGCGGTTAACTATGGAATGCTTTTGAAAGAGCAAGATAATTCGGGTGCTGAAACGAACGTGAGAGATGAAACCGACAAAGATGAGAGCGGTGAATCTACTGAGACAAATATTGGTTTGCGATATCTAGAATCTTGTCTCAAAGTTGGACAATTGAAAATGTTTGAGAAACATGAATCTAATCTGATTTGGCCGGGTCCAGAAGGTGACACAAACTTATTCTATGTTTGGCAGGGAATTCGAAAAAAGGTACAGTTGCACTCGGATACCCAAGAAGATGATCCAGATGCATTCAGAGGGTTTGACAAGGATGATGTTGATGGTGAGTATGCTGTAGAAATGAAAAAAAAAGTTGAAGTGGAAAGATGTGATTGAAAGTTCGGAAAATTCAACTCCAACAACACGACAACACGAGGAACCTTCCACGGAATATACGAAAGAGGCTATTATCGTCGAAGACCCGAAAGAACAACCGGTGAAGCAATCGGATTCATCCAGACCGAATCAAGTTTCAAAATCAATGCTAAAAAACTCATCATGTTCAATCTTGTCAGAACAGAAGGAAATTTCTTTCAATAATGCATTTGTTCTGCCTAAGACTACCCCCAAGTTACCGAAAGGAACACGCAAACGACCACGTCCTCCTGCGGTCGCCACAAGTGAGGAGTACAGAGCATGGTTTAAAAGATTAGAATCGGAAAGGCAGAAAGAAGAGCAAGATCGAGCAAAGAAAAAAGAAGCCAGGAAAACTGCAGCCGCTCAAACCGAAATCCAAAACTGCTCCGAAACGGGCTAAACTGATTATTTGAGTGTTATTACATAAACTGTGAAATACATTGTCGTTTTCTGTTGACTTTAAGCCATTTTTCTAAGTGCGTCAAATAAGGAACACATTGCGCCAAATAAAGAACATCGTAAAATTCATGCGTCACATAAGGAACATGGGTGCCTTTTTGAAACTAGATACAAAAATAATGAATTAACAAGTATTTAATGTTTACTTATTTTTCTCATATACTACGGTAGTGTATCTATTACTGTGTAAGATATTGAACTAATTGGTCGTATTTAAATTTATTAATTGATGCTTAAAATCGAACATGCTTTAACTGCGTCAATTATGGTACGTTCACGGTATATGATGAAATCTTCTGATAATTTTCCCCTTTTTTATCCACAGGTTCTGGTATAAAATCTTTTTTTTCATTAGAATAAAACGAACAAGACTGGGGGTGTGAAGCAAAATTTTCTTTCTGGAAAAAAAAAAAAAAAAAAAAAACCAAAAACCACCGGCCCCATTAAATGACTCAAATGCTACGTCTGCGGAGAGCGCGATCAATTGAACACTCTGGCTGGTTAGTGGATGCCTTTTCGCTCAATATTCTTCTAGACCAAAGATTTTATGCTGCACCTGACTCGTTGTTATCCAGTCGTGAACGAAAAGCCATCCGAGAAGGTTGCTTGTTTCTCGTGGGCATCTGTGAAGAGTGTTGAAAACGGCAATAATTTGACCAAAGTATTGTGGAAGAAATTTAAACATAGTACATACAGTACACATGCTTAAGAATAAATAACTGTGAATTCGTGAAAAAAGTGAGTCAATCTGGTTCATTGAGCAACTCAACGACTGTTTTGTGTATTGATACTGATTTTTACAAAAAAATGCGATAATATAACTGAACATTAATCAATTAAGTGATCAATGTTTTGGATATGGTTCCATAATATCCCCCGGGAACAAATAGGACGTGGAAATAGGGACAAATGGTTGAGCTTTCTTTGTTGCTTCTTTTGGATTTTCCGGATACGAGATTGAATAGAAGAAAGCTGTGACGATTAGCTCACACACATTCGATGCATCACACTTAAACCGATCCAATATAAGAGCAGCAACACACAAAACCGGTAGCTTCGCGAAAAGAAACCGTTACTCCTATATAGTACTGTTTTCTTTTGTGGCCGCGATCTTTTTTTACTTTTCTTTCACGACATATCGATTTTGAAAAAAGAAAAAAGAAATGAAGACTTTCCCACAAGCCGTCAGTGTTAAAATATGCATTAATTAAGACCCTAAAACGAATTGGCGTAAAGCCAACAAGACATAAAAATGTGCCTATCGTAGAATGTAGCACAAAATTATCATATAGCTCTGAAGACAGCTCGAAGGTGAAAACAGAAGACACAATCTTTGCAAATGTCGATTTAAATTCCTGACCCCAAACACAAACAAGTCAAAAGTTTTACTTTCTCATATTATAAATCAATGCACAAATGGAATTTATTTGATAATTTGATTGCTGAAAATTGATTAGCGAAGAGCTTGGTAGACAAATCACACAAATTAAATCGTTGCTTTTAAAAACAGTTAGTTGGACACTAAAGGCTATCTCAATGTGTACATCCAGGGTTTAAAAATAGGTCTAGTCGTTAATGGTGCGGTGTTATGAAACAGTAGACTTTCGATCTCTGATCCTTTCGAGAAATTCTTTCTGATTAGAAACTTTCTCTGACTTTCCTGTAGACATAGAATAATGTTGTGCCTGCCACAAAATAGGCCTATCTTTCCATAATATAGCTACAATGTCACTAATAACTAATATAAATTATAAATTCATGCATTGTGTTTAGCATGAACAGCACTCAACTGTTAACTAGGGGTGAAGTACATCTGTAGAATACTATCTTAGAAGCTGCGAAAATGCTCGCAAATGAATCATAAAAAGAAAAAAAAATTGCAATCGAATATATTTCGTTAGTAGGTAACAACGGTAACAACACACGCGAATTTTCCATTATTGTTTTGAAGTTAAGATTTAATATTTAGTTCATTTACAATTTATTAATTCTTTCAACAATTATTCATGAAGAAATGGGTCAGGTGTTTATGCTGTGTATGATTGTATCATTGGCTTGTTTGAGCAATCTCGATTTACATGCTTGTATTGAAGTGCTAATTCCTTATTGATATGATTTGTTTCGTCGACCTTGATATCGAGTTTTCCCATACATTCCAATCTCCACCCTTCACGATTTAGCACTACACTGTATGTGATGTGGAACAATAAACACTTGTTTCAGAAATTAAATTTATTTATAAAATAGCTGTATGATTAACGCATTTCGTCTACGCCAGTGAAAGGTAATTTCTCAAAGGGTTCTCGAGCAGGTTGATGAACTATTAAGCACAATCGGCGGGAGCGCTACTTTTGTTTTTCAGAACAAACCGGTAAACATTAATAAATTATACACTTTTATTCGAGGTGCCGACTGATGGGAAGAAGTTGTGACATCTTCAAGCATGCCAGAACATCTTGTCGACTTTTATCGCACGCCACAAGACTTTAATTGGATGCTCGACATGTTATGTAATTTAACACCTCAGTCTCATCAGTTAGCGCCGAGCAGGGGTCGGGAGATCCATACAAATTTTATTTGAGAAGATAATAAACATTGCTATATTCTGCGTGACGTAATTATTGTATGTATTTTCCCATAACACAGATTAATTCATGCGCTTAGTATCATAAGAACATAACAACAGTGATCGGTTCCTGTTAAATTAATCGTTATGAGTACAAAAGTAAACAAATTCGCCTTTTTAGATTTCAAAACATGATATTTCATTATGTTTTCGTAGTAGGATAATCAAACTTTGAGATCTCATATCTCGGTAGTACTTATCATCAAGGAGGGAAATAATGAGGGCATAGCTACCCAAACAGGAACGAATAACGTGATAACTGGCCTTGGTATTTAAGAGCTCAGATTAAGAGGTAATCTGAGCAGTACTTCGGATCAAGGGGTTCTATAACAGTGAACTAATTTCAAATCGCTAGTTTTATATAAATTGTTGGCAATACCGGCGGTGGCTTCGCCTGAATGCAGGTCAAATAAGGAATGGGCAGGAAAGTGCTGAAAAAAGTCTCTCTCTCTCTCTCTCACTACATCAGTGAGAACCCAGCCTAAAGCGAGAAATCAAACTCACAAACGTTTCCTGCTGGGAAAGTGAGTGGGTGCGACACGAACCAGTAAAGCAACATCACGTTTTGTGAGTCACTCTAACAGTATCCGTACTGTTGGTTCTAAACGAATTGTTTATCGCATAGGTTGGTTTTGATAGCTTTATTCATAGCCTAGGTTTCTTACATTTTGGCAACTTTTATTAATTTGTATATACACAAATGGTCATCTCTCAAATGTTTCTGATTGATGAATATTGCGTTTACGTTACGTTTACATATCTCTTGCTGGCCTTATGTTCTACAGGTTCTACAGGTTGTTTACAGGTTCTTAAGATTTGTTTTACAAACTCTACTGATTTTTTTAACAAATTCGACAGGTTCACTTAACACAGAGTAATTGTTGTTGTTGTTTTTGTTGTTTTTGTGTTGTTGTTGTTGTTGTTGTTGTTGTTGTTGATGATGATTTTTTTAATAAATCATTTATTTGTACAGGCTCAATCGAATCAACTTAACAGAGCCAAATTATCATATTTCTATACATCAGTTATCTTAAAACTAAAGTTAGGAGGATAGAACAGATTACTCGCGGCCGTCTCGAGGCTAATACACGCAAAAAAAAACCGCAGTAGAAACTTCCATTTCGAGGGTTAAATTAAGCGCAAACACCAACAATTTTCACCTGACTAGGGATGCGTTTGATTTTACTATGATATCAATATGAGGTCTGTCAAATAAACTACAAATGTTGAAGATTTAACCATAAACGTAGTAAATTTGACTGAAATTTCATGGTAGTTTCAAAGATAGGCATACCCAAGTAACCACAAGCATTATATTATTGCTCTTATTCAACACAAAATCAACATCATTAATGCGGGATCGCATCAATTCAACAGTTGTCAAGTAATGAAGCGTTAGATTAGCTTTAAGAATATAATGATGCATTACCAATTCAATGATGCATTACCAATGCAATAATGCTACTTTAGCAATGTCTTATGGCATTACAAAAGATATAGCATTAGTTCGATCTTAGTGGGGCCCTTTTCAGCTTTAATCCAACTTCAATGATGCACTAGACGTAATGCATATGCCCTATATATGCAAGCTATTATAGCTTCGTGGTTACTTGGGTAGTCAGGTAAAATGGTAGCTTTTACTACAAGTTTTTTTTTTCTGTGTAGGAATAACAATTTAACGGACGGGAACATATGTGACAATTTGAAGTATGGTTCAAATAACACATTTGTTCTAAATTCAAATTTGGCAAAAAAAAAACTATATAACTACACAACTTTTGGTATTCTTTTGACTTCAAAATTTTTGTGGGGTATCGTAAAGCTCAGATCTGACTCCACGATGCTCAGCACATGACCAAATAATGTGATCTGCGTCCTGGTAACCTTGACCACATTTGCAGAGATTGCTGTCACTCAGCCCAACACGGTGTAAATGAGCGTTCACAGAATAATGATTGGACATGAGACAAGAGATCACGTGAATGAAGTCTGAACCCACATCCATCCCCCTAAACCAAGATTTCCTCGACACTTTTTGGATGATAGAATGTTGCCATCGCCCCAAATCTCCTTTACTCCATTTATACTGCCAGCTGCCAGTTGACGAAAAATAGGGGGAAAAAACCATTGAAGGCGATTTGTCGATCATAGATATTCCCTTCCATAGCGCCCACCTTTGCAAGAGTCCGCTCTCTCATTGCCTAGAATCGAACCATGAGAAGGGGCCCATAGAAAGGTGATGATATAATAACGCGATATAATAAAATCCTGTATAAATCTACGGTAATAATTACACATGCCTAACAATCTGCGTTATTTGGTAATTGTTGTTTGGCGATTCCACTACGGCTCTAACCTTATCTGGATTTGGACGTAAACCTTGAGTGGACAATAAGTAACCTAAAAAAGGTAATTCGTTATGCCAAATTTAGATTTCTTTAAATTTACCGCGAGATTTGCGGCCTTTAATTTACGTGCGATTTCATTGAGCAACCTGAGATGCTCTAGGAAGGTCTCTCTTACAATGACTATGTCATTTTAATAGACAAACACTCGGGGTTCCAGTGCACCATGCCCTAAGACTTGGTCCATCAGACGGGACAATGTCGCTGAACTATTTACCAAGCCAAAGGGAAGCCTGGTGAACTGAAACATCCCTTTGTCTGGAACGCTGAATGCTGTATATCGACGAGAATACACCTCAAGTGGAATTTGCAAAAATGCTTTAGTCAGGCCAATGGTGCTAAGATAGTTAGCTCGGGGTAATTGGCCTGATATTCTACCAGGATGAGGTAGTGGATACATGTCGCGCACCGTGCGTTCATTTAATTTGCGAGCATCAAGACATATTCGGACTTTTCCTGTTGGTTTGATGACCGGAACGACGATGAGAGGCCAATGTGGCAAAAAGACAAAACGACACCATACAAAACAGCGGACATGAACATGACTGAGAGAAAGGGGAAGCAAACTTGAAAAAGTAACACCTTTTGAGGCAGTGTCAACAGCGTCTCTATGGACGACATGATCCTTGCACGGCTGGTGAAATACTTTAAAAGGAGTTCAGTTATATCATTCTAACGCCCAAGTAACAATACAATAGCTTCTTACTTTTGGTTCGAGAAAACAGCTTCGGAAGACTCCAAGAGCACATAATAACGCGAAGATAAAGCACTTAGAAGCTCCTTTATTTTCATGAGAAAATACGAGGAGTGCTTCACCGACCTCAAGGAGCGAATAACCTCTGAGACTATTCGTGAAAATGAGATACTGATCCGTTGTTAGTGAGGCGACAATTTCTAGCGTTAAGCGTACAGCAGCTAATTCAGCGACACATACGGAGCAAGGAGCTTGAATTTTACGATTGGCGCTATGAATTTCATTAAATATATCAAAGCCGGCAGACTCCTCAATCAATGACCCGTGAAGAACGTTTTAGTGGAATCAACTTGGCCAAACTTTGCAGGAAATACCACCGGAGTAACCATAGCACGACAATGCTCATGGAAAAATCAAAATCAACCGAATTGCCGAGGTCGAAGAAGCAAAAACGATTGAGAATATTCAGCGATGGGCTGACATACTGTGTTATGTACAAATGGTACAAAGTCATGAAGCGAGTTTGAGGATTTAACTCAAGGAGCTTCTCAAAGTTTTCGATTACCTGGGGGTTCATAACTTCACACCTGGTGAGGAGCCGTAGAGACAATTCTTAAAACCGATCCGAGAGTGGCTACATGCCAGCCAGCACTTCAAGACTCATGGTATGAGTCGAGTGCATACAACCTAGCGCAATACAAAGACACCGATACTGAATACGTTCTAGTTTGATGATGTGCGACCGAGCCGCTGACTGAAAACAAAAACTGCCGTATTCTATAAACGACAAAATCGTTGTCCGGTACAACGTTAGAAGATCTTGCGGATGCGCTCCCCACCAGGTTCCGGTTATTGTTCGAAGAAAGTTGATCCTTTGCTGGCACTTACGCTTCAGATACTGAATGTGGGATCTCCAGGTGCACCACGAATCGAACCAGACTTCTAGATATTTAAATGACATAGATTGAGTTATCGGCTTATCCCAAATTTTAAGCTTCTGTTGTGCTGTGTTATGCTTCCTTGAAAAAACTACCAACTCAGTTTTCTCCGTAGAGAATTCGATACCTAGCTCTAGAGCCCAAGTAGACCAATTGTCTAAGGTATCTTGTAAGGGTCCTTGCAGATCGACCCCATTGGGTCCCGTGACAGACACTACGCCGTCATCTGCAATCGGTCTCAACGTACAGTTGTCACTCAGACAACCGTCAATGTCTTTGACATAAAAATTATCCAAAAGGGGGCTTAAACATGATCCCTGGAGGAGACCCATGTAGCTAAATCGAGAAGCTGTAGAGTTTCCATGAGTAAAGCTCATATGTTTCTCTGACTGCAAATTGCACAAAAAATATTCATTAATGGTGAAAAGCCACAAGCGTGGAGTTTACCTAAAAGAACTTCACAGATACTGAATCAAAAGCCCCCTTGATATCCAAGAATACAGAAGCTATTTGCTCTTTTTTAGCAAAAGCTAACTGAATCTCTGTGGAAAGCAACGCGAGACAGTCGTTCGTTCCCTTACCCCTACGGAAACCATATTGAGTATCTGAAAGCAGGTTGTTCGTCTCAACCCATTTGTCGAGGCGGAAGAGAATCATTTTCTCCAACAACTTTCGAATACAAGATAACATCGCGATGGGTCGATAGGAGTTGTGGCCGTGTATACTTCGAAGTGCTCAGGTTTTCCACGTCTACGGAAAACTTTAAACGCGTCGGACTTTTTACGGTAAACCTCGGTGCATTGCTGATCCCACAATGGAGAAGGAGGTTTCCTGCAAAATGAAGTTCCTGGAACTGGTCGAGTTTGAGCTTGAAGCGGGCTGTCTAAGACCAGGTTGGAGAGGAAGTTATATTCCTCTAGCGGTGGAGGCCCTTCTACCGTCGTTACGGCTTCATCTACTGCTGTCCTAAATTTTGTCCAATCGATGTAACGGGTTAGATCATACGCGACGTTGGTGGATTCCGACGGATTGAACCCGATGGCAATCGACATTTTTAGGTAAGTGATCATTATCGTGGGGATCTTGAATCAATTTCTATGTGCAATCCAACGATAATGAATTCGAACAAAGTGTGAGGTCTTATTTACTGCCAAGTGAGGATGGACCAGCCAAACGTGTTACTTCTCCATTGTTAAGATCTGTCATATTGAAGTTGTCACAGAGGTTATATATCAAGGAAAACCGGTTGTCATCGTACAGTTCTCCCCAGCCCGTACCGTGGGAGTAAAAATCTCCTATGATCAACCGTAGAGTAGGAAGAACCGAACAAATATCTGAAAGTTGTTTTTGGTTAATTGAGGCTTTAGGAGAAATATACACAGAAGTAATGCAAAGGCTTTTATTTTTAATAACACCCTGACATGCGATAATTTCAATACCTGGAATTGGAGTAAAATTCACTCTATAGAAGGAGTAGCACTTTTTGATCCCCAAAATTACTCCTTCTCCGCGCGAATCCTAACGATCAAGACGAATAATATTGAAATCTTGAAAAGAAAGATCGATTTCGGGCGAGAGCCACGTTTTACAAAGAACGTATGCACCACAACCGGTATTGTGAGCTAACAATTTGAATGATTCCAATTTAGGAATAAGACTTCGACAATTCCACTGCCTAACAGTGATCAAATCCCCGACCTCATTTGGAAAAAATTTTACAACAAAAAGTTTTTACAGTGGAAAGCATTGCCAGAACAATGCTTTTTAGATCTCCTGTCACGGTCGCCATGTAAACTTTCCCCAACGTACTTATCAATTGAGGAAGTTCTTTTTATAAGTGACTACTTTTCTTGACGGTAAGAATATGATTGAATGTATTCATCAGTTTTGACTTAAGCTAAACTCCTGATAACTGGAGGTATTTGAAGTCATTATGTATTTGGTAGCCAAACAGTGATCGATACATAGGTACAACGACAAAATAGAGAGTGAGAGAGATGGCCAAAAGAGAACAACGCTGCAGTGTTAGCATGCTCATGCTGCTTGGAAACGAGTTTGGAACATTGGCTTAGTAAACTGATCCTTTCCTTGGAAATTCATTATGCTGTACATCGACAATTATGGCACGGTCGATGACTGACGAAGAATTCTGATCCAGCGTGATGCAATGGGCAAAAATGAGACATGCAGAATTTTGACTCAGCAGAACGCAACAAGTGCGATCTGCTGGAAATGAACGAAATCGATAACATCTGTGATTCAGATGCCACAGGGTCAGAAATTTCGAGGTACTTGAAGATACCTTCGACAAAGTCATCAAATGAGAACAGCCAGTCGAGGAAGGGGCTTCTGTTCTTAAAATAAGAGCATCAGGGGTTTTGGATGTCCCCGGAAGCGATGGAAAGTCCTGGGTGTAGTTAGTACTACGGAAACCAGGAGGAATTGCATTTTCCTTTTTTCCACCCTTACCTTGAAATTGGCAGGCTTTATTTTTAACTCTTTATTAATTCCAAATTTTACATTATTTTACATTCATATATTATCCTAGGTGCTCCTTCTAGGTAATTAAGATTTCAACCTTATATGCTTTTATACCTTATATCAATTATATCTAATTGTGTTAATATTATTTCTACCTTGTCTATTCAGTATTTTTAAAAGGTTTTTTTTTTGCCTGCGTGTAAGTACTTTTTGTCTAAAATTATGAATTATTTTTTTGGACATTTCTTCTAGGGTCTCAACGTTTGAAATTCTATGTAAAACAATAGTACTGAACCAGGGTGGCAGCTTCAAAATCATTTTCAGAACTTTGTTCTGAATCCTTTGAAGTGCTTTTTTCCTAGTAGCACAACAACTAGACCATATTGACACAACATAAAGCATGGCCGGTCTAAAAATTTGTTTGAATATTAGAAATTCAAACAAAGTTTGGATTTTCTGTTTAAAAGAGGATATAAACATTTTATATACTTATTACATTTGGTTTGAATGTCCTCAATGTGATCTTTAAAAGTTAATTATGGATCAAGTATCAGTCCAAGATATTTAACATGATTTGACCAAGAAATTGAAACTCCGTTCATAGTGACTACAGGGTGCAGCAGAAAATATTGCGAAAATTTGTTCTATTTCTTTTAAATCCCATTTTCAACTAATTCAAGCAATAATATCAACATTTTCGATATCTTTAAAAAAGTCCTTTTAAACAAATTTATTCAATGTGTCCTCCATTTTTATTAATAACATCCTCGAGCCGACGCCGGAAGCCAGAGCATGCCTTTCGGACGTAGTCCTCCGACATTGACTGCCATGTGCGTGTTATGGTTGACTTCAGGATTTTCACACTAGGGTGTGATGTTTTGCCGGCTCGTGCTTCAGCATATGCCCAAATCGAATAATCCAACGGATTAAGATCTGGACTGCTAGGGGGCCACAAATCCTTCGGCCAAAACTTCATGTTATCGTTCAACCATTGTTGGGTTCGATTGGACGTGTGACACGACGCTCCATCCTGCTGTAGGACAATGTTTTGGTCCTCGGAGAAGTTGGCCTTCACCCAGGGAAGTACTTGGTCCTTTAAAATATCGATATACACCTCGGTATTGATTTTAACTCCAGCATCAATGAAAACAGGTGGCATTTTAAAACCGTTGGACGCCACCAAGCCAAACATCATGAGACCAGCCGGATGTTTGGTTTGAAATTTGAATTTCACTTTTTCCGGAACGTTCTCCATTTTTTGCGGTGAAATTAACCGGTTCGTGCGGCTGTTGGCCACAGCATCGATGCTGAAAAGCTTTCGTCGGAGAGCAGGATTATCATTTTTTCCTTCTTCAACAAGGAAAGCAATCTCTTGGAACGAGTCACTCGTAGTTCCTTGACCCGGTCCGTAATCAAGTGGCGTTTCACTCTGGCTCTGGAAGATGCATGCAGGTCTTCTTTGATAACTCTCCGCATGGATTTCTCCGAAATATTGGCTTCCTTTGCAAGTTTTCTTATGGAACGCACCGGGTTGCGAGCAATTTTTGCACGGACCGATTTGATCACGTTCGGCGTGCGTGCAAAGCGCGGACGTCCGCTTCCCGGCTTCCGCTGCTTAGGACCATCCTGCAGGGACTTTTTTATGCGGTAAACTGTTGCCAAATGGCACCCTACCACCTTGGCAATCTCTTTCGGCTTCTTCTGCGCGAGCAACAAACTGGTGATCACTTCTTTCACGAACATTTTGACGAATTTGCAATAAAACAAATAGAATGTTTGGATGCAGCACTTGAAAGTAAATATAAACAAATACACTTTCGACAGAAATTAGTCACTAGCTACACGAATTAACCCAATACTCAAGTTTGAACATTTTCGCATTATTTTCTGCCGCACCCTGTATATGACTATTACTTGGTTTCAAAATGCAGCTCTAGGCTTGTGTGGGAATATTATAAGTTGAGTTTTGGAAGCATCAGGAGAAATCTTCCATTTTTGAAAATGATCTGTTAGAATGTCCAAGCTTTTTTGTAGCCTCCTGGATATAACACGAAGAGTTTATCCTTTAGCGGGAATGCTTGTGTCATCAGCGAAGCAAGATTTTTGACAGCCCTGAGGTAAATCAGGGAGATCTGAAGTGAAAATGTTATATAGTATTGGCTCAAGAATGCTACCCTGAGGAACACCAGCTCTAACTACCTGTTGATCAGATTTAGAATTCTGATAATTTACTTGCAAAGTTCTGTCAGTTAAGTAGTTTCGAACTAATTTCATGATATAAAGCGGAAAATTGAACTTTTTCAGTTTCGCAATCAAACCTTCATGCCAAACACTGTCGAATGCTTTTTCTATGTCTAGAAGAGCATCTCCAGTGGAGCAGCCTTCAGCTTTGTTTGGACAAATTCGATTTTAAACAATCAAAAGTTGGTGCGTAGTTGAATGCCCATGGTGAAATCCAAACGGTTTATCAGGAAAAATTGAGGTTGTATTGATGTGAAGCATCATTCTATTCAAAATTATTTTTTCAAAAAGCTTACTTATTGAAGAAAGTAAACTGAATGGTCGGTAGCTAGAAGCTTCAGCCGGATTTTGGTCTGGCTTCAAAATAGGTACGACTTTGTCATATTTTTATTTATCTGGAAAGTATGCCAGATGAAAACATCTGATAATAGTTTTACCAAGAAAATCACGTGGTGCTTTCATATTTTGATTTTTTTTAGTTATAGTTTTTACTTCATCCAAATCAGTTCCCCAAGAATCATCAAACAACCTGATCCTCAATAAGACTTGTAGACCCAAACTGAAATGATGAGAGCTCTCAAACTGCTTAACAAGTTTTTGAGCTTTTTCCGTATTTGTGAGCAAAATTGTATCATCTTCCTTAAGCGCTGGTATGAGCTTTTGAGGTTTTTTCAAGATTTTAGAGAGTTTCCAGAAAGGTTTGGAACTCGAATCTAATTTTGACACATTATTTTCAAAATGTTTGTTCCTCAGGGCAGAGAAGCGTTTTTTTATTTGTTGTTGTAAATCTCGCCATATGACTTTCATAGCGGGATCACATGTTCTTTGATATTGACGCCTACGTACATTTTTCAGACGAATCAAGAGCTGAAGATCGTCATCAATTATAACTGAATCGAATTTAACCTCGCGTTTTGGCACTGAAGCAGCTCTTGCTCTACTTATTCAGAAAGCCCGTGATTCAAGAACATTATTCATTTCAATTTTTGTTTGCAATGGAACATTAGGATCAAAATAGTCAAATGGGCAGGCTGCTTTCGGGCTTCTGTTCAGCAAATTTCCATAGGCGTCTTCGATTTCTTGAAGCACCTTCCGGAAAACTGACTGATGTTCCCTCTTCAGCCAAATCAAAGTCAGATCCTCGTCTGACAGAGAAGCAAAGGGATTTGTATTGGCATTGGGTGATGGGGAGGCTGTTTTCACCAATTCGGTGAAAGATTGCATGGAACGCTGTTTTAGCGAGCGTTCTATTTTTTTTCCACGTTATTTGTACGCCGGGCATGACGAGAGAGCATGAGGAGGCGTTCCCTTACAGAAAGCTCATTTTGGTGTGCTGTCTGCACAGGCACCATCCTCATGTTTCTCCCCGCAGTTAGAGCAGCGTGCCTTATTGCCGCAATGGGAGGTCGTATGTCCCATCTGTTTGCATTTTTGACAGATCATGAACCGAGGTACAAACAACCGCACAGGTAGTTGAAGTTTTCCCAACTCGACATATTGAGGAAGGGCAGAGCCAGAGAAGGTCACACGAAACGAGTCTGACGGTGTAAACTTCTTTTCACCCTTAGTGATCGATACTGTGCTAGTTTTCGCACATCCAGTATCTTCACTGATGAAAGCAAATTGTTCTTGAAACGACCAACCACCTGCTTCAAATGGACCTCATGGATCAAACTCGCTTCGATGACCACATCTTCAATTTCAATACCCCGAGCTGGGATATACACTTTATACTCGAGTGTAAAGGGTTTTATCTTAATAATTTCAGTCACTGCCGAAAATCGTTTCGTCGGATCGTTAGTAATCTGATAAACTTTCAGAGGTTTCGTTTTGGGTTGAAAATAAACAACCCATGGACCAGCTGAATCATCTGGATAGGCTCGTGACCGGGCGACGCTATGAGCCACCTCATTATTTGCGGCATGCATGTCGTACCCGTGGGAGCTCATGACGCTCAACCACTGAGGCAATTACAAAACACACAAAACAATTCAATAAAGATTAAGCTTAAGGACTTATGCTGAAGCATTCTCGACGGCAGCCATAACCTCATAATTTCGGATTGATATAACTAAGAAACTGTACTAGATATTGAATATTTAATCACATTAGTTTGTAAGCTTACTTGCTGGGCACAAACTGATGGAGTTCGATTCGATGTTCATTCACTAACAATCGAGATTTATCAATTTGAAATAGCTAGGTAAGATTGCAAGAGTGAGATAAAAGATAGGAAAAAAATACATGGAGCAGCGGTTCACCTTAACACAAACGAAAACACAACATGGAAATACAATCTAAAGGGTGTTCCGATCAAAATTTGGTCAAACAGTAATGTGTGTGAGTCGATCAAAGTTATTATTAATAAGTCAGATTCTTTTTCTGTTTCAAGTTCAGTTAATACAGAATACAGGAGAAATATTCAGCTAAGCTTCCTTTTTAGCGAATGCGAATGGCCGGGTCTTTCGTATAACACCTGCCATAAGATTTTGTACAGTCTCCTTGTCCACTTTATTCGCCGCAGAACGCCAGTTTGTCTTGAACTGTTTCTCTCTCACAACAGCTTTTTGAGTCTTCTTAAGGTTTCGCTTGACGATGGCCCAATATTGTTCGATTGGGTGGAGCTCTGGCGTGTTGGGAGGGTTCTTGTCCATGGGCACCACTTGAACGATGTTGACAGCATACCACTCCATGGCCTTTTTTTGGCAAACGTACTTTTGCATATAAAAAGTAATAAACGATCCATAAAAAATTGGAAATCGTGCCACGAAGAACGCATTTTTGACCCATAAGACTCTGGTGAATATTCATAAAAAAAATTAAATGATCCATAAAATACAGCATGTGATCCATACTTTATAAAAAATTTAGCAATAAAATATCAAAAATGTACCGTTTTATATCTAGGGAATGGTCGTTAAAAGTGTACGGATTACCCATAAACATATTGCAAATTATCCTTAAAAGGTTCAAAAACTTTCCTTAAACTTGTAAAATTGATCCATAGAATGTAACCTTTGTGCAATAAAATATATTCGCATGTTCCATAAATTATTTGAAGTTTTCAATAAATAAATTGCCAATGATCCATAGAATGAATAATGAATAATGTATAATGAACCATAAGCTAATAATAATGATACATAGTAAATCATTTTTGTTCGCTTAACCATATGGTATAATCCATAAATTATGCCTGCATTTTTCCAGGTTGGGGCACTTTTTTCAAAATTTTGATCCTTAAAGATTGTAAAATTACTACTCAGATTTAGTTACATGTCCGTTCTTTCAGGTATCCAGATAAAGTATTACTGCTAAAGAAGGATTACGGAGTTTTTGCGTAGCCGTGTTGAGGATTGAAGAACTGAACGGTCGATGTTTCCGAATACGAAGTGTTAACATAGCGTAAATTAGATTCCAGGCAAACGGCTGATTCAAGCATTTGGAGGATGTTTTTTGTGCAGGAGAACTATTTACCAAATTTCTTTACAAACATGTGTTGCAGTTGCGGGGAGATCAAATAATGTTAAGTTCACAAAGATGGTTTGTTATGAATCATTTCTTGAAGACTATGATTGGTTTTACAAACTATTAGAGGTCCCTGGCAATTTATTTATGGAACATTTATAATAATTAATAGATGGTACGCACATATGTTAGTGCAGAAATGTTACATTCTGTGGATCATTTTTGCAAGTTTAAGAAAGTTATTGAACCTTTTCAGTATTATTTGCAATCAGTGCTTGAAAATATCATATTCAATTTTCATAATGCACCCTAACTGAGACAACATATTATTCATCACGTACTGTTCATAGCGAACAAGAAGTAAACACAAATTTGCTTTCATGAATCTCTAGTGCAACGTGAATCAACTTGTTTTGTGTTGCTTTGCTTTCATCATTCATTCGTTCCAGAAAGCAGTGAATGTAAATAAGCGCAAACATCTCATTCAATCTCGACGTTCTACTGTGAAGAAGAAAGAACAGTCCTTTATTTCAAGAATCAATGAATTGGAAGCACCAACGTATTTTTGCACGTATTTTCAGCCACTTGTCGAATCGATCCTTCACAATGCCTTTTCTCGATCTCGAACCACAAACTCTGTAGCGATTTCGGCCATAGATCGTCTGCTAGAGCTCCGTCTCTTGGCTTCAGCCATGTTCGGGAATATTTGAAAATAAAAAATCCTGTGGCAGAAAAAAATCACTCACGAACGCGAAGATGAATGACTGGTTACCAGAACATTCAGTCAAGCAACCAAAATCTGTTGACGCTTGAATAGCCAGATATGTGCTTTGCTGTGGTATGAATGAGTTGTGTGGAACACAGGGACAACGGAATGACTGAGCACAGCAAAATAAGTCGACACGAATCTATTGCGTGACTGATAGAACGAAATGAAGATAGAGAAAATTGTGCGAACTGCATATAGTTTTTACTAGTCGTTCACAACGGGTGTCATTTTTTTCGAGCTCTGTTTGTAATGTGTTAATGAGAAATCCGAACAATTTTATATATTCTTCCCTTGATATAAAACGGTAAATTTTTGATATTTTATTGCTAAATTGTGTTAAAACTATGGAACAAATTGATGAATTTTACGGATCATTTCTATTTTATTTTTTTGTGGGTTTACACCAGAGTCTTATGGGTCAAGAATGCGTTTTTTATAGAACGATTTTCAATTTTTCATTTGGATCATTTCTTCAGTTTTAAAGGTTCGAACATAGGGCTGCCGTAGTTCTTTACGTGCACGAGTGCTCTTTACCAGATTTATTGGGAAACAAATGTCACAGTTGCGATCGTAAAAGAACGTAAGATCGCAAAAGTAAGTCAGCTTTCTGAAAATTAAAAATCTTCTCCAAAGTGATCCTTCTTTACAGCAATATTTTAGCCTCATATATAAAGGAACGGACATGTTAATAAATTTGAGCAGTAGCGCAGTCAAGGATCGATTCTACCGTAGTTAAAATAAAAAAAAAATTAAACCCAAAATTGGAATAATTCCGGCATAATTTGTGGATCATATATATTATTTTAAATGCACAAAATTGATATACTATGGACCATATTTAGAAGTTTATGGTTCATTTTTAAACCTTTAATGGATCATTTGCGATTTATTTATGGAATATTTTCAATAATTTATTGATCATGTGTATATATTTTAGTTCACAAATTTAACATTCTAAGGATCAATTTTACAAGTTTAAGGACAGTTATTAAACCTTTTATGAAACTTTTGCAATATGTAATTAAATGGAACGAATTTAATCGGTACAATTTTATGGATCATACCCTAGATATATAACGGTACATTTTTGACATTTTATTGCTAAAACTTACATAAAGTATGGATTACATTGCTGTATTTTATGGATCATTTTCATTTTTTTATTGATTTTCATCAGAGCCTAATGGGTCATAAATACGTTTTTTATGGAACGAATTTAATTTTTTCATGGATCATTCCTTCAGTTTGAAGGTGCATACTTAGGGCTGCCCCTTTTTTTCCGTAATGGCAAGATGCCAAATCCGGCCAAAATAGAACGGAACAATTTTGTCGCTTCAGAAAGGCAGTATACGTTTTTGTAGGCACTCGCTCAGATAAATTTCCTGGTTGACGGTTCCAGTTGCAATGTAAACGTTGCTCTTCAAGCCACAGGTACAGATGGCCTGCCACACTAGATATTTCTTCGCGTACTTTGACAGTTTAATGTGCTTCAAAATATCTGCCACCTTTTTCCGTCCGGTTGCCGTATAAAATTCCTGTCCAGGAAGCTGTTTAAAGTCTGCCTTGACGTTTCATCGTCCTGTACCAAGCCATCAAACTTCGTCAGCATCGTCGTGTGCAACTTTCGCGATCGTGCTTTGGTCGACGTGTTTTGTTTATCTTCGCGATTTGGAGTCACCTCTTTCTTGTAAGTCGACAGTCCAGCTCGTTTTTTAGCTCTATGTACGGTTGAAGGCGCCACTCCCAGCTTCTTTGCAAAATCTCGGACGGAGATGTTGGGGTTCCACTCGAAACAGCGAGCAACTCTTTTTGTCGTCGCTGTGGCCGCCGGCATTAGATTTTCTCCCGATCCAGCTTTTCTGGCTGTCGACAAACGTTCACCGAACACTTATAAAACGTTGGTAACAGTTGATTTAGCCACATTCAACAATTTCGCCAACTTGGCGTGAGAGTAGTTTGGATTTTCGCCATGCACGTGCAAAATTTTGATGCGTTGCTTCTCCTCCTTCAACGACATTTTGATAACCGAAGTGCTAATCTCAAAATCAAAATAGAGGCATGATGCTACACGTACACATCTTTAAAATGAGGGGTGTGCAAAATTGTTTAATGCACGATGAAAGGAAATACGTCCAGTTTAAGTCGACCAAATTTTGATCGAAACACCCTTTATTCAGGGGAGAAAGAGCAAAACAAAACACTTATCTAATATTTATTATTAAGCTGCTGCTGCTGCTGCTGCTGGGTGACGAACGTGCGTGGTCGCCTATACCGAGGAGGAGTGAAGCGCAACGAGTGTGATGTGACGAACCGTTACAGCCGATGGAATGGAACAGATAGCCTCTATCATTAGATGAACTGCTGGTGTGCGTGATCACGCTGAGATGCGGCAAAATGGTTTGTCACTTGATTGCAGTAAATTAGTTATCATTTAACACTGTTTTAACTTCAGATTTTCAACTTCATAAAAATAAAATTCCAAGAAAACTGCGGCCAAAATAATGTCGAGAAAAAAAACCCAACTTGGAACTAATAAACCTTGAGAAGTTATTCAAGCAACGGACTACGGAGGAAACGAACTTTACCGTTTGCTTTTTCACTGAGTAATGTTGATGATGATGATGATGTTGTTATTGTTGACGTTATACGTTATTTCTTCCTCGGAAAATCCCAGAAGAGGGGGGGTGTACAAGGAGTTAGCCGTTAGCAAATCAAATGTGTCATTTTCCCTGTCTATTATTTTTCTATATTAGATATATATAGACACGATTGATAAACATAGAGAACTGTAATAAAATTCTTAAAGGCATTTGCTCAATCTGATAATGATTTTCAATTCAAATTTTCATTCATTTTCAAATTTTAGCTGTGTTTTGTGTTGTTTTTTTTTGTTTTTATTTTTTTATTTTAATCATTTTGATAATTGTTTTTTTTTTTTTTTTTTTTTTTTTTTTTTGTTTATTTTTTTTTTTTGTTTTTTTTTGGTGTGGGTGTGTGTGTGTGTGGGGTGTGTGTGTGTGTGTGTGTGTATACAATCCAACTCCCACTGTCCGGCAGTGCTTTTATGGAAGAAAAATGTCTGCAGCTATCATGCTTTTATCCTAATCCCAAACTGTAAACATTTTCAGCCCGGGTGTTGAAAGGTGATAGCTCTGTTGAGATCCAGTGACCCATTTCAGAATGCCTGGTCACTCACGTCCATTCCGAGGTCACTTTCACTTACAACAAGCCCCGCATAAACACAATACTTATATCAATTGGATATTTGTACTATATTTACACTTCCATTATCGCAACATGTTCTGTTACGATCATGGCACGTATTTAGTAGTATGTATTTTGTATTTGTTTATAATTGCTTAGATCTCACCAGTAATGTTTGATGTTTCCTTGTTGATCCTGCTCCTTTTGTTCCACTTTTCGTATTTTTTTTTTCGTATCTTCCGCTGTAATGAGAATATTTGTATTTAGTTCGATCCTGCATCAACTTCTTAGTAGTTTTTTTCACTTCTTTTTTTTTATCAAGTATGTCAAAACAGGATATTAGATATTGTCTTCAAAATTGGGTAGAAGTAAATTATTTGTTGCTTTGCAAACCAGCTCTCCTCGATGTCCTAGATCTCGGTCAAGTTCTGCTGGACCCGCAGCTGCTGCAGTCGGCACTCGTCCACATCAAGCCGGATATCTGCGTCTAATACACTCTTCTTACCCCGATTCATTTACAAACTAAGCCTGCACACCGAATCAAAATTCACTTTGGCAAGGTTTTGGTATTTTGTTCTAAAATCTAGTTCTAGATATTGGCACTTTATTTCTGCTCAGATTTTCCGTCGTCAATATTCTTCCTCAAACGTTGCAATTGCCAGCTCAGGTTCGATGCAAGCAGCAGCAGCTATCATGCCGTTCATTTTGAACGACCAGACAGCAAACCCCATAAAAAAATAAAGTATCATAGAAGACAAAAATGCTATTAATACAAACTTCCAACTTGAATGCTGTATATGGCATTTTAAGAGACAATTAAATTACTTGACCATGTAAAAAGCGGCTACAGTAAGTCAATACGAGTACATAATATGCGTATGTACAAAACATATCTGACATCCACTGGATTGTTACTGGAAAAATATAATTAGATATGTATTAATATCCCACTAGTCCTGGAAATGCTGAAAACAGAAAATATCATTCCAAATATCAAAACTATAATTTCAATGAGAGATATTATTTTATAATACATGTTGTTAAAACATGTCTTTATATTGTTCTAGTTACATTTCTATGATAGCAATTGGAGCAATCGCAGAGCCCAGTGTGATGCTTTCTGAAATAAATGGCTTATCTAATCCTAATACCACTAAACACAATATTAAAATATAATCCTATACTGCCCATAAGCGCATGCCAGTAATATAGTAGTTAATGTTCAGAAGTGAAAATTCAATGTAAATGTTATGCTGAAATGCTGAAAAACCAATTCAGCTTTTTATCCATGTCATGTTGCTCCAGGCTCCTGAGATAAATGGTTTTGGAATGCACGATGATTCCAAAGCCTGCTGAAATCATTAATTGATATGAGAATGGAAAATTATATGATATGATTTACAGGTCGCACCCCCTCACTTCGCTATTGTCAAAATGACAACATTGCCCAGGCTACGCCAACCAGCGTTTCCATGTTTCAGCTGGCAGTCTTTTGTGATCATATGACTCGTGGAGGCGTGAGGTAGGAACTTGTGAGGACGAGAGGTTGGTTGCACCCCCCTTCGAAGTTGTCAACTCACCATTTGAAGCCCATATTTTTTAGTAACGTAATGTGTGCATTTAAAAAAGCGACTATTTTCGGATGGATGGTAAAAAAAAAACGAAACAAGATATAGCCCATTCGAGTAATGGGCTGACGCTAGATCCGGCCAAAACACCACGTCGTTATCCTTGTGGTACTTTTTAATGAAGGCGCAGCTTCTAGGAGGCTCTAATCGCATGAAAAATAGGAACATTTAGCCGTTTTTTTAATGTACACTTTAACATTTTCTCCACTTCATTCATAGAACCTCAATCTGTAATGAAATGCTATAACCATCTGCGAAAACCTCTACTCAACCTCGTTACAGGCAAATCTTTGTTGCACACCTTTGTTTGTTTCTCTAGTGGGTTCGGACTATCTTGCCGAACCGAACTGTACTCCTACAATACTCCTCTCTTTAGATAATGCTTGATAATATTCAGAAAATTCAACAATGTATTCAACTTATTTAAGAAAATGAAATCTTAGAAATAAACAAAATCGTTATTCTTATTGCTAGCTCTACTTCGTTTCGAACGCCTGACTTTTGAAGGAGTTCGAGGCATTTTACGCTTCATTAATCTCCTTTTTATATCCAGATCCTCGTTTTGCTTTACAGGATATCATCAACCGGTCTCTGTGCCGAAATCGAAGGTGGAAATTGAACAGGCGCATCAAAGATGTTAGAATCAGATGCAAAACCGTAAAAATCATCGTCTTCATCGCCGCTGGTTTGAGCTGTTGGTTGTTGGCTTGCGGTGGTTTGATCTACGGGTTGCTCTGGCGAGTCCCGATCAATCAAAAACGCATAAGCTGTCTGCCTGCAAGAGTCTTGCACCAAACGTAATTGTTGCCGGTGGGCTGAAAACAAGCGTCCGCCGAGTGAAACCTTTTTACCTCACTGAACACTACTGCTTCCAACCAAAGCCTGGTATCGGGAATCGGCACCACGGTTTCACCCAAACGGTCACAGTCACCGACAGCAACATAGCAACAACCAGCTTCACAACAGCAACTAGCCCACTACAAACTTTCCGTCGAGCTTCTAAAACAGTGCAAGTTTTCCGCCTACTGAACAACGACAACTGGCACCGAAAATCCGTCCTGGATCGATCAATTTCACAATCTTTCACTTCCTAAGCAAATTAACTGCGGCTAAAACAACACCACCAAACCTGCCTGGCCAAACAGAGAGGAAAAAGCCTAATTAGCAATCTAATACAATTGTGCGCTTTGTTCATAACACTCTGCTCTTGCTTCTGCACAATTTGCCGAACAACAAAAGATGGCCTTTTCAAAATCAGCAGCAGCCAAAAATTGATTCACAAAGCGGCACAAAAAAATCGCGTAGCTCGCATTCTTCACCTCTTACCGGTAGCCCAGAAACCACGGATGTCGAGTTCCCCAAAAATCTGGCGAGAATCGACTGCTGCTGCACTTTTTTTTTAGAAAAACTATCAATTTTTGGCTTCGAAGCACTACCGAAATACCGATTTATCCTCTTCGCCACATTAAACTAGTCAACTTTGGAGCAGAATAAAAATATAATACTGGTCGAAAAAATCCGAAAAAAGCCTTGAGATCCAGAAATCCATGCCAGTTTCCGTTAGCTTGGGTCCCAAAACCATCGAATATCGTATTTTGACCTCATGCGATTTGCATTTTTTTCACAAATTTGCATCAAAAATTGAAATTTTGATATATTTTGAGCACCACTCAAATAACTGCCTCAGCTTAAATGTAAAGCTCAAAGAGCATTTTTATGAAACTCCTCAGACTTTGCACAAGAAAGTGTGCCGATCCGACTTCACCAGAAAAAGTAATGCCCGAGGCATCATATTTTAGCAAAAAAACAGCAAAGCACAGTAAGCCCCCCGACATGCGTGGAATCCCTTGATGGTGGTCTCAAATGATATGTGGGCATTGTCCGTTGTTGTTTCATCCGAAAATATCTCGTGATCCCCCGTATATTGGAAGTTACATCCTTCAGCAAAGTTATTCAGTAGATCAAGGCCTTCAAGATAGTGAACTTAAAAATTCAGAATTATCTCACTACGCGGCGCTAGTATGCATGTAAACTTACTTTATAAGCTGAATCTCGAAACCCTTGACATGTTGGCGTCTTTGACAAAGATGTTTGGTTAATTAAGGCCTTTCGGACTTTCGGTGTTAACATTAATTCAGAACTCGTTCGCTACGTGGCACTAGTGTACATGTGAACTTCGTGTATTACCTGTATTTTAAGATCTAGATCTTGTATAAATTAACTGTTATCAGGAAAATTAGTAGTAACATTATGAGCAACCAGACGCTTGACTCAACGGTTCAGAATTATCACACTCTGTGTCTCAGTGTGCATGGAAACTTACTTTGTAATCTGGATCTCGAGATTATTGACATATAGCAAGATAGCATCTTTAAAAAGATATTCGAGGAGTCAGAGCTTTTGAATGGTGTACAAATTAGATCAGAATTCGTACGCTATGTGGCACTAGTGTTTATGTGAACTTTTTGTAATAAAGGGCGATACGGTCAAAATTTGTTCAATATCAACTTGACGTATTTCTTTCAATTTTGCATTTAAAAAACCTGAACACCCCTCATTTTGAAGGTGTGTGTGTGTAGAATGTTGCTCCTATTTTGATTTTGGAATTCACTCTTCAGTTGTCAAAATGCCGTCCAAGCAAGAAGAGCAGCGTATCAAAATTTTGCTCGCGCATCGCGAAAATCCGAGCTACTCGCACGCAAAGTTGGCAAAATCGCTAAAAGTTGCCAAATCAACCGTTACAAATGTAATTAAAGTGTTTGGGGAACGTTTGTCGACAGCCAGGAAGTCTGGATCGGGGGGAAATCGAAAACCGGAAGCCGCTGAGACGACAAAGAGAGTTGCCGGTAGTTTCAAGCGAAACCCTAACCTATCTCTCCGAGATGCCGCAAATAAGCCGGGTGTATCGTCTACAACCGTGCATCGAGCCAAAAAACGATGCGGACTATCGACTTACAAGAAGGTAGTGACTCCAAATCGCGATGATAAACAAAATACGACGGCCAAAGCGCGATCCCGGAGGCTGTACACGACGATGCTGACGAAGTTTGACTGCGTGGTAATGGACGACGAAACCTACGTCAAAGCCGACTACAAGCAGCTTCCGGGACAGGAGTTTTATACGGCAAAAGGAAGGGGAAAGGTAGCAGATATTTTCAAGCACACGAAACTGTCAAAGTTCGCAAAGAAATATCTGGTTTGGCAAGCCATCTGTACCTGTGGCTTGAAAAGCAGCATTTTCATAACTTCCGGGACTGTCAACCAAGAAATTTACGTGAAAGAGTGTTTGAATAAACGTCTGCTGCCTTTCCTGAAGAAACACGGTTGTTCCGTACTGTTTTGGCCGGATTTGGCATCTTGCCATTACGGTAAAAAGGCCATGGAGTGGTACGCCGCCAACAACGTGCAGGTGGTTCCCAAGGACAAGAACCCTCCCAACACGCCAGAGCTCCGCCCAATTGAGAAATACTGGGCTATTGTCAAGCGGAACCTAAAGAAGACCAAAAAAACTGCTAAGGACGAGCAGCAGTTCAAGGCAAACTGGCTTTCTGCGGCGAAGAAGGTGGACAAGGTGGCTGTACAAAATCTGATGGCAAGGGTCAAGCGTAAGGCCCGGCAATTCGGATTTGGAAAAGCGGAAGCCTAACTGAATATTTTTCCTGAATTTTATACTAATTGAACTTGAAAAAGAAATTTAATTTGATTTTTTAAATAAACGATTTCACCGATTTACACGCGTTTTCCCTTGACCAAATTTTGACCGTATCACCCTTTATCTGTATTTTGATATCTAGATCATGTATGAATTCATTGTTTTCAGGATTTTTACTCGATTAATCATGGTCTTGCAGACGGTCGACTTCATAGTTCAGAATTATTTCACTTCGTGGCACAGGTCTTCCTCTGAACTATGTAATAAATGTTTATCAGTAATGCACATAAGAGGCCGATTACCCCAATATTGGTTTTTTATTTACGTTCTTCTGACAACTTTGGAAACTCAGAGAAGTTCTTCACAAAACTTCGGGTAAGTCCTTTAGTGAACTTCATGGAATTTCTTCAGAGAAATTTGTGGAAGTTCTTCAGAGAACTTCATGGAATTCATTCTGCAGAGAACTTCATGGAAGTTCTGCAGAGAATTTTGTGGCGGTACCACGAATTTGAATTTAGTATTTAGTAGATTTAACAAAATTGTACATATTACAGAGATGTTGAAATACCTATCGAATTACCCATTGTAAAGAGTTCATTTATTTTGAGTACCATGTGATTTAGGGTTCATTTATTCATTTGCTCCACTCCGCATACAACAAGAAAAATGACTTCCTTGTCGAATTCTGGCGCCACGCGTAAATCGTCAGCCAAACGGACTTTACCATGTGCGAGTCTCGGCTATCGATCTAGGTTCAAGTATCGATGACCCCCCTTGCTTTTGCAAATCTTCGGGTGGGATCAGGTTTGTAGACCGTTTCCACAAGGGAAATGGAATGTTTTCTCCTAACAAATAGGGAAATGGTGTGCGTAAAGGCAATTAGCGACCTTCACGAAATTCCACTTCGTGGATTTGCGTGATTTCCGGTGATGGAGATACAGAGATTTCGCGGTTTATCTGAGGACCTTAGGACTTGACTCGTTCACTTCGTTCTGGTTTGTGGAATTGACGAGATCGATCCAGTAGAGTTTTACCGCGCCGTGGTGTGATAGTTCAGGTGAACTTTT
Source organism: Aedes koreicus (assembly GCA_024533555.2). NCBI lineage: Eukaryota > Metazoa > Arthropoda > Insecta > Diptera > Culicidae > Aedes > Aedes koreicus. Next base: position 58,931 of record JAHHFK020004227.1, read on the forward strand.
AAATCAAAAACGTGAAGAATCTTCCATTTGCTCATTTAGATTTTCCCTCATTTTCCCTCATAGTTAGCGAATCAAAGAAGTAGGCAGAGCTAAACTTGTGCATAGTGTGTGCCTTAGTGGCGGTTTATGGTGTAAGCTTTTATTTTGGATGCGACAGGTAAATGGTGTGCATATCAGATTCTGCGGGCAAGTAGTTAGTAGTAAGATTGTGGCAAGTTGTGAGAGGCCCGCCACACCATACCCCGAGTCAGCGACCGTTTTTGACCCCGTTTTCCAGCTGCGAAGTTCGTCCCGGCGGTACACGTGGGCCGGAGAGGGCAGCTACATCAATTCCCGCGCCCTTGGCAGAGCGGCAACAACGTCTCAATTTATAGTATCAGCACAGCAGCATAACAGCATACCGATGCTGAAAAAATAATCCGTCGAACATCTTCCGACCGGATTCGAACCGGTGACACTCGCGTGCGAGGCGCGCACGTTACCACCGAATCATCGTTGGTGACGACCATCGATCCGACGGCTGTACCCCGTCGAGCAAGTCCCACAATCAATGCGTGAGGCGCCGTTAAGAACAACCACAACGGCAACAACGATCCAGCAACAGTAAATTAGGAGTCTTAGGAGTAGAAGTATGACCACGTGTCTAGAACGTGTCTAGGAGCAGCAGCTGCGAACCACCACTGATGCCTCAATGCAAGTAAACGGTGACAAATCCTGAGTAACATGCATGTTCATTCTTTTTCCCATACGCATGATGAATTTCGCCCCTAGTCGCGTTCTACCGCTAGCGTGGCTACCGTTTATTTCGGCCCTACCGTTCGTCCCGCTTAGGCGTCGGTAATCGGCAACATCGGTTGAACTCAGGCGTCGGTAATCGGCAACATCTATTGAACTGTCGCACCGCATATAGAATAGAGAAGCTCACGAAGAAATTAGTACAAGTGAGATAGTGAGGGAAAAGAATGATTAGCCTGAATGAATTTGTCGATAAAGTAGTTGAATAGAGCACAAATATAAACGAGGATGAAAGTCGAGCGATTGAAACCTTTATTGTTGTCGATGCGTTAAATAAATAAGTAACAAATAATAAGAGTGTTTCCACATGTGCTAATGGGAGAAATCTAGAGAGGTGAAGGAAGATTTTGTCACGTTTTCGGTCGTCTTTTTCAGACTTAGGTCATTTACTGGGGAGGTTGGCCCTGAATCCAATCAAAGGACAGATCTCTAATCGAATGGGAATCTGGTCGAGGTGTTTGGGAAAAGGTTTTCCCATGATGATAACAACCGCGAATGAAATTTTCTCATCGGCTTGAATCGGTTTTACGGATAAAGTTTCCCTATTTGCACGGCCGTTTGTTTGAGCAACATTCCGTTTCCTTGGTCAACCAGCTTGTTTCCCGCCCATAGAAAACCAGAAACCCTCCCCTGAAGGGTCAGGCAACCCCAACATTGGTAGATGGTCTCCGTCGGGAATGGCGCTTAAGCCATTTTTACTTGTCCACGGGAAACTCGTAAGGCTGATGGGTTACAACTTCAGGGAAGTTCTGCAGTGAACTCCAAGCAAGTTCTTCAGAGAACTTCATGGAAGATCTTCAGTGAACTTCAAGGAATTTTATTCAGAGAACTTCATAAAAGTTCTGCAAAGGAAAGTTCTCCAGAAAACTTTAGGGAAGTTCTTCAGAGAAGTTCTGCAGAGAACTTAAGAGAAGTTCTTCAGAGAACTTCATGGCAGATCTTCTAAGAACTTCAGGGAAGTTCTGCAGGAACTTCAAAGAGGTTCTTCATAGAACATCAGGGGAATTCTTCAGAGAACATCAGGGAAATTCTGCAGAGTACTTCAGAGAAATTCTATAGAAAACATCAAGAAAGTTCTTCAGAGAGCTTCAGGGAAGTCGTTTTGCTTTTTTTTTTCTCCATTATCGAGATTTTCAGCCCTGGGCTGGTGCATCTCCCGTCGTAGTCACTCAAATACCTTCTGAGTATTTTCGTAACTTGCCCGGGGGTGAGATTCGAACTCGTGACTTTGGCGTGAGAGGTATGGATGTTAACCACTACGCCGGGGTTGCCCCCATAGGGAAATCTTTCAGAGAACTTCAGGGAAGTTTTGCAAGGAACTTCTGGAAAGTTCTTCAGAGAAGAAGAACTTCCATGAAATTCTCTGAAGAACTTCCTTGAACTTCTCTGAAGAACTTACTGGAAGTTCTCTCCAGAACTTTCCTGAAGTTCCCTGCAGAACTTCCATGAAGTTTACTGAAAAACTTCCATTATGTTCTCTGAAGAACTTCCATGAAGTGCTCTGAAGAACTTCCTAGAAGTTCTCTGAAGAACTTCTATGATGTTCTCTGTTGTCAGAAGAACGCACCAAAAAAAACATATTGGGATAGTCAGCCTCTTATGTGCATAAACATTTATTACATAGTTCAGAGGCAGACCATCGCCACGCAGTGAAATAATTCGGAAGTATGAAGTCAACCGTCTGGAAAACCTTGATTAATCGAGTAAATTTCCTGAAAACAATTAAATCAAACATGATCTAGATATCAAAATACAGATATTACAAAAGCTCTGACCCCTCGAATATAATTTTTGAAGATGCCAAGATGCTTTCAAAATGGGCCAGTGATGTATATGAATGGAGACTGGATGAAACCTGTGGAAAACCAAGACATCCCTTACAATATATGTGAGATGTCACGTATAGATTGGGAAGTTGGAGGTTCCACTGTTCGTCATGGTTTCATAAAATTCTTCACAGATGGCTCAAGAATTGGAACAAAAACGGGAGCAGGAATCTTCGGCCCTGGGGTAGAAATTTCAGTGGCGATGGGAAACTATCCAACGGTTTTCCAGGCGGAGATTTTTGCTATAATAAAATGTGTTAACGTTTGTCTGAACAGGAAATATAGACATGCTAGTGTTTGTATTTTTACAGACAGCCAAGTGACATTCAAAGTGTTGAGTAATTATAAATGTACATCCAAACTTGTCTGGGAATGCATTCTTTCACTGCGAAAGGTGTGCCAAGAGAACTCCGTAAATTTATTCTGGGTTCCGGGACACTGTGGCATTGAAGGTAATGAAAAGGCAGACGACCTTGCTCAACAAGGTTCAAATGCACAGTTTATTGGCCCAGAACCATTCTGCGGCATATCATACTGTGCCATAAAAATGTAACTGAAATCTTGGGAAGAACAAAGGGTGATGACCAACTGGTTGGTTACCACAAAGTGTGTTCAATCGAAAAGGTTTTTAATTCCAAATGTTACAATCAGTAAAATGCTTTTGGAGCTCAATAATACAGCTCTTTGTACCTATACTGGCCTTGTAACCGGACATTGACCGAGTAGATATCATTTGAAAAACATTGGCCAGGTTCAAAATGATATCTGTCGATTCTGTAACATGGAACGTGAAACCTCGGAACATCTGCTCTGTAGTTGTGATGCTTTGTACAAGAGCAGACTTAAATATCTGAACAGTGGCTATATGCAACCTGAAGAAATTTGGACTGTGAATCCTGAAAAGGTGATGGGTTTTATAAACTCGATGTTGCCTGACTTGGAGAAGCGTCTTAGGCTGTTTACTTGACTGACCGTGATCAAGCTTTAAGATGCGAATAGTAATAGTAAACAGGGGTATACCACAAAAGTTCAATTCAATGGACGCAGTGGTTCTACGCCGCAACAGAAACAAAAGATGCCACCTTGCTATATGTCTATAATCTCGAGATCCAGATTACTAAGTAAGTTTCCATGCACACTAGCTCCACGGAGTGCGATAACTCTGAACTTTTGAGTAGAGCGTCTGGTAGTTCATAATTTTACAACTAACTTTCCTGACAACAGTTAATTTATACACGATATAGGTAGATCTCAAAATACGGGTACTACACAAAGTTCACATGTACACTAGTGCCACGTAGCGGACGAGTTCTGAATTAATGTTAACACCGAAAGTCCGAAAGGCCTTAATTAACCAAACATTTTTGTCAAAGACGCCAACATGTCAAGGGTTTCGAGATTCAGCTTATAAAGTAAGTTTACATGTATACTAGCGCCGCGTAGTGAGATAATTCTGAATTTTTAAGTTTACCATCCTGAAGACCTTGGTTTACTGAACAACTTTGCTGAAGGAAGTAACTTCCTATATACGAGGGATCACGAGATATTTTCGGATGAAACAACAAAGGACAATGCCCATATATCATTTGAGACCACCATCAAGGGATTCCGCGCATGTCGGGGGGCTTACTGTACTTTGCTGTTTTTTTGCTAAAATATGATGCCTCGGTCATTACTTTTTCTGGTGGTGTCGGATCGACACACTTTCTTGTGCAAAGTCTGAGGAACTTCATAAAAATGCTCTTTGAGCATTTACATTTAAGCTGAGGCAGTTATTTGAGTGCTGCTCAAAATATATCAAAATTTTAATTTTTGATGCCAATTTGAGAAAAAAATGCAAATCGCATGAGGTTAAAACACAAGTACCAACTGTAAACAAGACAACTTGTAAACTTTGTTCAGAGAGTTTATATAGATAACATTTCGTGTGGATTACATTCTGTCTTACTTGCACACTTTTGTTTGTTTCGCTAGTGGGTTCGGACCATCTTGCCGAACCGAACTGTATTCCTACAATCGTGAGACGAAAGATCATTTCTCATCAATTCTTCGTTTTCTCCTCCTGTGAAAGGCCACATAGTTAGCTGGTGACTTTGTTGCTGCTTACTGGCCCGAACGCTTAGAAGTGTCGATCGGTGTTAACTCGTATCTGACCACCAGCCGTTGGTGGTACATTTTCTGCAGTTCGGTGTTTTGAAGACAATTTCTGCTAACAAGAGTTTTGAACGATTTTAGGTAGCAACGAACATGTACCCTGCCAAACGGTTTCATCAAACGAATCACAGCATTTGAGCCGACGCGTACGAACACGCAGTGCAAAATGGTGTTAACTCCAACCTTTTCTTGGGCCAACATCAAAATTCCGCCGGCTAGTTCTATTATGCATCGTAGAACTATGTCTAGTGTGCGGCAGGCGAGAATTGCTCTGGAGCAGGAACGCCTTGCAGAGGAGAGGCAATTGATAAAACAAATGCACGCGCAGAAACTAGCATAGCACAAAAAGGCCCGAAAAGATAAGATCGAGCCAGGTAACCAAAACTGAGTTCTGCTACGCTGATGGTCCGGAAAATACTAGAACTAACACCAGATGATTCTCCTGCATCAAAGAATCCTTAATCTGAGGGCAGATTGCTTAGTAGCTATTGATGCAGGAATTATACAACAAACGTGTTTGGTTGTGTAACATTTGATCTAATCAGTAACATACTCTCCTTCCCAGCTTTGTTTGACCACTACTAGTCGAAAGTTTAATAATGCATGTATAGCAGTGGCAGCCGCGTTTTCGAGCTGCTGTTATTCGGAGTGGCTGTCAAAATACATAATGTTTGAGAAAATGATTAGTAAACGCTATTTAAAACAAGCTATGTTGGTGGTTTTTATTTCAGCTACTTTGTAGACTGCTAAGAAAGTATAAAGATCAAAATCTTACTTTTATAATTTTCACAAAAATACTTTTAACTATTATTTCTTATTATTTATGGGCATACAGCCCATATATAACTGTTTTGTAATCACTTGGTTGTCCATAAAAAGGCCGTTTGTTTGACCTGTAAATGTGTTCGCATAGAAAGATTTTCCTGATAGCATGCAGCGTTTGTTTTTATGTGTCCAATGACTCAAACTTCAAGAAGATTCAGATAAACACAAACACTTGTAGTGTATTAGTAGATCTTGGACTTCCTGAAAAAAAAACTAATGCGAAATGTATCAAAAACGAATTACAAAAAATACTTTCTACCGAAATAAAAGCACTGGATTGACCTATTTTCGTCATAAAAATAACTTGACGTTCTCCCCGATCACTTGAACTTCAGACGTGAACGAGAATGGAGAACTTAGATTTCCAAACAGTCAAACAAACTAACAACGAAAATCTTCAATAAAACAATGAAACGTGAGAAACTTCTTTATTTCAGTACACTTAAAGAACGGCAAAATCTAACCTAAATCTTCTTAAACAAAAAAAAGGTTATGAATATCGCTTTATTCGACTCTTTATTCGAAACCAGGAGGGGCGAGTGTCAAGTGCCATTCTACTCAGTTTGACGAACTGAGCACATGCCTATATGTCGGTCTGTCTGTTTGTGTGTGTGTTGGATCAGGGTTGACCTTTCAGAAAAGGCCGACTTCTGATCCCACAAAAACCCGTTTTCTTGTTGCACCAACGGATACCAGTCCCCCCCCCCCCCCCCCCCCAAGGGACTGCACAATGGTATTCAGCCATTTAGCTCCTACTCTTTTCCTGAGTCATGTAGCTCGCCCCAACTTGGCTGAGCCACCACCCTCTACGTAATCGAATTGACGGTCGATCCACGTCCCCGACTGCGCATGTACCATACTATGACGGAGAGTTCCCCGACGTTGGAACATCACCCGAGATCGACAACAGGCAACTCCACTCAACTACTCGCTTCTTGATTCTCCCGCCATTTTCTCTGCAGAGTCAACATGATTTGCGTAATGGCTCGATTAATTGCATTCCATGCACTTTCATCACACATTCTATAGACGACGTTAACTGGGCTGGTGTTTTTCCCGCCTATGACAAGCATTTCGCTTTGCAATGATCCGAATCTTGGGCAGTCAAAGACCACGTCAACCGGTGTCTCTTGGACGTCTGTGCACTCCGAACGCTGCGTGTCCGAATCGATGCAAGCATTGCCTGAAGCAACCATGGCCAAACAGAAACTGCATAAGATAGAAGTCTACCTTTCTGTGCTTCCTTTTCATCCAGATCGACATATCCGGTATGAGCAGGTGCGTTTATCGACCGTTCTCCACCGTGACCCATTCTCGTTGCAGTTTGGCCATCGACTCCGCTCTCACCAGCTTCCGAACTCCTCTGATATTTCTCCACTGATAACTCTTGCTGTACTCGTTCCGAGAATGACGAATGCTGCCTCTTATGAAATAGTTCTGTACGCAATCACGACTCGCATGGCCATGAGCCTGAACGTACTGTTCAATTTCGCCCAGTTTCGCTTGGTTCCCAGCACTGCGACCCAGGCTGGACATCCGTATCCCAGTATCGATGATGATACACTAGCTAGTAGACGCCACCTACTGTTACTAGGTCCGTAGCTATTTGGCATGATTCTGGCCACCGCATTGATGCCAGTCGTTGATCATCACACCCAGATACATCAGCACGCGCTTCGAGGCTATGGCATGACCTCAGATGACGGTTTCTACTCGCTCGTAGATCAGCACCCGGTTCTGAAAGTAACTCTTCAAAATTCTGCACAGGTAATCAGGGATCCTCATTCTATGCAGCGACTCGGCAATAGCCTCCCAGCTGACGCCATTGAAGGCGTTCTTAACGTCAATCGTTACAACAGCGCAATATCGATGGCCTATCCGCTTCTGTTTGGACGCCTTTACGGCTGTCTTGACCTCTGTCCGAATAGTAGCCACCGTAGTTTTTCCTTTCCGGAAACCGAATTGCATCCTCTATAGCCAGAGCTCGATCTCGGTAAATTTCGTCAGCCTGTTGAGGATGATCCTCTCCAGGAGCTTCCCGAGCTTATCTAATAGATAGATTGGCATATACGATGCTGGATCCCCCAGAGGCTTTCCTGGCTTCGGCAGGCTTTGCATGCCCTCAACGTTACTTCTTTCTTCCTCGCCGTACGGTGTACGTGGCCACGTCGTTGCCTCGTGCGTCGGGAAATGTCCGGCGTATTATAATAGTAACAAAACAGTTCAGTCTCTGACTGCATACTGAGCTACGTACGTACCGATTTTAGTTCTGTTGGCGTCAAATTTAAGTTATAAAATCCTTGACAAATTTGACAAAATTTCCTTATCATTGGATAATTCCTCTTGAAAATATGATCAAAACAATACCTGAGAGAACATATAAATATAAAAATATAGAGCGGTTCCATATCATTTCAGCAACGAGTAATTTTCATATTTTTTGATTTGCATGAAACCTTGCATACAAGTTTTTGGGGAAGAAAAACACCGTTTTGCATACTTGGTTCGCCATTTTGAATCTAGCCTTACTTATGAGAAGGGTCTATGAAAAATGCACATGATATCTTCAAAAAATTGTATCTCGGAAACAGTTTGTCCGATTGGTTTGGTGTCTTGGGCGAAGTTTTAGACAATTGTTGGCTCTATATGGAAAAAATATGCACGGTAAAAAAAAAGTTTGGTTTTTGTGTTTTGAACTAAAATATAGATTTTCCCTTAAAAGTTACATGTCAATCATTTTTTAATTATTCTTATGTTATAGCTGACTGAAAATTCTATCTAGTGCACAGTGGGTTGTTCTGGAGAAAAATAGGTCACAATGAAAAAAAAAGCTTTCAAAAAAGCTATTAAGAAAAGTCAAAAAAGTTTGTCACCCTAATTTTATGAAAGTAAATCATATTTGCAAGCAAAAAGTACGGTTATAACATTTTTGTAAGATGCACCGTTTAGAAGATATTACTGATTTAATATTGATTTTTTTGATAACTTAATAAGTTTGGCCCTTTTCGGATGTACTCCGTGTTTTTCCAGTTTCAAAAGTATTTTTTTCGGAAAGATTGGAAAATTTTGAGTTAAAATGACACTGACAGCTTAAAGATTTGAGTGAAATTCTCTACCTTAAAAGTATTTTGAAAAACAAGTTACAAAATCCCACTATCAGGAACAATGATTTCTTCCAGTTATTTTTGGTGTATTGTGTTGAAAATGTGCATTCAACTCTTGCATATCGCCTAACAGTTTAATCCATTTAAACTGGATGTGTTTATACTGTGCATATTTTCTCTCTATTGCCGAACATCGCCACAGACATCAAACCGATGAGACAACTCGATTTCGAGATACACCTTTTTGAGAACTGCAAATGCAAGCTCCTCAATTAGCAAGATTAAAAAGAGCGAATTAAGCTTATTTTTCAGGGATGGTGATTGTGCGCAATAAAAAATAACATTATATGTTGGATATCATCAGTTTATTTTTATTCCTGTATTTTTATAAAATTATTGTTTACACAACTTTCTTAACAATATCGAATATTTTGGCATAATTGTCAGGACAATTTGAATAAAGCTTTGCCTTTATTGTATTTTCTGATAGAGGAAGAAATGAGTGGAATTTTTGAGTTCTTTGAATTGTTTTTGCATTATTATATTGATTATTTAGCTGCAAAGACATATTTTTGTATTCTTCTGTAGTAGAATAACAAATTGACAACTTTGTAAGTTCTTTTTCTTTTCGTTTGTTTGCCCAATTAAACAACTCTCTTGCAGTCCTCAAAAAAAATTCAAAACCAGTTATTTTGTTTCATTACTCAAAGCTTTTCCAGACCTTGAACCTTGAGATGAATCAAATACATTATCTCTTTCCTTTCTTGCATCTGATGCCATATTTCTACTGGTTTTAAATTCGTCTATAATTTTTTGTAGTGACCATGATTTTGGTAACAATGATAAAATTGATAGTTTTTCTTGCCTTGTGGCTGAATTTAAAAATTTAATTTTCATATTTTCTATGACTTCATCAAACTCGTTTGCTTTTTCTGTTTTAGCGTCTAATTTAAAAAGATTTCTTCGTACACCTTCGACGATTTCAGCGCACTTTTTTTCAGGATAGTGAACATTTTTAACCTTACCTAAATCTATAGGCGAAACACGAATAGCTGCTATTCCTCGGTTGAATATTTCGACGTCTACAGGCATCGTGAAGTCTTCATTTGATTGAATTGTGCTTAGCGTTGACGCTGATGGTATCGTAACCAAACTTTCATAGCTTTGCGAATCAGGTACATCAGGTATGGTCTGAACAGTTGGCATCCTTGAGCCGCCGGCTACGCTTTGTTCTTCGTTTTGGGTGAGGTGAGCTCTTGAATCAATATGTAGACGGCAAGACGAACAAATACGAAAATCCTTGGTGTTCAGTGTGGATACCTTGGAAAATCCAATTGATTTTAGTTTTTGGATGATACCATCCGTGAGATATCGCAGCTCTTTCGAACACTGAATTTCTTTGAATGGGCGAATACATCTTATTTTACTCATTTTGTAATCTGTAACATAGAAAATATTTTCCAATTGTTAGTTTTATACGAAAATATCACAAAACATATGATTAAAATGTATATTTAAAACTTATCTTTGCACCAAAACGTGTTACACTTTCCTTTACAATTATTATGTTATCAAACAACACTGGATCTCGTTCAAAAACACAGGATTATGAGCTGAAATTACTATAATCACTATGCTACTAGCAACCTTTCTGCATTTACTGTTTGGTAGATACTGGATGAATTCAGAACCGAGTCAGACATTACTATACAGCTCACGGGTAGAAATCATAGAATGCTGGGTAAAGACTGTTGGAAGATAGGTAGAGTTGAATGCTCAGGTATCGTCGAACCTTCAGGTACGAGATTGGAGAGTTGGAGCGAGGTAGATTTGCTGGCGTAGGTATATTGTTATTGAAGAAGATTGTAAATTGTATATACCTGGAATGAATAAAGAGTGCGGCGGTTGTTGATTGAGGTATCAGTCGGCAGCCGTCTAGTTTGATGGAAGGTGACTAAGACTGCGTTTTTTTTATTTATTATTAAGAAACGGTCATCGACGGAGCTAGCCTCGTTATGGCCAGCGTGGCCATGGTGGACTAGTTCCAACAAAGACCATGTTTACAATCACCAACTGTACGTAGTACAGCTAACTGGTATCTAATTACCTGAATCTAATACTTGTTAGCACGTTTTCAGCACAACGCACCAAAAATCACTTGAAGAAATCATTGTTCCTGATAGTGGGATTTTGTGACTTGTTTTTCAAAATACTTTTAAGGCAGAGAATTTCACTCGAATCTTTAAGCTGTCAGTGTCATTTTAACTCAAAATTTTCCAATCTTTTCGAAAAGAATACTTTTGAAACTGGAAAAACACGGAGTACATCCGAGAAGGGCCAAAACTTATTAAGTTATCAAAAAAATCAATATTAAATCAGTAATATCTTCTAAACGGTGCATCTTACAAAAATGTTATAACCGTACTTTTTGCTTGCAAATATGATTTACTTTCATAAAATTAGAGTGACAAACTTTTTTGACTTTTCTTAATAGCTTTTTTGAAAATTGTAATTTTAAAACAAAATTTTTTTTTCATTGTGACCTATTTTTCTCCAGAACAACCCACTGTGCACTAGATAGCATTTTCAGTCAGCTATAACAAAAAGATAATTAAAAAATTATTGACTTGTAACTTTCAAGGGAAAATCTATATTTTAGTTCAAAACACAAAAACCAAACTTTTTTTTCACCGTGCTTATTTTTTCCATATAGAGCCAACAATTGTCTAAAACTTCGCCCAAGACACCAAACCAATCGGACAAACCGTTTCCGAGATACAATTTTTTGAAGATATCATGTGCATTTTTCATAGGCCCTTCTCATAAGTAAGGCTAGATTCAAAATGGCGAACCAAGTATGCAAAACGGCGTTTTTCTTCCCCAAAAACTTGTATGCAAGGTTTCATGCAAATCAAAAAATACAAAAAATAAAAACTGGAAAAATTTCCCACTTGTTCGTGGAATCGCTCTATAGAAAATATACTCGTTGCAGTTCAAAACCGGACCAGACCACTCGCACCAAAAAATCCTGCTTGCATTCTATGGTATCACATCTGGTGCCTTGCATGTCGTATCAGATGCGCCATATAGCGCACTAGATGCGACACTATGCGACTCTATAGAATTAGAGCAGGATCGATTGGCGCAAGATATGAATGCCTAAGCTCGCATCATTTTCACCATGTACAATTATTTAATGATGCAATTTTAATCCCGGTTCCAAGGTTACATGAGATGAAGAGTTGTATATAAAAATTGCCTTCGTTTTGCTATAATTAAGAGTAAGCATATAACTGGTAGACCCTTCGTGAATCATTTGTAAATCTTCATTTATTTTGCTGGATATTTCTACAGTAGACATATTTGCAGAATCGAAATATAACTGTGCGTCATCGGCGAATAAATGTATTATGTGATTTTTCACTACGTCCACTGGGTCACTAATACAAAATGAGAAAAGAAGAAGCCAAGAATCGAGCCTTGGGGAACTCCTGAAATAAACTTCATTGTTGAATACAGTCTGCGCACGAGACTTTAGTTATGTTTTGACTAGATTCTCAGCATAATCGGAAAACCTAAACCTAGCTTTTTATGACATAATAATCGATGGGAAACAGTTCCATAAGTCTTGGAAAACTCCAGAAGAATGAGAACTACTGGATGATTATAATCGAGAACCAAACCGATATTATCTAACACCTACAGCATGGCTGTTTTTGTACTATGTTTTGAACTATAACCAGACTGATGTTGGCTTAGCATGTTATTTGTCTCGACGAAGCTACACATATCTTTTTTAACAAGTTTTTCGATTTTTTTTTTGATAATGCACATAAAATGCATATTGGGCCTCAACTATGCTTGTTTTATATTAGTAGAACCACAGAGAATGTCTATTCTGGCCTGGCTCGAACATTTTGTTTCCCAATTACAGGCAAAGTCAGTCGAGGATCTGAGAACAACGACCAATTTGAATTTAATTGAGTGATCTTCTCTAAATAATGAATCAATCACCAACACATCTACAATCATGAACACTTTATAAATAATTTCGTTGATTTATTTTGCCGTAGAAGTATTGTATAAAAAAAAACTCTTGATGACGAAAAAAGATTCTCAGGAGAGATCTTCTCACAAAGATTCAAATTTGTTCTCCGGTAATTTACAAATCTTATCGTAAGAATCACCGCTGACATTTTCCAATTGCTATGTTCACATGAATCTCGTTCTTATATAATCAATTATTTCCAGAATATTCATTATATTCTGATCATAGTACAACAAAATACCTTATATTATTATATAGTTTTGTTCAAGTACGTGAACCCAGCAGTTTTTATTATTATTCCAGCAGAAATGGATAGAAAAATATACATAAGTATAGGAATATAAATCACATTCTCATAGACTCAATAGAATAGAATAATTTCGATTATTCTCCATTCGTAGCAAGCAAAATAAAAGCTGAATATTAACAAATTAGAAACAATCAAACGGCATAATGGCTGCATTCATCCCTTGGCATCCGTTTATATGTAGAAGTGCGCATGAAAAACATGATGCTCTTGCACCCGTGATTACTCGAAATTTATGTATAAAACTGTGTAACATTCTTACATCAAAAGATTGCTAAGCAAATTTGAAATCTTATGGTACCAATAAAAGTACATACAATAAAAGTTCATAGCATACTTTTTCGATTTCCAAAACATCCTACAACGTTCCACGCTATATGAGCTGCGAGCCGTGGGAGGTGCAAGGACGAAAAAATAAAATTACCAACAGCACAAACCGTGTGTTCATTTCGCATATGAAGAATTGTACATCGAAGAGAGTTATTTTGAAACGCCAACAACGTGGCATCTGTATTTTTTCAGAATGAGGTTATTCATGGAAGATGTTTGTTCAATTGATACAGATTTTTTTTTCTTTTCTTCAAATGATTAGCCTAACGGCTAACAAAATACCTGATTATATCGAAGCTGGCTAATATTTAAGGTAAAATCGTTTGAACTTTATGCATCGTTCTATATTCCATAAAACAACGAGTTATTTGTTGAATTCAAATGGATGTTTTATATGTTGGAAAAATCATCACAAATTTCGTCTTCAGGAAAACAACTCAGCCCCTGCAAAAAAATTAAAACCTGAAACCAAAATTATAGATTTTTATTGGCCAGATATTGGCCTCAATTTCAGGAAAAAATTGTGCAGACTATTTTTATCGACATCTAACTTGAAATTAATTAATCCATATTAGAACCGTTTCACCAATATTTCAAATAAAGAACAGAATGTTCTAGTGTTTTTAAGAAAACTTATCTAACTTTTAAGAATATTTTAAGAACATTAAAACAAATCATCTGACGATATTTTCATGTGCCTTGCGAATTTTCAAAATAATAAACCAAATAAGTTTGGCATTTAAGGTAAGTATATTGCGAGAAATATATCATTTAAAGGCATGTTGCAGTGCCTCAAAATATTCTGAAATACGTGAATAAATTTTAAATAATTTTGAAAATAGCTGCATTAGTTATATGTTCGTCAAAATGTTTAAGTATTTTAATGACTAATATTCTGAAAAAATATATAAAATCCTCCTACGACATATTGATGTGCATTTTTTTTAATATATAAAAACCTTTAGCAAAATTTTGTTAAAAGCTACGTTTTTTTTCACGTATATATTTTTTATGTTAAAATTTTCAATCATTTATAAGAAAAGTCTTCTAAGTATTTCATTATATTTTGAGATGTCAAAAAAAAAAAATTCAAATGCATATTGCTAAACAATTTGTACTAACATACATCATGCAATCACAAGAAGTATAAGGCTTTGGTAAAATGACATGCACATAACAGTCAATTAGAAGAACACTTCGCTTAGTCATTTAAAGTTGATATAATGTAAGTCAATAGATCAATATATTTTTATGAGCGATTTTCGGTGATTTTGGAACGAAATGTTTTTAAAAATTATTTGACGGCACATTAACCTGGCGATTTAATAGAATAAACATAAACTTTTGACATAACTTTTAAATTATCTGGGTGAGGTATATCAGGTAGACATAATATATGAAAGTAATACTGAGTATTTTAATGAAAAGTTTAAAAAAGAAAATCCAATGCGAAATGTTTGGCTTGCAATTTTCTAAACAAATTGGATGTGTTTTTTTTAATGCTTGAGCTGTTCGTGTTCTTAAGTTTTTTAATGATTTCCATTGTATTTTGGAACATTCTGAAATATATAAACAAATCATATGGCGATAGGAGAAAAAAAAAAAAAGGACATAAATGCCTTCCAAAATTTAGACTCTATTTGACAATGATCTTTTATTTAAGTATTATGATAAGGGTTTTTTGAGTTTTTTGTAATATCCTGAAAAAAAAACATCCGAGGATATTTTAGTGTACCAATAAATATTTCAAAGAGTTATGCACATTTCATATAATTTGAAAAATACATAACATAGTCATTTTACGTAAATGTATTATTTCAAGTTATTATATTTGAAGTTCAAATGAATTTTCAAACGAATTATTCAAAGCAATTATGTTCATACTGTAATTGTTATGTTTGTATTCTCCGTGCGTGGAGTAACGATTATGATGTAGAAGGAGATGTTTCGCTCATCACCACGAGGCACCAAGAGTGGACAGTAATGTTTGCTAGAATGAAAGATATGAAGAGAAAGTGTTGAAAGTACCGTCAGTGTACGGTCGGTTGGAAATAGAATAAAAGTATTGAAAATTGAGCGAAAGAGCATGGGTAAAGTAGTACTCGAACCAAGGACGTTATCATTGCCTAACATCCCATTGCGGGATAGATCAAGGCACGGAGGTGGCGGATTCGTCCCTGGTGATGAGTGGTGATGAGCGAAACATCTCCTTCTACATCATGTTTTTTGCTCATTTTACAAATCGGGCTATATTATTTCAGGGAATCTTAAGCCGTTTTGAAATAACTTTGAACCATTTGCGTTACAATCATTCAAATCAATCATCATCAAACACTTCAACGTTTTTTTCCAAAACTGAATTTTCCAGATATGTTTTTCTTTTTTCTTTGAACATAACAAATAAATTCACCAGACTTTGGCCAGAATTTTCTTGCGTAATATATTAGCAAAATTTTCTAAATTTAAGAATATCGTAGTTAAATTTAAAAAAATCTTTTGACGGTATTTTGATACGCCTGCTTATTTTCCAAAATAATCAAATTTATTTAACATGATTTGAAAATAGCAGCCTTGGATATTTCTTGTAAATGTATTGTCAATCAGAAAGTTCTAGTATCCTTACGAATAAATTTCTAAATTGTCGGCATTTTCTACGGAAACTTTTACAAATCATCTGACGACATTTTAATATACCCGGCGAATTTATAAAACAATCAAAAACATATAAATAAGGATGACTAAAAGAGCTTTATAAAATGTTTCTTCTCATTTGTAGTCAAACAATTCTTGTATTTTTATGAATGATTTTCTAAGTTTTTTGGAATAATCTAAGTAGACATCACGGAATCATATTAAGGCAATTTGATGACCAAAATTGGTACTGTCAAACATAATGCAATTCCAAGAAACATAAAAGCTTGGTAAAATACAAGCAAATTGAATTCAATTTTCTGAATATTTTTTGTGAGAATATCCCGGGAAAATGTAAAAAAGAGTTTTATCAAAGAATAATGGAGAGTAATCAAATAAATTTTAAATTATTTGAAAATAGCTGTCTTAGTTATTTGTAGTTGTAGAAATCATCTGAGGACATTTTAGTTTGCCTGAAGATTTTCTGAAATAATTTAGTTTAGTTGACATAACTGTAATAGTTATTTCTTGTGAATATATTGTTGAATAAAACGTCAAAGTGTTTTAAAAAATAGTTTCTTGAATAATCCCGCCCATTTTGTAATTGTTTTAAAATATCTTACTTTTCCGACTCAGGTTCAATTTATATTGGTTCAATAGTTCGAATGCAAGATTTATCTGTGTAAGATTTGGTAAAAATTCATACAAACGATTCGAAGTCATTTTATTGTGGCTGGGGATTTTCTGTAATAATGACGCACATTTGAAATGATTTGAAAAAGATATGTGAAGTCATTTTAGATAAATATTCTTGAGATAAAAATTCTAGTATTTGTATGCATGATTCAACATTTTGTTTTGGATATGTTTGCAGGAAGTTTCATTATGATGTGGGTTAAAGGTTTCTGAAATAATGAAGTTTTGTAAAATTTTAAGAGCACCTGACCAATTGAGTCCCGGTAAATGTAGTTGGCAAAACTTTCAAGTTTATCAATTATTCATTTTGTTATTTTTTTTTATTTTTCGGAGAATTTTTATACACATGAATCAGAGTTTTTTTTTTTGCTGAAACCGGGGATTTTAGATAAAAAATGATGCCCATTTAGAACAATTTATAAAATGTGTTATTGAGTCACATCAGAGAAATAAATTTCAAATTAAACCACCACTTTTGAATGATTTGAAAGGGATTTGATTGAGTTTCGTCTGATATATATTCTTGATATTAAAATATTTCGTTTAAATTCATATAAATATTCGCAGAAAATTAACATTTCGCTGCGGCTTAAGATTTTCTTGTATCATTATTCCTATTTGAATAATAAGAAGAAGAAAAACTGTTCAAGTCGTGAAAATAATTAAGTTGCAAACGTTTATATATGTAGATGAATGATTTGATTTTACTTATTTGGACAATACCTGTCTTAGCCATTTCAAATACATTCAGGGTTAAAGCGTTCAAGTATTCGTATGAAATCTTTTTCTCTTTTTTTTTTTTAGAATAACAATACAAATGATTTTAAGTCCATTGATGTGGCATGAACAAAATTCTAAATTATTAATCCCACCTTATACATTTTTGAAATTACCTAACGTACTCATTTCAGGTAAATTTAGTTTTGGTCAAATCCTTCCAGTATTACTTTGAGTGATATTATATATTTTGTTAATATTTGGAGAATATTTAAACAAATGATTCACAGTCATTTTGATGTGGCTGGGTATTTTATTTAGTCCGTTTTGAAAAAATTGGAAAATATCTGACAAACTCATTTAGTAAATAAATGTGAGGTCGAAGGTACTCCTTTGAACTAATTTATACCGAAAATTTCATTTGAAATTTCAAAGCCCATTTTTTGACGAAATAATTATATCAATAATATAAACTTTTAAAGAAAACAGTCCAAGAGCTAAAATGTTTTTTTTTTAATATATATTCGGAGTATAGTAACATCAATTCATAGTCATTCTAATATGGCAGAAAATAATCTATAATAATGAAGCCCATCATGCAAATTATTAAAAGATCTGACATGTTCATTTCTGGTTCATATAGTTTTGACCAAAACATGTCAACGTTACTATGAATGATTTAAATCTAGTTTATGAAATATTTACAGTTATAATGACGATTTATATATTTACAGTCTAGTTTAGGAAATATAACGAATAGATGCAAAGTCTTTTCGATGTGGCAAAGGCTTTTCTAAAATATTTAAGTCCATTTTGTACAATTTGGAAAATACATACTGATCGCGCACGGTTAGAATGTTCCCTACACCACAGAAAGGGTAGCTGGTTGACTCGTAGGGTAGGATAATTATAATGGACGTTTGCACAAACAAAACAACACAATGTTTTTTACACAAGATATTCAAATATAAAATCTCACTCTCAAAATTGTATAAAAGAATGCTGCACTTGTCGCAATTATACTAGGGTATTTTCAATAAATGAGACATGAAACACATGTACTGCAAACTGCGAGATGAAATGACTTCTACTGTGGATGAATGCTGTTGTTGGTTCGATGTATTGTCCTCCGTAAAATTAGAAGGTAACATAATAGCGATCACGAAAATTGCTCCAAATCCTGATAAACGCACTCGCCGTACTTATGAACATGCTTCTTGATCAAGGCTCTTGAAGCCCACGGTGAATCAAGAACCAAACATGCTCTGCCAGATGGTGGCCACACCATCGTAGCTGGAAGGATCGCAGGATTTTTGGAGTTCCTACTGATGCACTAAACATTTTATCGAAAGGCATAGAAGTGGACTAGACAATCACATCATAATTCTGATAAAACGTTGCCCGCGGTTATCGAACGATTGGTCACGGCACCATTATGTTCGCACACGGGCAGAATGTTCCCTACGTTGTGTTGTTAAATAGAATAAAAAACCACGATTTGTTGGCCGTCCTGCCATGACGGAGGCATAGAAACTACTGCTTTATTGTCTGTAATATAAGTACACCACAGAAAGAGTAGCTGGTTGACTAGGGTAGGATTATTATAATGGACGTTTGCACAAACATATACAAATTAGGGGTTTCGAATTAGTTTGACTTCTATTATTATATCTAGATATAATATTTATGCTTGATATGACTATGTTATGTAATTTTCAAATTATATGAAATGCAACTAACTATTTCAGAGAATAAACAGGCTCATTATAAAATATCCTTGGATTATTCGTTTAATGTTTTCAGGATATTCAAAAATAATATGACTATCGCTCATTATAATGAATAATTATAATTGGACATTTTGATTCTCAGAAGCATATATTTTTTCGAAATTTTTTTTATCGTCATTTAATTTGTTTATATGTTTCAGAATGTTCTAATACACTATGAAAACCATTCAAATAATATAAATGAACATTTGACAATTATAGTTACTTGTAAAAGCTAAGCAAACCATTTTAAAAATCATCAAAAACATATTCAATTTTTATTGGAAAACCTCCATTTCATCAGATGATCAGTTGTACATCTCTCAATTTTTAAAAGTTGGAAAACTTTTCTTTAAAATACTTCTACATTGTGACATACATTGATATATACAAGTGGCTGCCTACATTTTCAATATGTTGTTTCATGATTTTGTTAAATTTTCCCAAATAACTAAGTGCAGCTTTTATCAAAATTATGTAAAATCTATTGTGTAGGTCCTACAGAAATCTGTATGCACTATAATATGCCTGTTAATGATTTATTTTAATATTTAAGAATATTCTTAAACACTTGAAAATCATTTGTAATCATTTATAATATTAATAATGATACTTGAAGATTTTAGCTCACCTTAATTATCAAAGACAGCTATTTTCCATACTGAATTATATATGATTTAATTTCCAAAAATTTCTCTAGAATGTATAAAAATGGATTTCTGTCTGTCTGTCTGTCTGTCTGTCTGTCTGTCTGTCTGTCTGTCTGTCTGTCTGTCTGTCTGTCTGTCTGTCTGTCTGTCTGTCTGTCTGTCTGTCTGTCTGTCTGTCTGTCTGTCTGTCTGTCTGTCTGTCTGTCTGTCTGTCTGTCTGTCTGTCTGTCTGTCTGTCTGTCTGTCTGTCTGTCTGTCTGTCTGTCTGTCTGTCTGTCTGTCTGTCTGTCTGTCTGTCTGTCTGTCTGTCTGTCTGTCTGTCTGTCTGTCTGTCTGTCTGTCTGTCTGTCTGTCTGTCTGTCTGTCTGTCTGTCTGTCTGTCTGTCTGTCTGTCTGTCTGTCTGTCTGTCTGTCTGTCTGTCTGTCTGTCTGTCTGTCTGTCTGTCTGTCTGTCTGTCTGTCTGTCTGTCTGTCTGTCTGTCTGTCTGTCTGTCTGTCTGTCTGTCTGTCTGTCTGTCTGTCTGTCTGTCTGTCTGTCTGTCTGTCTGTCTGTCTGTCTGTCTGTCTGTCTGTCTGTCTGTCTGTCTGTCTGTCTGTCTGTCTGTCTGTCTGTCTGTCTGTCTGTCTGTCTGTCTGTCTGTCTGTCTGTCTGTCTGTCTGTCTGTCTGTCTGTCTGTCTGTCTGTCTGTCTGTCTGTCTGTCTGTCTGTCTGTCTGTCTGTCTGTCTGTCTGTCTGTCTGTCTGTCTGTCTGTCTGTCTGTCTGTCTGTCTGTCTGTCTGTCTGTCTGTCTGTCTGTCTGTCTGTCTGTCTGTCTGTCTGTCTGTCTGTCTGTCTGTCTGTCTGTCTGTCTGTCTGTCTGTCTGTCTGTCTGTCTGTCTGTCTGTCTGTCTGTCTGTCTGTCTGTCTGTCTGTCTGTCTGTCTGTCTGTCTGTCTGTCTGTCTGTCTGTCTGTCTGTCTGTCTGTCTGTCTGTCTGTAGACCCTTTCCCTCTCTAGAAAGGGAGGTTCCCATACAGATGAAACAGAAGTTTCTGCATATCTCAAGAACTAATCAAGCAAATGGGACCAAATTTGGCATGTGGGGTTTTCTGGAGTCGAAAAATGTTTTTATGGTGGTTTGAGACCCCTCCCCTCTCTTAGAAGTGGTGCTGTCATACAAATGAAACTGAAATTTCTTCATAACTCTAGATCTAATGAAGCAAATGGAACCAAATTTGGCCTGCGGGGATTTTAAAGGCAATAAAGGTTTCTACGGTAGTTCGAGACCCCTCCTCTCTCTCTGGTAGGGGGCGGGGCTCCCATACCAATGAAACACAAGTTTCTGCATAACTCGAGAAATAATCAAGTAAATGGAACCAAATTTGGCAGGTAGAGGTTTTTGAAGGCAAAAAATGTTTCTAAGTTAACTCGAGACCCCTCTGCCCTCTGTAAGAGGGGGGCTCTCATTCAAATGAAACACAAATTAGTGCATAACTTGAGAACTAATGAAGCATATGGAACCAAATTTGGCATGTGGAGGTTTTTGGAGGAGAGAAATGTTTTTATGGAAGTTTGAGACTCCCCCGCCATCTGGAAGGGGGCGGGAGGGGGGTTTCCATACAAATACAACACAAATTTCTGCATAACTCGAGAACTAATCAAGTAAATGGAACCACATTTGGCAGGTGGAGGTTTTTGAAGGCAAGAAATGTTTCTTTTGTGGTTTGAGACTCCTCCGCTCACTGAAAGAGGGGTCTCTCATACAAATGAAACACGAATTTCTGCATAACTCGAGAACAACTCAAGCAAATGTAACCAAAATTGGCATGTGGAGGTTTTTGAAGGAAATAAATGTTTCTAAGATGCTTTGAGACCCCTCCGCCTTCTGGAAGGGGAGACTCCCATAAAAATGAAACATAATTTTTAGCATAACTTTAGAGCCAATGAAGCAAATGAAACCAAATTTGGCATGTGAGGATTTTGGAGGCAAGAAATGTTTATAGAGCAGTTCAATAGCCCTCCCCATTTTGAAGGGGGGGGGGGCTACCATACAAATAAAAAGCATATTTCTGCATAACTCGAGAATTAATGAAGTAAATGAAACCACTTTAAGCAAATGGATGTTTTTGAAGGCAAGCTTTCTATATACATAAAAATGAATTTCTGTCTGTCTGTCTGTCAGACCCTTATAGACTCGGACAGTTCTGAACCGACCAACGTTAAAATTTATATGAAGGGGTTTTTGGGGCTGGGGAAGGTTCTTATGATTGTTTGAGAACCCTACTCTCTCAGAAAGGGGGGCTCACATACAAATGAGACACAAATCTCTTCACAACTCGAGAACTAATCAAGCAAATCGAATCAAATTTGGCATGTGGGGGGTTTTGAAGGCAAGAATGTTTCTATGGTGGTTCAAGACCCCTCCGCTTTCTGAAAGGAGGGGGGGGGGTGTGAAACAAATGAAACTCAAATTTTTATTAAAATCGAAGAGCCCAGTGTGATGGTTCGAGAACTAATCAAGCAAATGGAACCAAATTTGGCATGTGAGGGGTTTTGAAGGCAATGATTGTATGGTGGTTTGAGAAACCACCCCCTCTGTAAGGGAGGGCTCCCATACAAATGAAACACAAATTTCTACCAAAAATGAGAATTATCCAGGTTACTTAAACACAAAACGTGTATATCTCGGGTAAGAAGCATATTTTGATAGAAGTTTGAACCCCTGCTTATTCAAGAAAAAAAAACTCATTCCGAAAAAAAAACCACAAACGTGCCAGTTATATTAAATTTTCCTTCATTTAGTTGCAAGCGTAGCAGCGCACGTACCGGGTTCAGCTAGTAAACATATAAAAATATCGTCAGATGATTTATTTCAATTTCCCGTTTAGTTGATATTCTTCGAATATTCCAAAAATAAAATGTGAAATCATTACTACGAATACTTGAACGCAATTGCCTGTTGTAACGGCTCCAATACCCACATGTTGATAACAAAATAGTATAAGAGCATTTTCCCCAACATTTCAAATAATAGAAATAGTTGCAAATATGCTGAGGATCAGAAAGTTCAAGTGTTTTTATGAAAATTTGTCAAACTTTCAAGAATACTTTCAAGAATACAAATCAAATCGTGTCTTATGATGGCATTTTGATTTAAAAAAATATCAGACTTACTCATAAAATATGGTGTTAGAAAAAAAAAATAATATTGTCTTCAATAACTTTAAAAAATGGTTTGCTTATTATTTTGAAATATTTAGAAAAAACTGAAACAAATCCATTTGGAAAAAAGCTGGTTTATCAATTTCAGGTAAATATATTGGAAGTCATAATAGTCAAGTATTTTTATGAACAGTTTTTTTTAGCTCTAAGTACATTCCAAAAAAGTTTAAGCAATACATCTGTCAACTTTTAATGAGCATGGCAGTTTTCCTGAATAACGAAATATTTTTTAATTATTTTTTAAATCACTAACCTTTTTATTTCAGGTACATGTATCAGGAATGAAAAATTAAAAGAGAATAATAGAGAAATTGAAAATTCAATAATAATTCAAGAAATCAAATAGAGGCATTTATATGAACAAAAACTGGACTGGCAATTATAATGGACTCATAAAAAATATCAAGGTTCAGTAAAATTATAAGCCTTTATTATTAATTTTGGAAACACATGACATAGTCATTTCAAATATATATCAATATATATATATTTATGTATGTGGTTAACATTTTTTTTTTGGATTAATATTTCTCTTAGATTATTGGAATATTACGAAAAAGTTTAAATAAATCATATAAAAATCTGATGATTTTTTTAAATAAAAAATATGCCATAATTTTGAAAATAACTGCTTGCTAAAAATAGGCAGTATTTCATAAGCTTTAAGATAAAACCAAGTGTTTTCCAACTGAGGCATCTTGTCAGGTTAATACATTATAAGTCAAAACATTCAAATATTTATGAATAATTATCTAAGTTTAAAGCCCCTTTAAAAAAAAACTCTAGAAAACCATTTTTTGACAAATTTTATATATTTGACATTGATTTGAATGTTATTCCAGACACATGTATTGCAAGTCTAAGAATTCATTTTCTTTTAATTTTATTTGTTATAGAATATCCTAATTAAATTTGAAAGAATCATCTGAGGTTATTTTGATACACCTGGTGATTTACGAAAATAATCAAACACATTTGACATAATTGCCTTAGTTACAGCTGGTGAATATATTCTAAATAAATATGATCAAGCATTTTCAAGAATTATTTTTTAAGTTTCATGAATATTCTACGGAAGCTGAAACTAATTATCGGACGACCTTTTGAGGTTCCTGGAGATTTTATGCGATGATTAAACACATAAGGCTTGACGAAATTTATCAGAAGCAGATAATTTCCCATCAACATGAGAGGCTTTACGAGTGGACAGTAATTTATTGTTAGAACTAAGAGAAATGAAGAGAAAATATTGATAGTTCCGTATAGCGTAACGGCAGGTTTTGAAAATTGAAAGATACAAGTTGAAAACGAGCGTATGGCATATGAATGTAACATACGATCGGGCGCATAATCTTTTACCAAGCTGCCCCAGATGCTGGGTAGGCAAAGGGGAGGATACCTCCTTGACTGGTAAAAGAGTATGCGACCGATCATGCTCTTATACTACTGCTTTGTTCTGATTCTAGCGATTTGTGTGTTTCCCTCTCCCAATGCCTAACATGGGTGAGAAATTATCTCTTGCTGTTGGGTTTATTTTTGGCATGCACCGACTATTCACATATTTTATTACATATTATATGCCATCCGCTCGTTTTCAACTTGTATTTTTAAATTTTCACAGCTTGCCGTTACGCTAAACGGAACAATCAATATTTTCTCATCATTTCTCTTAGTTCTAACAATAAATTACTATCCACTGCTAAAACCTCTCATGTTGATGGGAAATTATCTGCTTCTGATAAATTTCGTCATACGTAGATCATTTCGTAGATCGTTACTCCACGCATTGGGAGAATACAACAAACAACAATCAAAGCGTACATAAGGATTGTTCGTGAAAAAATCTGGACAGGTTAAATTTGAAATAAAACAAATTTGCTGTTAGTTCAATCCAAGATGCATTTTTTATTCAATTAATTGTGCATTATTAGTCATCTTAAAACTAATAACAGCTACTTAACTAGGCTGCATGAAAAAACTACGAACTTTTAAGTTTACTCCAGCCACTGCAACCGATTTAGCTGCTTTTGTCCAAGATTTTCGAAATGTTTCTATAGTTGTAGCTTGTTGTTTATATTGAGAGAGTTCTCTCTTCACGAGAGCCCAATACCGCTCGATAGGTCGCAACTCCGGGCAGTTAGTTAGATTCGCCTCTTTCGGTACAGCATGGACTCCATTCGCTTTATACCACTCCAAAACATCTTTGGCGTAGTGACAAGATGCCAAATCAGGCCAGAATAGCGAGGTAGCGTCATGGCTGCGTAGGAATGGTAACCATCACTTCTTTAGGCATTCTTCACGGTATATTTCCTGCCAAACAATTTTTTTGGGAAACTTGGCCCTTTTCTTCGTTCTGAAATGCTCCTCGACGCCGTTACGTTGCATGGCAGTATAGTAAGACATTCCGGGAAGCTGCTTAAAGTCTTCCAGCACATAAGTTTCATCGTCCATTATCACGCAGGAAAACATCGTCAAATATTCGCGATACAGCTTGCGAGCCCAGGTCATTATGTTTATCATTACGGTTTGCTATAGTTTTCACCTTGAATGACTTCATGCCTTGCCGGTGCTTGGAAGTGTGCACGAAAGTTGATGACATTTTTATTTTTCTAGTCACAGTACGTACCGAAAGATCTAGTCTTTTCTGCAATATTTGCTTCACCTTCGCGTCCTTTTGGTGGTTCCTGAGATCCGTTTTTGTTCCGCTCCCAGCCTTCCTGGCTGCTGTCAAACGTGTATCGAAAGATTTAAGAACTTTATAGACATTACTTGCAGGAAAACCAATCTTTTTTGCAAGTTTTATTACTGACAGATCTGGATTTACATTGCGACCGCACACAATTAGATTTCGCACTTGCTCTTCTTTCGACGAAATCTTCGATCGTAAAGCTTGTAGTATCACCAAAAATTGATTTTACACAATGAACAGACAAACGTTCATAAATTTGCGAAATATTTCACGCGATGATGAAGTATTTCCAAAGATATACGTATTTAGGGGTGTCCATATTTTGTCGCGATCAAGCCTTATGAAATAAGTTTGAGTAAAAGAGCTAATGAAGCTTTCTTCTTAACAATTCTTATTATTTTGGAATGACCTGAAAAGATTTCACTAATTTATGTCAAGGCATTTTGATGAAAAATAAATAAAGTAGCAAACATTATTCAATTCAAATAAATATGGAAGTCCAGTGAAATACAAGCTAATTACATTCCAATTGGAAAACACTTGACTAATATTTTCCACATTTTTTTTTTTGATGAATATAATTCTAATGTTCAAGTATTTTAATAAATTGTTTTCTAAGATTTTCATAATATTCTAAGAAAGTTCAAACAATAATTTTGAATACGTTAATATATTGTAAGATTCAGGTATATCTACTTTAGTTATATCTGGTTAATATATTGTGTGTCAAAACATTCAAGTATTTTTATGAATATTTTTTGAGTTATCAAATATCCTACGAAAATTTAAGGAAATCATCTGAGGACATTTTGATACGCCTGGTAATTCTCTAAAATAATGAAATGAATTTGACATAATTTGAAAATAGTTTTCTTAATTATTTCTTGTTTAAGTCAAAACATTTATAGCTTTTGAAGTTTACAGAATGATCTAAGAAGATTAAAAGAAATCATTCGGTGACATTTTGATGTGCCTGGCGATTTTCCAAAATAATTTTATAAGAAGCGTGTGCAGATATAGTTTCTTAATAAATAAAGCCCATTTCGTGATTATTTTAATGTATCATATTTTGGTCGAATTGGTCAAATTAAATCCTGAATTACTTTTTTTTTTTGTAATACTTGCAGAATATTAACACAACTAATTCAAAGTGATTAAATCGTACCTGGGGCTTTTATTAAATAATCACGGTGATTTTGGATGACTTGGAAAAGATTTTATATGGTCATTGTAGATAAATATTTATTTTGGATATGTATACAGTAAATTTTATTTTAATATGGCTTAGAAATTTCTGATATAATGAAGTTTAAGAAACTTTTAAAAATACCTGACTTACCCATTTCCAATAAATTTAGTTTTGATCGAAATGATTAAGTGTATCAATAAATAATTTGTTTCATTATTATTCAGAGAAAATTTACACAAATTAATCAGAGTCATTTTACTATGGCTGGGAATTCAAAAAAAAAAAATACTCCCATTTTGAAGAATTCATAAAACATATCTCGTGTATTGTTTTTCAGGACATGGGACGCTTATAATGATATGGAAGCTGATTGTTTTGCTTTTGCTGCGTTGTTTTCGTGAAAAAAAAATTATTTATTCATCCAGAATAAAGTTACATTGTAAATATCCGAGTGCTATGCGTGGAAGTTGTCAATTTAATCGATTCCCACTAAAAGGGTATTGTGAACGTGTTTCGTCAGATAGATTGTGCACCGGTAGTTTTTTTCCCCCATTTTTTGTTTATTAGTGCTGCGCCTCGCACCCGGACGATCATTTCTGCATAAGGAACTTGGTGAAGACGTTTTGTATAATAGAAAATATACCTTAGCTATATACCCGCCAGGATCAAGAATGTTTATTTTGGATTCTGGAAATGTGAAAATTCTTCACATGTCCATTTGATATGTGAACATTTTCATGCGGGGCTTATTGTATATGATGATGACCTCAGAATGTACGTGTATGAACAGACATTCTTGAAATGGGTCGTTGGATTTTCAATAGAGCTGTTACCTTCAATCACCAGGACTAAAAATGTTTGCACATCGTGATTACATATAAATTAACGAAGAAATGCAGACAAGTTTGTTCCATAAAAGCACTGCCGGTCAGTGAGAGATTGATTGCATGTACATACACATACACACACACACATAGGACGCTTAAAATGATACTTGAATAGAGTCTAGAGTATCATTGAGTCAAAATTATCAAGAGCATTTTTATGGTTTGCTTATATTATGCAGAGTGTTCTGAAATACTATAAAAATCATTCGAAAAGAATCAGCCAACAGGATATTACAAAATAAATTTATAAAAACATATTTTATTCCTTCATGAAATCACTAGGAGCATAATAATATCATAAGATGATTAATTTTCATAAGAAACTTATTTTCTTACAAATACATAAACATTAACTTCCAATATATGTATCTAATATAGCTCAGGCAGATATTTTCAAAATATGGTCAAATGTATTTATTTATGGGTAAAATTCTACCCAAAAGTAAGTAATGTGTACCCAACGGTAGGTAAACATAACTGTACCCAAAGTAGGCTTCCCACATCTTACTGCTCCGCTGGGTACTTTTTTCTAAGCGGGTATACTTTGAATATTCACACAACATAAAGATAGATTATCTTTGAAAAAACGTAGATTTCATCACTGTGTCAGGAATGCACCAGTTCGTCGAAATGTAAGACTCTCGTTCATTAGCCATTAGACAATGTTCGACTGTTTTCATCCCGTAGTCTCTCAATATCTCCAACGTAATGGACGACAGCGATTCTTCCAGTCTCAAGTTTGGCTTATTAAAGGGCGATACGGTCAAAATTTGATCAATATCAACTTGACGTATTTCTTTCAATTTTGCATTTAAAAAACCTGAACACCCCTCATTTTGAAGGTGTGTGTGTGTGTGTAGAATGTTGTTCCTATTTTGATTTTGGAATTCACTCTTCAGTTGTCAAAATGCCGTCCAAGCAAGAAGAGCAGCGTATCAAAATTTTGCTCGCGCATCGCGAAAATCCGAGCTACTCGCACGCAAAGTTGGCAAAATCGCTAAAAGTTGCCAAATCAACCGTTACAAATGTAATTAAAGTGTTTGGGGAACGTTTGTCGACAGCCAGGAAGTCTGGATCGGGGGGAAATCGAAAACCGGAAGCCGCTGAGACGACAAAGAGAGTTGCCGGTAGTTTCAAGCGAAACCCTAACCTATCTCTCCGAGATGCCGCAAATAAGCTGGGTGTATCGTCTACAACCGTGCATCGAGCCAAAAAACGAGCCGGACTATCGACTTACAAGAAGGTAGTGACTCCAAATCGCGTTGATAAACAAAATACGACGGCCAAAGCGCGATCCCGGAGGCTGTACACGACGATGCTGACGAAGTTTGACTGCGTGGTAATGGACGACGAAACCTACGTCAAAGCCGACTACAAGCAGCTTCCGGGACAGGAGTTTTATACGGCAAAAGGAAGGGGAAAGGTAGCAGATATTTTCAAGCACACGAAACTGTCAAAGTTCGCAAAGAAATATCTGGTTTGGCAAGCCATCTGTACCTGTGGCTTGAAAAGCAGCATTTTCATAACTTCCGGGACTGTCAACCAAGAAATTTACGTGAAAGAGTGTTTGAATAAACGTCTGCTGCCTTTCCTGAAGAAACACGGTTGTTCCGTACTGTTTTGGCCGGATTTGGCATCTTGCCATTACGGTAAAAAGGCCATGGAGTGGTACGCCGCCAACAACGTGCAGGTGGTTCCCAAGGACAAGAACCCTCCCAACACGCCAGAGCTCCGCCCAATTGAGAAATACTGGGCTATTGTCAAGCGGAACCTAAAGAAGACCAAAAAAACTGCTAAGGACGAGCAGCAGTTCAAGGCTGGCTTTCTGCGGTGAAGAAGGTGGACAAGGTGGCTGTACAAAATCTGATGGCAGGGGTCAAGCGTAAGGCCCGGCAATTCAGATTTGGAAAAGCGGAAGCCTAACTGAATATTTTTCCTGAATTTTATACTAATTGAACTTGAAAAAGAAATTTAATTTGATTTTTTAAATAAACGATTTCACCGATTTACACGCGTTTTCCCTTGACCAAATTTTGACCGTATCACCCTTTGTTATGTAATTCTCGAGAACAAATAATCCTACTGGGAGATTACACCCAACCCTACGGATCTAATTCCATGCTTAAATGAGAAAACTCTCGCATCAAGTAAGTGAATGAACTCTGAATTCAGTAAACTGTATTGAAGCAATAGTTTACTGTGTGTGCAAGTTCATCTGATGTATGCAAGCCAATCGGAATAATACGTATCGCTTCGATGGTAATTGTTGTTCATAAACTTCATACAAAGATAGTAATAATCAAAATGGCGCTAAATTGCATTTTTCAAAATGAATAATTAATGAAAGAATTGTGATAAAAGCCATCAGTTATCTTCAAAACCAACTATTTTTTGGAACTTTTGCTAGCTTGAGCCATTTAAACTACGTCGTTAATGTTCCAGATGATCTAACTAGATGGTTGTCCGTTCACGGGCGGCTTTTCGTTGAATTTGTTGCACAGATATTCCATCACTGCAGTCAGGGAGACAGGGACACCGGTACCAACGCTCTCTTCGTTGTTACTCCCCGGAGAAGCCGGTGAATGGGACCGGTGGGAAATTACTATGGTTCGGACGGAACTCTACCATCCCTTATTGCGAACGGCCCGCCGGTTGTGGCATAGGAGCAATGTAGCTCCATCCACCGAGTAATAGACTAGCGTAGAGAAGCATAGTAGGTAAAGAAAAAAGACACACGAAAGCAGAGTTAATCAATATTCTTAAAAAGGGACGGGCGAAGTTTATAAAATTAGCCGTCAAAACTGAAATATTTCACAGCTGAGCAATCTCGTTTAGTAGCTCGAGGAGGTCTACAAATAATAGATCATTTTGCTATTACTACTCTATAGCTTTTCTATGTACAGCTCTACAATTTACTAGTTTAGCTACCAGGTAAAATACATTATTATTTACAAAATGCCACGCTTATTATATGTTACCCACATTATCAAAGATGAGGGCC
Source organism: Aedes koreicus (assembly GCA_024533555.2). Taxonomy (NCBI): domain Eukaryota; kingdom Metazoa; phylum Arthropoda; class Insecta; order Diptera; family Culicidae; genus Aedes; species Aedes koreicus. The sequence goes on from JAHHFK020004227.1 coordinate 89,750, forward strand.
ATGTAACACTGAACACAGCACCAAAACTATGCAGTTTATTTGCGAAAAATCATCGAGCTGAATTTAAATGCAATTTTCTGGCACACAGGCATTGTACCACTCTCAACTGAATACCTCAAACAATCCCGAGTGTGCAAATAGTACTTTAGGTTCGATCATGAAACTTTCTGTTAAACAAACTCGTTATTTGGAAACTTAAATTGGTAGGACACCATCATGTTCCTTATTTACTCTGGAAATAGCGTGTTCAATCTCTCGTCGATGCGAATGGCAGACTTTTATCTATGACGGACAGCGTTTCCTATCCTCGTGAATTTCAGTGGCCTTATCTTCAATCACCGCAGCCAGATAGACAGGAACACCGACATCAAGGAGCTTGTCGGAGTTGCCCCTGAGAATATATGTACTACGCCTCAGACAGGAGATTTTCTTCCCTTATTGAGAACGGTTGCTCGCCCGGTAGAAAACGACGCTGACGAAGATAATGCTTCTCGTCGTCCAGCTAAGGCTATGTGCAGCATCGGTACGTGCGCTGCTGATACGAATCTGGTCGTGTCTGATACTGCCGAACAAGATTCCGACAAATTCTGGTTGTACTTGTCGTTAATTGTACCATTCATATCCTCAATGTTATCAGTGGGCAAGATGTCGGGAGCGATTTAAATCAAATTTATGACAGGCTGGAATATGGGATGAAAGTATACATACTTTTATTATCGTATCTTCCCCGGCTTCTGTGGAACATATGCCACTTTTCACTTTACCTGGAGGAACAGGGAGTGTAGCCCACAAGTGGTTGATGGCCTTGGCTGATGAGATGGTTTTGTTTTCGTTACTAGGTGCGTGGCAGCAAATGTTGAGAATGTTCATTCAAATTTGGTGCAGCATCTTGTCCAACTTCGGTGTAACATATACCGTTCATAAGTTTACCTGATGAAACAGGAAGTTTAACCGTAATGGGTGTACTACTATAGGATGGATTGCAAGCTAGAGTAATTGATCCTCAGTTTTGCATTCTTCAACTTTTTCTGGTAGATTGGACAGGATGAGCTCCAGGACGCGTGAAAGATTTCTTACGACTCGTCAGGTGGCAGCCGTTGACGCCTATTAAATTTATCGCAATGAATACATTTTTCGTGATCCGTGGTTTGTTTGTTTGTTTGTTTATTTAAGACCGTTTAACCAATTGGTCATTCGGGTCGTTTTTGTAATTAAAAAGAACTTAAGAGCTAATTGGATATTGCGACTTCTTAATACCTATAACACGTCATGTTGAAAGATTCCGGTTGTCTTCTTGGGTGGCGGCTGGGACTTCCTGGCTTGACGTCAAAGGCCGCCACGGATTTGGCAGCTTTGAGCGCTGCTTTATTCCATTGCTTTCTCAGCATGTTGAGGACTCCGATGATCAGTAAAATAGCCACGATGATGAGGATCAGGTTCAGTTTCCAATCATGGTCTTCCAGTATTCCGGTGTGGACTTCTTGGTTTTCAATTATGGTGACATCCTGGTCACCGTTTTGTGAGGTCTCTTTGGTGTTATCGTTGCCCATTTCAAACGTACTTTGAGTCAAGGTGGTTACTCCACTGGTGGTGATTTAAAATATGACTGCTACTTGATTGCCATTTGTCGTCAGTATAAGTAGTGAAATTTTGCTGACGCCCCAAAGGAGGTAGAAATTTTTCGGTATTTTCTGGTGGATCAGCATGGGCTCGGTTTTTATTTGAGTTGGTTATATTTGTTGGCACACTGCCAACATGGATGACGACGGATTCGAGCTTGCAGTAATTCAGCTCACTGCGAACCACCACTTGCCCACGCACACAAAGAATAAGATTCGGTCAGCCCAATGCCGACGACGATGACGATGACACTGACGCTATTATGGCTCACTGCCATCATACGTGCATACAATGGGGTCAGCGACTCACTGCCGACGACGACATTGCGATTGTGCTGCGCTACTACAAGCACAAGGCTTTCGGATTACTTACCGAAGACGAAATTAACGACGCTCTGCATGGTTTGGCCCACTGCCAACGAACACACACACACACACGATGAGAGCGATCACACATTGAAGACTCTGGATGGTCGATGAGAAAGTTGCGAGGTGGCCGGTACCACAAGAGTACCACCACGCGCACACATGAAGTGGATTAAGCTTGCAGCCTGCTGTCGACTACGCAGTTACCTCTCACACACACACTAGTCTCAATAACGTCGCTGTTGTGTTACATTAATGCCAACACCGATGACGCCCGGGTGCTTGGTGCCGATAGGTGACTGTCTATTTCCCTTCATCCAGTGAAAGGCCTCGTCCACCAAATCAAATCCTTCAACTCTTTTGGAAACGGTGGCGAGGCAATGCACTGGTTTTTCTAGTGAAATCGACACTAAGGCACTTCGGTTCAACGCTGGAGCAGAAGAAGAACTTAGACTGATTTTACTTTCTGTTTTTCTTCTTTATTCGTTGAGGTACAAAATACTTATGAGCTAGAACTGTTGCTTACGGCTATTTTTATATGCTTGGCAAAGACAAAAAGGTTACATCTGTGATACTTTTTCTTCTCTGATTGGTCGATAGAAGCTTATTGCTGAATGGTTCAGCGTACCATCGACGTAGTGACTCGGTTGACTGTACCATTTTGTTCACGGAATGTGAAGCATGCCGTCAGTTTGATTTTGAGCTGGTACGCTGGGATCGCACGCGAATGATGCTGCTAGCGAGAGCGCATGGATCCATCGGTGTGCACGCACTAGGAACTTTCGCTGTTGCAAACATCATCCCCCAAGCGATGATCGCCAGAATCCAAAGGCCCCTCTTTTTGACGGTTGTCCTCTATTGGAAAAATAGAAAGCTTAGTTATCGATCGTCTAAAGATAGTATTCCCCACTTTGACATCAACCACCCTTACTAGATTATCTTCCCCGGGATAGATAGTTGTGATTATACCCAATTTCCATAGTTGCGGAGGGAGAGTCTTGTCCTCTAGAAGAACCACTGTGCCAGTCCGAACGTTTGAAAGGCGAACAAAGTTTTTCTCTCTTGGCTGAAGACTAACGAGATAATCGTGTGACCATGATCTCCAGAAGTGTACCGCATCTGCTGTAAGTGCTGCCATCGCGACAAACGGTTTTTATTGAGACCTTCATAAGAGGGTTCGGGAACGGCAGTCATTGGGTGACCAATGAGATAATGAGCAGGAGTGATAACCTCGCAATCGGTAGGATCATCCGAATGTGGAAAGAGCGGCCTCGAGTTAAGTATAGCTTCTACCTGTGTCAGTAAAGTGTAAAATTCTTCAAACGTCAACGACATACCCTTCAGAATGCGCTTTAGATGATATTTTGTGTTCTTCACAGAGGCTTCCCAAATCCCTCCGAACTCAGGGGCGTCTGGCGGTATAAAGTGCCACCTGATTTCCATTGTCTGGCAAAATGACTCGATTTGATTCAATGCGACATTCTCACGAAACATTAGATACAACTCATGAAGCTCAGTAGGACCACGGAAATTGCTGCCGTTGTCAGAGTGAAGTTCACGAATCAATCCCCTACGGCTAATGAACCTCTGCAACGCGGCAATGAAAGCTGCAGCTGTCATATCAGAGACAAGCTCCAGATGAAGGGATTTAGTCACCAAGCATACAAACACACACAAATATGCCTTGACAACCAAAGACTTACGACCACCTTGCTTTATTTGAAACGGTCCCGCGTAGTCAACTCCAGTGACCTCGAATGGCGCGGATGGAGTAACGCGACTTTTTGGCAAATTGTCCATGTACTGTGCCACACCTCGTGGCTTCACCCGAAAACACTGAACACATCCCCTTGTAATTTTTCTTACGGCGGATCGTGAGCCCAACAACCAGAAACGTTGACGAAGAGCTGACAAAAGACCAGATGGGATGGGAGCTTTAAGCGGTGCCTGCTGAATAATTATTCTGGAAGAATCACTTTGTTGCAACACACCGCCAGAAACATGGGGTTTCTGCAAAGACTCCATCAAACTTTCTAATCTTACGAGAGCTTCAGTGTGAAGCGTATCAAACTCATTTAACTTCTCGTCTTGTTCCTCGACTTTTCCAACAGGAACGAGCGTCAACACTTCCTTATGCAAAGCGGTATATTCCTCATAGTGTGTTTCCAATTTCTTGGAGAAAACTTTTAGTAAAGGGAGACTCACCTGAGAAAGGTCGTCCTCCGCTTTCTCCAACGCATTGAAGATTGCGGTGACTTTAGCCTTTACCTGTCCACGCTGATGGATGATGGCCTTTGCTTCTTCCATGTTCGGTTGCTTCTTCGGCGTATGACTCAACGTCATGTCGGAATGTTTGCTACGGTGGAGCTAGATCGATGCATTTGTATTGTCTTTCGTTCTTGTATTTTATTACTTTTTTTTTTTGTTTTTTGCCTTAGCGCTCACTAATTTTACGGCGGATTGTGAGCCCAACAACCAGAAACGTTAACGAAGAGCTGACAAAAGACCAGAAGGGCCAATGTACAAATGCTCCAAGTGGTATTCACGAATAATCAAATCAGTGAGTGGATGTTTGGGCAAGACATATTGGTGTTTCGTATCGAATGGTATTGAGGATTTCTGAATTCGACCACCTACTCGCAGAGCCCCTTCATGCAAAAACGGTCCAAGTGCCTTCAATTTTTGGATGGCTCTCCATTTTCAACCCTTTGGATTTCATCAGGCAGAGACTCACGTTGAATAACTAGCACGATTGTATGGAGTGCTGATCGAAGTTCTGGTATAGAAAGACATTTTCTTTTTTATACGATCCTCCGAATTCTTAGTACGACAGTTTTTGAGGAAACGCTGAATATAGGCCAGAACGTTGTAATTTACGCAAAGATCCAAATTTTTTGAAGAGCGGAAGATCATCACCGTTTATCACGGACATTGCCGTGACCGTAGTAGAGTTCATTTCGGGCATCAATACATCAGGAATCTGATCGAGAACTGTGGGCTCGTAAACCCTTGATTGAAGGAACGGTGATCCGTCCCACCATAATGAGTTGGTTTTCAAACCACCTGGTAGCTGCCCACGGGAAATTACATCCACAGGGTTCTCTTTCAATCAAACGTAACACCATTGGTAGTGACCACTGTCTTTTGTTATTTCGACAACTCGGTACTGAACGAAAAGCTGTAGTTTAGCAGGTGCTTTTTGCAGCCACGAGAGGACGATCGAAAACTGAATTTTTAAAGTCGAACTGATTTTCTTCACCAATCTCGATAGCAATGCTGCCGCACACAGTTCTTTGCGAGGAATTGTTAGTTTATCAAGCGAAGCAATCCTAGATTTGCTGTACATGAGCCTAACGATACATCTGCCGTCTGAGTGAATGCTACGAACTTACAAACAAGCACCGTACGCGTATCCTGACACGTCGGCAAATCCATGCAACTCCAGCGATTCGAAATCCAAACCGATAACCGGTCTTGGAATTCTAAAGTCACTAACGTGTTCAAGCGATTTACGAAGGGTCAACCAATCTGTCAAAAGATCTTCTGCCAGTGGGTCATCCCAACCTATTGTAGCAATCCAAGCTTTCTGCATTAGACGCTTAGCTAGCACGGTAATCGGGGCGAGTAATCCTAGTGGGTCAAACATTTTAGCGATTTCGGAAAACAACTGACGCTTTGTCACAACTATATCCTTGGATGCAGCAGGCTGGCTGAACAGGAACTCGTCATTTTTGGGATTCCACGCCAATCCGGAGTGACTTCATTACTTCGTTAGCAGAGAGATCATCGAGACGTACAAGTTTTTCGCGCTCAAGCTCCGGAACATCGTGTAACATGGCCTCTTCTGAGGCACATCACTTATGAACCGGAAAACCACTCTTGACCAATATAGCCTGGAGTTGCTTACGACATTCAATGGCTTCTTGAATCGTATTCGCACCCGATAACACGTCATCGACATAACAGTCCTCTTGTATTACGCGAGCTGCGAGGGGGGAAATTTTCGCCTTCATCGACACTGAGCTGAACTAGTGACCTTGTTGCCAGAAACGGTGCAGCGGAAGTACCGTACGTGACGGTCACTAATTCAAGGACTTTAATGGGTTCAGTTGGTTTGGAGCGCCAGAAAATTCTTTGGAGAGCAGTTCTGATCAGGGTTTACAAGAATCTGCCGATACATTTTTTTTTAATATCAGCTGTAAAAACGAACGGATGTTTACGAAACCTCAAAAAGAATTGACATGAAGTCGCTCTGGACTACCTTTCAATACCTCATTTAGCGAAACGCCGGACGGAGGCTTTGCCGATGCGTCAAACACAACTCTTAGTTTAGTGCTTGAGCTCATTGGTCTACAAACGGCATGATGTGGCATGTAATATTTAACCTTTCCAGGGGGATCATTCGATTCCATAACTTCCTTGCAGTGACCCAAAGATTTGTATTCTTCAATGAAATTTGTGTACTGTAGATGGAGCTCAGGATCTTTTAGCAAGAACCTCTCGAGAAAGAAAAACCGACGCAAGGCTAACGTTCGATTGTCAGAAAGTTGAAGGACATTTTCACGGATAGGAAGTTTTACTATATACCTGCCGGTGGAATTACGCTGATGCGTGGTACGAAATAATTCCTCACACTCTTCCTCTTCACTGGTGTGAATCGGGCTATTGATAATCTCTTCGATTTGCCAGAACTGCTTAATTGTCTCATTTAGCGACTCAATGGCAACACAATTCACCTGTTGAACGTTCACAATAGCTAGCACCTCGTCACGGATTCCCCCAGCAATCACCCATCCTAGTTCCGTCTCACGCAACTCGGGAAGACCCTCAGCAAGAACGATGTGTCCGACTTTCAACAACTGGAAGAAGTGGGATAATCCCGATAAGCAGATCCACAGCCGCAGGGAACATGGAAATTAGGATCGGCGAGCTGCAAGTTAGGAAGGGATGTTCCACTGAGAAATATCAACTGACTTACACGGTAGTGGATTCGTAATCGTTGCGGTAACTAAACACTTCAGAATCGTTTCAGAATCACTACATAGAGAGCGAAGGTTAACATCGGCAAGACATTTGGACTTGCTGCGAGCGGAACGGACACCAACGATATCAATGTTGACAGGAACAGCACCGTCAAATCTCTCTTCCCCTGAACATGGAAGTGGAGAGCAGGTTTGTTTGAGCCCCACAGTCTAGAAAGGCTCGACATGGCACAGGACGACCAGACTTATCGAGCAGATTAACCATCGCAGTCAGCAACAGTACGTTAGGAAAGCAGAGGTTCTCCTGGTGCACGATGCAATGGTACTGGGAGAATTGCTCTGACACTTCTGGTAATTTTCGAAGATGGGCAATTGCACCTTCATGTTTTCCTATGAATAAACATTTTTTTTCAGTAATAAAATGATTAAGCACAGAGAACAGACAAACAAGATCAAACATAATTCATAAATAAATAAATAAATTTAAACATACATAAATGTATGAAGAAAAATACCTAAAATTTAACACCATCCTTGGTACTAAATTTTCCAAGGCTGTAAATCTGATAAAGCTGAATATTCTGCATCAATTTGTATGCAACCCTTCAAGTAAGAAGTAAATAAGCCAAATACATCAAATGTCCATAATAAATGTGATAATGCCAGTACTGTCAAAAGGCGACGTTCAAAATAGCACAACATTTTAGGCAAGAATTTTAAGGAGCTTGCACGTCTTTACACTGCGGTATAAGCTTGAATAATTTAAATAAGATGGAAAACAAAATACATACCACACATAGCGGGAGCTCCATCGGTAACAACTCCGGACATTTTCTTCAGCGGTAGATCAAACTTTTCTAGAACAGCGCACAGAGCATTAAAGATATCAATGCCCTTCGTCGTTCCTTTCATGGGGAAAAGGCTTGCCAATTCCTCAGTCACCTCAAATTTCATAGATATGCCGCGGATAAAAACTGCCAATTGAGCTGTGTCAGATATATCCGTGCTCTCATCCAGCGCCACTGAATAAAATTCAAAGCTGGCAACTTTTTCCTTCAAACTCAACACAAGATTTTCAGCAATTTCTTCAACCCGCCTGGTGATGGTCGCCCGCGACAAACTCACTTGCGCAAAGATGCGACTTTTTTCGGGACAAATCATTTGAACCACAGCTTCCATACATTCCTTAACAAACTCGCCATCAGAAAATGGCTTCGAATGGGAAGCGAGTTTTTCTGCGATAATGAAACTTGCCTTTGTGCACAACTCGTTTTCTTGCTTTCTTCTCACAAAAAAGTTTTGCTGGCTACTCAAATTTTCCCTGAACTCAGCACATTTTTCAGCCCGCGCCACACCGACATATTTATCCATTTTTGACGCATGTTTTGACTCGTAGTACGCTTCACATTAAATTCCTTCATAACTGCAACAGCTTCGTTGCAAATCATACACACCGGTTTTTGATTAATGCACGTAAAGAAAAACATTTCAGACCACTTCTCCTGGAAAACACGTCCTTCATCAGCCACTTTCCGTTTTTTGCTAGTGCTGGCTTCCATTTTCACTGAATAATTGCTCGAAACTTCTCAGAACTATGCACGCGACTACAGAACGGAACCAATTGACAACAGACACTGAATGGTGAAAGTGAATGAACCTGTGGTTGCGGGAGCGAAAATATGACTGCATTCTCTCTTTCTTTCTATCCCGCCTTTTTGGTCATTCATCATCTGTGTAACAAGCACGGTAAAAATTGTTCACATAAAACTATGAGAATCACAATTATTGAACAGTAACTCAAATCGAACAGCAAATAGCTACATATTCAATGAAGTTCTCATATTTCTCAAATGCTATCGCGGGCCGCATTTGCCGCCTCGGTGGGCCGCAAGCGGCCCGCGGGCCGCAGGATGAGCACCACTGCCTTAAACCGTGACCAACTTGCATATTTCCCATCGAATGTTGGGATGGGAGCTTTAAGCGGTGCCTGCTGAATAATTATTCTGGAAGAATCACTTTGTTGCAACACACCGCCAGAAACATGGGGTTTCTGCAAAGACTCCATCAAACTTTCTAATCTTACGAGAGCTTCAGTGTGAAGCGTATCAAACTCATTTAACTTCTCGTCTTGTTCCTCGACTTTTCCAACAGGAACGAGCGCCAACACTTCCTTATGCAAAGCGGTATTCCTCATAGTGTGTTTCCAATTTCTTGGAGAAAACTTTTAGTAAAGGGAGACTCACCTGAGAAAGGTCGTCCTCCGCTTTCTCCAACGCATTGAAGATTGCGGTTACTTTAGCCTTTACCTGTCCACGCTGATGGATGATGGCCTTTGCTTCTTCCATGTTCGGTTGCTTCTTCGGCGTATGACTCAACGTCATATCGGAATGTTTGCTACGGTGGAGCTAGATCGATGCATTTGTATTTTCTTTCGTTCTTGTATTTTTTTTTTTTTTTGCCTTAGCGTTCACTTATTTAAAGTTGAGTTCACTTCCGTTCTCAATTGGACTGTATGCTTTTCTCACTAACTTCAGGTTCCGATTAGAATGTATGTTTTACTCACTCACTTCCGGTAAATCCGGTTTCAATTGATCTGTATGTTTTTCTTATTCACTTCCAGTTATTCTGGTCTCAATTTGACTGTATATTTTTCTCACTCACTTTATCCTGTTCGAAGGACCACAATATGTTGGCACACTGCCAACATGGATGACGGATTCGAGCTTGCAGTAATTCAGCTCACTGCGAACCACCACTTGCCCACGCACACAAATGCCAACGACGATGACGATGACACTGACGCTATTATGGCTCACTGCCATCATACGTGCATACAATGGCACAAGGCTTTCGGATTACTTACCGAAGACGAAATTAACGACGCTCTGCATGGTTTGGCCCACTGCCAACGAACACACACACACACACGATGAGAGCGATCACACATTGAAGACGCTGGATGGTCGATGAGAAAGTTGCGAGGCGGCCGGTACCACAAGAGTACCACCACGCGCACACATGAAGTGGATTAAGCTTGCAGCCTGCTGTTGACGCCGAGTGGTTGACTACGCAGTTACCTCTCACACACACACTAGTCTCAATAACGTCGCTGTTGTGTTACATTAATGCCAACACCGATGACGCCCGGGTGCTTGGTGCCGATAGGTGACTGTCTATTTCCCTTCATCCAGTGAAAGGCCTCGTCCACCAAATCAAATCCTTCAACTATTTTGGAAACGGTGGCGAGGCAATGCCTTTTTTTCTAGTGAAATCGACACTATGGCACTTCGGTACAACGCTGGAGCAGAAGAAGAACTTAGACTGATTTTACTTTCTGTTTTTCTTCTTTATTCGTTGAGGTACAAAATACTTATGAGCTAGAACTGTTGCTTACGGCTATTTTTATATGCTTGGCAAAGACAAAAAGGTTACATCTGTGATACTTTTTCTTCTCTGATTGGTCGATAGAAGCTTATTGCTGAATGGTTCAGCGTACCATCGACGTAGTGACTCGGTTGACTGTACCATTTTGTTCACGGAATGTGAAGCATGCCGTCAGTTTGATTTTGAGCTGGTACGCTGGGATCGCACGCGAATGATGCTGCAAACGAGAGCGCACGGATCCATCGGTGTGCACGCACTAGGAATTTTCGCTGTTGCGAACAATATTAGCGTAAGGATTTTGCTGTCTTTCAAGAATTGTATAGTTTTATCTAGTGAGGAAACATTGTCACCTAATATTTCATGCAAAGAGCTACCCAGGTGATTGTTTTTCCTTTCCGTGTCATAACGGCGGCAATCGATTAATATGTGCTGAGCAATGATCGGTACTCCGCAAGTAGTGCATGTTCCGAGTCTTCCTTTTTGGCAAGATGGACATGAGTTAGTTTGGTGTGTCCAATTCTTAGTCGTGTTATGATTCTACTTGTGTATCGGTCGTTGTTATACGATGTAGCCCACTATGTGGTGGTGTTTTTGATTTGCCTGAGTTTGCTTTACAGAGCCATGTTTTCATATTTTTATACATCATTTATCTTTAAACTCAAGTCAGGAGGATAGAACCGATTACTCGCAGCCGTCTCGAGGTTAATAGGAATTACAAAATACGGATGGGAAGATGGGTGGGAATTTAAAGTATGGTTTACATAACACATTAATTTTAAATTCTAAATTGTCTTAACACTTATAACTATACAATGTATGAATTTCTTTTAACTTGAACATTTTTTGAAAAAGAAAAGAAACACACAAACCGAGATAAAAAAAAAAAAAAAAACTTAAAGTAAACATACAGGTTAAACTAACTACAATCTAAGGCTAATGTAAGTCAAAAACACATAAATTAATTTCATTTACTCCAAATCACGCAAAGCCAAAATATCTCGAATTGGCACATTGGGTTGTCTACCTCGAGCCCGAAGGGAATCATTAAGCTCCGATCTGACTCCACGATGCTCAACACAAGACCAAATAACGTGATCTGCGTCCTGATAGCCTTGTCCACACTCACAGAGATTGCTGTCGCTTATCCCAACCCGGTATAAATGAGCGTTCAAAGAATAATGATTGGACATGAGGCGAGACATGACACGAATGAAATCTCACCTCACATCCATCCCCCTAAACCAAGATTTCTTTGACACCTTAGGGATGATAGAATGTTGCCATCGCCCTATATCTCCTTTACTCCATTTATACTGCCAGCTGACAATGTGGCTGTTGACGAAAAATAGTAAAAATTCATTGAAGGTGATTTGTCGATCATAAATATCGCCTTCTATAGCGCCCACCTTTGCAAGCGAGTCCGCTTCCTCATTGCCCAGAATTGAACAATGAGAAGGGACCCATACAAAGGTGATGATAAAATAACGCGAAGATAAAGCACTTAGAAGCTCCTGTATTTTCATGAGAAAATACTAGGAGTGCTTTACCGGCCTTAACGAGCGAATAGCCTCTATAGAACTGAGACTATCCGTGAAAATGAAGTACTGATCCTATGTTAGTGAGGCAAAAATTTCTAGCGTAAAGTGTATTGCCGCTAATTCGGTGACATATACGGAACAAGGACCTTGAAGTTTACGATTGGCGCTATAAATTTCATTGTATATACCAAAGCCTGCTGACTCCTCTATCAATGATCCGTCAGTGAAGAACGATTTAGCGGAATTAACTTGGCCAAACTTTGCAGAAAATATCACAGGAGCAATCATAGGACGATGATGCTCTGGAATTCCACGAAGCTCTTGCTTCATGGATAAATCAAAATGAACCGAACTGCCGAAGTCGGAGAAGCAAACACGATTGGGAATATTCGGCGAAGGGCTGACATCCTGTGTTATGTACCAATGGTACAAAGTCATGAAGCGAGTTTGAGGATTCAACTCGAGAAGCTTCTCAAAGTTTTCGATTACCTGGGGGCTCATAACTTCACACCTGGTGGGGAGCCGGAGAGACAATTCTGAAAACCGATCCGAGAGTGGCAACATGCCAGCCAGCACTTCCAGTCTCATCGTATGAGTCGAGTGCATGCAACCTAACGCGATACGAAGACACCGATACTGAATACGTTCCAGTTTAATGATATGTGACCGAGACGCCGACTGAAAACAAAAACTACCGTATTCCATAACCGACAAAATCGTTTTCCGGTACAACGTTAGAAGATCTTGCGGATCTGCTCCCCACCAGGTTCCAGTTATTGTGCAGAAAAAGTTGATCCTTTGCTGGCACTTTTGCTTCAGATACTCAATGTGGGATCTCCAGGTGCACTTTGAATGGAACCAGACCCCAAGATATTTAAAGGACATGGAATGAGTTATCGGTGTACCCCAAATTTGAAGCTTCGGTTGTGCTGGGTTATGCTTCCTTGAAAAAACTACCAACTCAGTTTTCTCCGTAGAGAATTCGATACCTAGCTCTAGAGCCCAAGTAGAAAAATTGTGTAAGGTATCCTGTAAGGGTCCTTGCATATCGACCCCATTGGGTCCCGTGACAGACACTACGCCGTCATCTGCAAGTTGTCTCAACGTACAGTTGTCACTTAGACAACCGTCAATGTCTTTGACATAAAAATTATACAAAAGGGGGCTTAAACATGATCCCTGGGGGAGACCCATGTAGCGAAATCGAGAAGCTGTAGAGGTTCCATGAGTAAAGCTGATATGTTTCTTTGACAGCAAATTGTACAAAAAATTATTCATTAATGGAGAATAGCCACAACCGTGGAGTTTATCTGAAAGAACTTCAACAGATACTGAATCAAAAGCCCCCTTGATATCCAAGAATACAGAAGTCATTTGCTCTTTTTTAGCAAAAGCTAACTGAATATCTGTGGAAAGCAACGCGAGACAGTCGTTCGTTCCCTTACCCCTACGAAAACCATATTGAGTATCTGAAAGCAGGTTGTTCGTCTCAACCCATTTTTCCAGACGGAAGACGATCATTTTCTCCAATAACTTTCGAATGCAGGATAACATTGCGATGGGTCGATAGGAGTTGTGGTCGGACGCGGGCTTACCAGGTTTTTGAATGGCAATAACTCTCACCCTTCTCCAATCATCCGGTACAATAATGAGTTCCAGAAACTGATTAAACAAGTTCAACATGCGCCTCTTAAGCAAGTTGAACTTGATCCTATCAGCCCCTGGAGCCATATTGCCACACGAAAGGAGTGCGAGCGAGTTTTCCCACAAAAAAGGTTGGCTGATCTCATCTATCGAATTTTCGGTTTCGCGAGGTATCATCCGTGCCGGCACCGAATCTGGACAAACTTTTCGCGCGAACTTGAGGATCCATTGGTCCGAGTACTCCTCGCTCTCATTGTACGTAGTTCTGTTACGCAATCTTCGCGCCGTATTCCAAAGAGTACACATCGACGTCTCCATCCTCTCTGATGGTGATGGTGCGGGTCCACTTGGCTGATCTCGTAGCTACTGCAATAGTGATGTCATCTACGTACATTTTTATTAAGGTGTTCTTTGGTAGGAAGTTTTTGATGCTATCGACTGCTAATAGAAAGAAAGTGACAGCTACTACTGAACCTTGTCGGTCACCGTTTTCTTGAACTTTTGAAGATGATTACTGGCCCTCATATTGAACTTCGAATTCCCGCCGGTCCAGGAACGAACTGTAAAAGTTTATCATGAGGCCTACTACGCCTGCCTTAGCAAGCCTCATCATAATCAATCTTCGCCATGTTCTATCGTAAGCTTTTTGTAGGTCCAGTAAAATTATCTCTGCCTGTTGCTTGTTATGAGTTGCTAGCCTTCCGAAGTTGTCAATGAAGGCTATAACATCATTAGTCTGATGACCTTTACGGAAGCCGAATTGGTCTTTACTCAATGTATTATTCTTTTCAAGGTGATTCATAAGACGTCTGCTTACCATTCGTTCAAAGGGTTTGTGAATGCAACTTAATAGGCAGATTGGTCTTAAGTTGTCTGGAGTGTTTGGGCATTTCCCGGGTTTTGGGATTGGAACCAGAATGTATTTTCTCCAAGTTTCTGGGAAGGATCCGTTTTTCCATATATTGTTATAAGCTTCTAGTAGTTTACGCTTGATATAGAACGGTAGGTGCTGTAGCATTGAGTTATGGATTTCATCAGGACCAGGCGATGTTTCCGTAAGTTTTTCTAGTTGAAATAGTAATTCGGTCATAGAAAAATCGTTGTCCATCTTAGGGTTTTTTTTTTATTTGATTGGATTTTTCTCTTCTATCTGCTTTTTTAGTAGGAATTGGTGTGGATAAGCCTCATTGGATGATTCTTTATGAAAGTGTTCTGCTAAATGATTAGCGATGGCAGCCCTAAGTTTGCACCTTTAAATTGAAGGAATGATCCATGAAAAATTGAAAAACGTATTTCTGACCAATAAAGCTCTGATGAAAATCCATAACAAAATAAAAATGATCCGTAAAATACAGCAATGTGATCCATACTTTATGTAAGTTTTAACAATGAAATGTCAAAAGTGTACCGTTTTATATCTAGGCTATGATCCATAAAATTGTTCCGATTACCCATAAAAATATTGCAAATTATCCATAAAAGGTTCAATAACATTCCTTAAACTTGTAAAACTGAACCTTAGAATGTAACTTTTGTGAACTAAAATATATGCACATGATCAATAAATTATTGAAAATGGGCTTCAAATGGTGAGTTGACAGCATTAAAGAAGGATACGACAGACCTTTAGTCCTCACAAGTTCCTACCTCACGCCTCCACGAGTCATATGATCACAAGACTGCCAGCTGAAACATGGAGACGCTGGTTGGCGTAGCCTGGGCAAAGTTGTCAATCTGACAATAGCGAAGTGAGGGGGTGCGATCATCTACATTAAATTTATAAATTCACTACGCTTTGGGATCATCTTTTCGTTCTAAAATCATTTATCTTATGAGCATGGAGCAACATTACAAGCATTAAAGGCTCAATTTGTTTTTCATTATTTCAGCATAACGTTCACATTAGATGTGCTTGGATCGTTGGATGTCAGATATTTTTTGTACATTAATAAATTATATTCTCTTATTATTATTATGGATACAAATATGAATCTTACTTGACATTAATGCTAGCTGAAAAAGGTGAAGTCTATCGACGAGAGGATGAACAGCTTAGTCACAGATATACATTCTATTATCGATAACTGTCGTGCTCATGTTATCATTTTGTTACGTCATTGTTATGATATGAAAGTATATTATTACATTTAAATTAATTTGATCATATAAAATCACTGTAGTACCTATGAGATCCTCTACAAATGATTATTGCGATGCAAGGAAACGGAACAAGATGCCGAAATTTAAGTTATACTATTATATAAAAATTATTTCAGGTCATCCATGGAACTACTAAGTTATGTAAAATAATTTTTAATTCATTTTTTTTCTCATGGTTACGATACATTGTCTAAATTTTCAGGTTTTTCTGCAGGTTTTTCTATAAGTGCAGTAGGCCAGCAGTATGCAAACGTGTAATTTAAATAAAAATCATTTAGGAAATTTTGACATGCAAGGTGTACAATTCGAAAACATTATCCAGTCCAGGCTACCCAATTTTCCGTACACTATATATACTCATACGCACTCTATATATATACTTATTTCTTTATTATATTCTATATTTGATATATATTGTAAAAACCTAATACTTTATTGATTTAAAACATAACTGGGATGGGAGGGTGCATGAGGGCATCATTGAGTTGCAATTGGACAATGGAGTAGACGGCCAACCGGAGTCTAGGAGGGAATATGTCTATCATTTATGATTGGTACATTCCACTCCAACAGTTGTAAAGAATTTGACGCGCCTTTCTTAAACAAACCATCTAGTGGAAAGCTTAACTAAATTGCGTATTTTGTTATTCGTTTTATAGGATTATATTGCTGGAAGGAGATTCTCTTATTCCCGCAGGTTTCGCGTAAGTGTCTCTGCTTACGGGCCTGCCCAACTCTTTTTGGCCCTTCATACAGCGATATGTTGAATTTAGAACGGTAACAAAGCATTATCTTTTTATTAAGTGGAACCGCATGCAGGGCAAGGCCAAGCTAGGATGGTGGCTTCCTACATACATACATACATACATGATCAATAAATTATTGAAAATATTCCATAAATAAATCGCCAATGATCCATAATAGGTTTGAAAATGAACCTTGAACTTCTAAATATGGTCCATAGCAAATCAATTTTGTGCATTTATAATAATATAAATGATCCATTAATTATGTCGGAATTATTTCAATTTTGGGTTTAATTTTTTTTTAAATTTAACTACAGGAAAATCGATCCTTGACTGCGCTACTACTCAAATTTATTAAAATGTCCGTTCCTTTATATATGAGGCTAAAATATTGCTGTAAAGAAGGCTCACTTTGGAGAAGATTTTCAATTTTCAGAAAGCTGACTTACTTTTGCGATCTTACGTTCTTTTACGATCGCAACTGTGACATTTGTTTCCCAATAAATCTGGTAAAGAGCACTCGTGCACATAAAGAACTACGGCAGCCCTATTTTTGCACCTTTAAAACAAAAGAAATTATTCATGAAAAATTGAAAATCGTTTTAAAAAAAACGCATTCTTGACCCATAAGACTCTGGTGAAAACCCACAAAAAAATAAAATAGAAATGATCCGTAAAATTCATCAATTTGATCCATACTTTTAACAAAATTTATTTCCCATTAACACATTGCAAATGATACTTAAAAGGTTCAATATTTTTCCTTAAACTTGCAAAATTGATCCACAGAATGTAACATATGTGCGTACCATCTAGTAATTATTGTAAATGTTCCATAAATAAATTGCCAGGGACCCCTAATAGTTTGTATAACAAATCATAGTCTTCAAAAAATGATTCCTGATTCCTGAACCAACTTTGTGAACATAACATTATTTGATCTCCCCGCAACTGCGACACATGTTTGTCAAGATTTAAATTATGCCGGGCAGACGTTTGATTTAAATTATGCCGGGCAGACGCTTGCTGTCAAACACGCTGTCGCTCGTCGGACCAAAGTAAAAAAAACATCCTCTGTTTGCATTATACCGGGCAAATGCTTGAATCAGCCGTTTGCCTGGAATCTAATCTACGCTATCTTAACACTTCGGATGTCGGAAACATCGACCGTTTAGTTCTTCAATCCTCAACACGGCCACGCAAAATCTACGCAATCCTTCTTTAGCAGTAATATTATATCCGGATACCTGAAAGAACGGACATGTAACTAAATTTGAGTAGTAACGGATAGTATTGGAGATCAATTTTACAATCTTTAAGGATCAAAATTTAAAAAAAAGTGCCCCAACCTGGAAAAATGCAGCCATAATTTATGGATCATACCATATGGTTTAGCGAACAAAATTGATTTATTACGTATCATTATTATAAGTTTATGGTTCATTATTCATCATTCTATGGATCATTGGCAATTTATTTATGGAAAAATTCAAATAATTTATGGAACATGCGACTATATTTTATTGCACAAAGGTTACATTCTATGGATCAATTTTACAAGTTTAAGGAAAGTTATTGAACCTTTTATGGATAATTTGCAATATGTTTGTGGGTAATCCGTACACTTTTAACGACCATGCCCTAGATATAAAACGGTACATTTATGACATTTTATTGCTAAATTTGTTATAAAGTATGGATATACAGTATGGCTGTATTTTATGGATCATTTCAATTTTTTACGGGTGTTGCTGTGAACCGTTCTGCGTTGAGGTTTTTAATGTACTGCGAATGAGAACGAGGATCGGCGCGTGTCAATTTGCCACCGAAGACGCCAAAAAACCCATAATTCTGCCTCGTGACCACCATATCACTATGCTGATAATAATGCATTACCACCACAAGTACCACCACCGTAATCATGAAACTGTCATCAACGAACTGAGACAACGGTTTCATATTCCTCGCATCCGTGTCGGTTTCGGTAAAATTCGCAAAAGCTGCCAACGTTGTAAGAACGAGACTGCTATTCCTCATCCTCCAATCATGGCGGACTTACCCTCAGCCCGACTTGCCGAATTCACGTGTCCTTTCACGTACGTTGGAGTAGATTACTTCGGCCCAATGGAAGTAGTCTTGGGCAGGCATGTGGAAAAACGCTGGGGGATGTTGATCACCTGCTTGACAATACGCGCCATCCACATCGAACTGGTTGGCTCTCTCAATACAGACTCATGCATAATGGGTCTTCGTAATTTCATCTCGCGTAGAGGTACCCCAAAAAGAATCTACAGCGATCGCGGTACAAACTTCATCGGTGCCTGTCGTGAGCTAAAGGAAGCGATGGCAGCGATCAACAACGAGAAATTCATGGAGGAGTTCGTTAATCCAGAGACAGAATGGGTATTCAACCCTCCCGCTGCACCTCATATGGGTGGCTGCTGGGAGCGATTGATTCGCACGGTGAAAATGAACTTGACGGTGATAAGTCCAGCACGCAAACCCACGAAAGA
The DNA here is from genome assembly GCA_024533555.2 of Aedes koreicus. NCBI lineage: Eukaryota > Metazoa > Arthropoda > Insecta > Diptera > Culicidae > Aedes > Aedes koreicus. The sequence goes on from JAHHFK020004227.1 coordinate 108,702, forward strand.
CGTACTTTGGAACGCGCTTACCGAAATTGAGGGCATCGTAAATTCCCGTCCTTTGACGCATGTGCCTATTGACAGTAACTCTGCACCAGCTCTCACCCCGAACCATTTTCTACTTAGATCATCTGATGGTTCGAAGCCCCTTACAGTCCTTGATGACCGTGGTGCCGCGTTGCGACAGAATTGGCGAACATCCCAGATTCTCGCAAATCAGTTCTGGAGGCGTTAGGTGACTGATTACCTTCCAGAGATAGCCAGGCGGACAAAGTGGTTCGAAAGCACCAAGCCAATAGCCGTCGGCGATATAGTCGTGATTGTTGACCCAAAGTAGAATCATCTGCACCAGGGTTGGAAGCGATGGATGCATTCGGTCCACAACAGTTTAGAAGATGAACAGAATCTACGAACGGCCAGTAACGAAGCTGGCAGTCCTGGACGTTCAGCGCGAAAAACAGTAAACCAACCAGAAGTTGGCGTACTCGGGGGCAGTGTTATCAGCGCGCGCTTCCACTGGACTGGCAACGCTTCCCAATACAGTCGTAGCTACGGAAAAGCCGTACTTCTATTCCCGTTTCTACGATAATAACAATCGATGAATAGGTATGGATGATAGTAGAAGAAAAAAAAATAACAACAACAAGAAGAGAGAATGATAAAGCGAAATGTTTTGTTGTCAGTAAAAGAGAGTGACAGGTAGCAATGTGCAATTCATTTATGATCGTAATTACTTAGAGCCTTTATTTATACCTATCTAAGTTCTTTATGTATATTAGTTTTTGTTTGATTAATTTAATTTTTTTTCGGTGTTTTTTTTTTTTTTGTTTTATTTTTTTTTTTTTGCATTCTTTTTGGTGTGGTGTTTTTTTTTTTTCGTTTTTTTTTTTTTTTTTTTTTTTTTTTTTTTTTTTTTTTTTTCTGTTTTTTTGTTTTATTCTGATTTTTGAAGGCACTGTCTGTTCAGGCGTGGTTGTGATGCTTTTCAATCGGATAAACTTCACCATTATGCACCAGAATCTTTCCTGGGCATCCTGTCTTGTTAAAATTAACACACCGATAGATTTTGGAGCCCTTTTTAACGTAATGAAAGTCAAAGTAATTTTTCTGATAAAAAGCTTTCATGCCGCCTAGCACACAGGGTAACAGAACCAACTTTTCCGATGGCCGTTGCAACACTTCCTCCACATTGAAATTTTGCGCTCGCTTCCGTTTGTTTCTGGATTTGGGATCTCTTTCGTGTGCATCGGACTTCCTGGTTTCGGTTGTAGCTATCACCTCGATGTCCGCTGAAACTTGTGTGAATGGTTTGCGGCACACTGACCTGACCGGTCACGGCTGTGCTGCTAGCGCTAGCAACAGAGGCAGGGGTAGAGGTGGCTTGAATTTGTACTACTTTCTCGTGATCGCTTCCGTCGTCCGAGTTAAGTTTGTATGACTGGATCCGACTTCGTGGCACAGTTTTTGCCCACGGAGACGACGCTACAGATGGAATGGTCGTCGAACTTGCCGACGGTAGATGGGAGGGTTCTTTGGCGGGTGATGGGTGTGTGGGTGCGCTTTCTCCCGTTTCAATCAGTCCTTTAATTTGAAGCGCTTCCGCCGTGCTGATGAACGCGGGCAGTGCATCCTGCTTCAAGTTCACCTCACCACAGTACATAAACTGTATGAGATCCTTCAGTGCTGAATGACTTACATCATTCAGGAAAATGAATGCGTGCTGATTGGCAGGCATTTGGGTGAACATTTTCCTGAAGTAAGGTGAGCATACTGATAGAATGAGTCTGTGTGCCTTAACTAGTTGACCTTCGGCGGCCAGGGTAACATCCACCAGGTCGCCCCATACGAGGGATTCATGGAATCCAGCTGATAGGTTTGTGTTGAAATTATTCCAACACAGTGAGAACTGTTCGTCGTCCGCCATCTTGTGGCGTGTGGCTTGTGGGCTTACTATATACTTAAGCACTTAATTGAGTGCTGTTTCACACTAAAACTTTTGAAACGACTTGCTAAAATTTTCAGGCGTTTAAACGCCGCTCACACCGACATGGGGGAGATGCACGTCTGAACCCGAACACGGTCACTTTTGAAAACACGAGGACAGTCCAGTTGATTTTATTAGCAATTTCAGCTGAGCAAATAGTAAGATCAATACTTGTAGATGCATTTTGCATTCTACTTGAATTTCCTGAATGGATGAAGGTTGGGTCGTTGAGTAGTAGTAATTCTTGTTCCTGTATTATTTTCTCGATCATTTTTACCCTGCTGTCGTCTTTGTATGATCCTCAAAGACTGTGGTGAGCATTGAAGTCTCCCAATATGATAAATGGTTCGGGTAAGAGCAGAATTATATTTTCAAGGTCTTTTTTGTTGATTGATTGGTTTGGTGACAGATATATACTGCAAAGAGTCATTTTGCGAGGTAGGTTGGTTTTTAATGCAATCGCCTCAAGGCTAGTGTTCAATGGAATTTTCGAGTACTTTATTCCATGTTTGATTGCAATGGCAGCACCCCACCTTGTCCTGAGGGTCGGTGACAAAATAAGATTTCGTATCCAGCGATATAATAATCATTTGATCCGCTCGTTCTTGTTTCTTGAAGGGTTATCAAAAAGGGGTTGTGTTCATTTATCAATAACTGTGGTTCTGAGCTTTGACTTTTAATACCGTTGCAGTTCCATTGAATAATTTCAGTTGATTTAGTGATACGTGCTGTTGGATTGTGGGGCATGGTCATTTTGTTGCTGTCGGATCTAATAGACTCAGAATTAATAGAGAGCGTGATCAGGATTGCATCTTTCCATCCGAGTTGTCTTCCTGCTCAGAGTGGATGTATTCCACCTCCTCGGTAACAGCTTTCATTTGAGTCCCCTTCTTCCTAGGAGGGGATGTAGGGGTAGTCTCCTGGGTCCTGGTGTGTTTGCTGGCCGGTTGATGGTTGTATAGTCTTAGAGTGTGTTTTAGTTTTTCGTAGCTCTCTTTGAGAGCCTCCAACTCATTTTCGGCCTTCTTTCTTCTTTGTTTTTCTTCCTTATAAAGATTGGACTCGGAAAAAATGCGACCCTTTGTTTTGGGTGTAACTTTTTATCGCGTGGGTAAAAATCAATGAAATTTTGGGTAATACTACTTCAGAGTGTTATGATCATGTGTGAAATTTTTTATTGCGATCTAGTTTTCAAGATGCATTCGAAACAAGAAGAGCTACGCCAGTAAATCTTGGGCGCGGTGATCGATAGTCCTGGTCAATCGCACAGATGGATCGACAAAAGGCTTGGAATCCACCATTCTACCGTATCCCGCGTTGTGAAGATGTTCCAGGAGACGAAGAGCATGGAGCGGCGCGCTGGAAGCGGCCGAAAACCGAAAACGGAATACCCATAGAAGGCGCGGAAGATAAGGCAGTACTTTAAGAATAACCCGAACCGTTCCACCCGAGACGTGGCCAAAAAGGTCAATTCGTCAAAGTGGTTCATCCAGCAGACCATGAAGCGGGCTGGGCTACGCGAAGAAGTACCTGTTGTGGCAGGCGATCTGCGAGTGCGGACGGTACAGCAAGCCGTTCGTTACAACCGGCACCATAAACGGGCAGATTTATCGAGAGGAATGCTTGCAGAAGCGCTTGCTGCCCTTCCTCCGCTCTCACCGTGGTCCCACGCTGTTCTGGCCGGATCTCGCTTCGTGCCATTACGCCAAGCCTGTAATGGATTGGTACGAAGCGAAGGGCGTTAATGTGGTCCCGAAGGAGGCGATCCCGCCAAATACACCAGAAGTTCGTCCGATCGAAAAGTTTTGGGCGATAATGAAGAAGAAGTTGAAGAAAAGCGGAAATACATTCAAAACCGATGAAGCTTTGAAGAAAAACTGGGAGAAATTGTGTAAGGAAGATGGATCTCATGAGCAGTGTTAAGAGAAATGTACGAGCATTCAGCTTGGGGGAGGAAATTCAATAAATTAATTATGCCAAAACATAGTTAATATATAGTTATTTAATCCCTGAAAATTTGAGACGTATCCGATTTAAAATGAATTTTTGGTGATCATTTTTGTGTGTCTAATTTTTTCTGAGTCCAGTCTTTAAGCTTGCATGAGTTCTTTTAGTTGGTTGTTAACTTTTTCATGCCTTAACTCCAATTCCTTAACTTGTTGTTTTCAAATTGATTCTGCATATCAGTTTTCAAGGCTTCCGCGTACGAAGTCCTTTCTTTGTTCAATTGCCTGATCTTTTCATCAAACTGTTTAGTGAGGGTAGCTTTCACTGAATCAGCATACGAGGTTTTGTTTTCATTTTCGACAATTTTTCTGGCTTCTCAGAAGTTGATATTCTTATCCACTTTGAGTTTGGTGATTGCGACTTCTTTAACGCACTTTTCCGTGTTATTGCAATTTTCGTGGAATGAATCTCCACATTTGTTGCACTTTTTACCACTGTTGCAAATCTTCCCAATGTGATCGAACTTGAGGCAGACGAAGCACCCCAGCTGATTCGGATACCACGGTCGAGTTTCCAGCAACGTGTATCCCAGTTTGACCTCCTTGGCGGTGTTGTGCCCTTAACCGTGAGAACAAAAATTCCCGTAGCGATTTTTTCCTCATCATGACCTTTCATAAATTGTTTGACTTCAGTTATGCCTTTAACCGATAGATCTTCTAGTAGAACTGCATCACTTTCATGCTTAACAACCTGACAGAAGACCACTACTTTACATGAGTTGAGCGTTTTGTGCTCGTACATATTCACCGTTATTCCATCGACAAGCTTTTTAATCTTCGCCAGGTTACTAGCCTGGCTATCATTCTTAACTCGGACGAGAATTTCCCCGTCTTTTGTTTTTTTCGCACTGGTTACTTCACCACAATAGGCTTTTATCATTTTTTCGACTCGAATTGGAGAGACTCCGTGGAAGGATTGGCCTTCCTCTCCCCTTTCTATCACCATTACTTTTTCTCTGGAGCCTCCACCTCCACCGGAGGTTTCCCCCAAGCAGGGGAAACTTGAGCTACTCATCTGTCGAGTTGAGTCCACAGAGTTTAACGCTTGCGGGTAGCTAAACGAATTGCAAACCGGGGTTATTCACACTCGCGATTCGATGATATATCACTTTAACCGTCGCGGCCAGTTGGGGAATATGACACCTATCGAGCGTATTTAATTAAGGGCGAAGAAGAAAACAACGACTGAACTCGATCGTGGTCAAGCTAGAACTGGTGGTAGTCCGTGGTACATTCATTGGCCTGGTGACATTCTGTGCATCTTGGGCAGTAGGAGGGGTTAGGACAACGAAGGGCTTTGTGCTCATACTTGAAACACCGAAGAACTTCCACGATCTTGCAACGAACCCATCCAACGTTGACCTTCTACAGTTTCATCAAAGTGTTTCAATCAACGTATTCATAGGATTTGATGGTCTATTCAAGTTTTTCATAAGTCGAATAATATCGAAAGTCCCAGCATCTGGAAGGTCATTTTGTTTTCTGAGTTTGTCTTTCAGTTGCTGTTTATCAATCGATTCCGAAAACCCAATGATTTTCATTCTGGGTCTGAGAAACTTATGAACTTCAATCGTGTACCTATCCGACAATGACTGATTTGCGGAAGACAACAATTTTGCTGCTCTTTCGTGAGTTTTACATGTGACCATAACTTCACCGTTCAGTTTCTGGAGTACTTCTTTCACGGAAAATGTAACAGGAACCAATTTACTAAGCACGTCCACTTTGGTGATATCTGGTGTAACTTCACCGTTCACTTCCTGGAGTACTTCTTTCACGGAAAATGTAACAGGAACAAATTTACTGCGTACGTCCACTTTGGTGATATCTGGTGTTTGGTTTTGCTTAGGCTGAAATATATTCCATGGTCAATTCGTTCAGAAAATTTGGGTTCAAAATATTCTATTCATGAAAAATCGAAAATAACGTTAATATTTAGATCCAAATTTGGCCAAGTTATATGATCTGATTCCCGTCGTGTTAAGGGTAATCCACACTTTATTGCTCGTAGTTTATTATTCACAATTCCATACTATACATTATCTTTGATAGTTTGAATTTGTTGGCCTACTCTATTTTAAAGCTTTTCCAGGACTATTAAGATATTAATACAGCCTAATTTTTGTTTTCATTTAGAAACCAGTGGATGTCAGATATATTGTGTTCAAAAATATAGTATATTCTCTTGCGTTACATGAATATTGATGAAGTTATGCTGAAATTTATTCTTTAAATTGATTCAAGCCTATGGTTGCAGACTGATTTTTTCCGAAGCATTTAAAATATTATCAAAACTCCTGAATTGCCAGATACAAGATCAACTGCTAAAAATAATAAATTTCAGATTAAAATCAAGGCAATCAAGTCAGAATGTTGAATTGTTATTTCTTTTTTTTTTACTGTGAGTGACATATATTCATACAACATTGCAAAAGACAAACTGGATCGGGAGGGAGCTTCAGCTGAAATTGGACGATGAAAACGGGAATCTAGAAGGGAATGAACAGTATCATTTCCACATCCCACAGATGTGATGTTGTGAATTCTACTCAAACAGTTTCAGTGAGAGTGACGCGCCCTTCTTAACAAACTTCCTATTGAAAGCTTAGTAAGTATTATGAATTGGGCTATTTGATTTGTTGGATAGAATCTTTGGAAGGAGATTCTTATGTTCCCGCAGGTTTCGGGTAAGTGTCTCCGCTCCAACGATTTTGGCCCTTCATTCAACGTTACTGTGATTTCTGACCGGCAAATCAAATCGATCTTGCTATTAAGGGAGCTACATACAAGAAAATGTCTTAGAACCCGAGCAGAACACAAAAGCATATGAATACCTTATTTTGATCTTGATAACTGGCCTTGGTATTAAAGAGCTCAGATTAAGAGGTAAAATACCTAAGCAAAATACCTAAGAATTGCAAGCAAAATGTCTCTAGAATAACTAAACTTGATATTCCGGATACCTGGGTAAGTATCTAGTCACTTTAGAGGTATTATTTTGGTATTGTCTTACCTCAATTCGGTATTCGCATGACATTGTGGGAACAATTTGATGGTATTATCCTCAGGTATTTTACCTCTTAATCTGAGCTCTTAAATACCAAGGCCAGTTATCAAGTTATTCAGCTTTCTGCTCGGGGAAGGGATACCCGAGTAGGAGAAAATAACATATGAATACCTAATTTCGATCTTGATAACTGACCTTGGTATTAAAGAGCTCAGATTAAGAGGTAAAATACCTAAGCAAAATACCTAAGAGTTGCAAGCAAAATATCTTTCGAATAACAAAACTTGTTATTTCGGATACCTGGGAATACCTGAGAGGTACTATTTTGGTATTGTCTTACCTCAATTTGATATTCGCATAACATTGTGGGAACAATTTTATGGTATTATTCTCAGGTATTTTACCTCTTAATCTGGGCTCTTAAATACCAAGGCCAGTTATCAAGTTATTCGTTCCTGCTCGGGTAGTGGCTATCTTACATACATACAATTCCATGCGTACCATTAGATATGAAAACAGGAAAAGAATTGAGATATTGACGAAAATCAACCACTCCTTTTTGATTGATTTTTCGTTTATCTTTTTTTTTTCTTGTTTTTGTATATTGGTATTTTTTTGTTTTTTTTTTTTTTTGGGGGGGGGGGGGGAGAATGTTTTTTTTTTTTGTTTGTATTTACGCACTTTTTTTTTTTTTTTTTATTTGATCGTTATTTTATTGTTGTGTAGAGTGGGGGGGGGTAAGTAAATTTTTATTTATAAATATATTTATGCATACGGACAACGACTGAAGGTGTGTTTGATTGAATTTATTTTCTCATCTCTTGCAAGTCATTCTTCTGTGCTAAAGAACGCTTGCGGGGGGGGGTCAATAATGGGCGTTCACGAAACGCGCTGAAGATCGCTTTGTTGTTATCGTTGGAACGGAAATCGGTAATTATGACGATGCAAGGCTCTACCCTGTATTATTTAGGCAATCAATCAGTTTAAACAAGCATTGGCTTGTTGCCAGAATGTGATGTTGAATATTGAGTTGCATTTATTTCATATTGGCGTTGGATTTGCCCATTTTTCCTCTATTCTTTGTTAATCGTGGCTATGACGTACCGGTATTGTAACGTGAAACTTACTATCATTTACATTTTTTTCGTTTACATTTTGTTTGTTTTACGAAGCATCAAGTTTGTCATTACACTCACGTTGTCTAACAGTACCGTGAGAGTTAAAGAAATGCGAAATACACATTGCAATCTTAAGATCAATGACAAACTTAAAGTTTGATGGACGTGTTGTGGTTGAATATTTTAGAGAGCAGATGGTAACACGAAGGAGCAGGTTGGGGAAGTTGATGTAGGAAGTGAATCGTGAACTAGTCCGTTTCATTTCGCGTTATGTTGTAAGTTTATGCACGGAACTGGTAAGTTTCATCCAACATGGCACTACATTTGTATCCATATATTGAGAAGATTCAGGTTGCTGCGATGGGTAGACTCGGAGATGTAAGGGTCAGTGAACAGCTTAAAACGCTATGGATTCTGAAACGGGAATACAATTTGCTTCACACGATCCGACATTTGTTACTTAATTTACTATTAACTATTCAACAAGTAACCGAGTATAAACTGCTTTAGAAATCCAAGTCAAAATTGACTAAACGCTGAATGACAGCTAAACGAGAAAAGCAGTAGATTATTCGAAAAAATGAATGTTAGAAGGTTTATATTTACACGATCATGTAAATTCATAGGCATACCCAACAAACATTGGTGTTGAATTAGAGCTTGTTCAAGCAAATTTGGAGAAGCTATTCAGCTGTTTCTTCTAGAATAGCTGAATAGCTTCTCCAAATTTGTTTGAACAAGCTCTAATTCAACACCGATGTTTGTTGGGTATGCAATAAAAACGTGTCCAGTGAGCTTTATTATTGTTGCAACGTGTACTAATGTATGTTCCAATGAAAGTACACATATTTTTCAATGTTTATCAATGTTCCAGGTAGGTGCATTATTTTTTATTGGAAATTCAATATAGCAATTGGTTACATCCATATAAGCTTCAACGAACACATCACTGCTAAGGCTTTCGCCATGCTTAGTTTCATCCGCCGAAATGCATCCGAGTTCCGTGATGTGTATGAATTGAAGGCACTTTATTCGTCGCTCGTTCGAAGCCTTCTTGAATATGCCGTTTAAATCTGGGCTCCTCATCACGAAATTCATATCACTCGTATTGAAAGAACGTTGCTTCGTACGTTTCGCTTTTCGGCGATTACCATGGAACGATCCGGTTAGGCTGCCTCCATACGAACATCGACGCCAATTAATGAGATTGGAATCGCTGCGCCAGCTGCATTTCTACTTACAAAAATTTTTCGTGTTCGATACATTAAGCAACCAAATTGACTGCCCAGATCTTCTACAACAGGTGAGCTACTTCGTTCCTGCGCGTCGGTCCCGACAACGATCGTTATTTTGGACTGCCAGACACCGGAAGGTGTTCGGACAAAATCACCAGCTTGAAAAAATGTTTTAACTTGTTGAATGGTGTTGAATCGTTCTAGTATTAGGCAAATGAAATAGATATATGATAGGTTTAGTCTGCGCAGCATAGATGAAGACGTAGTAAATAAATAAATAAATAAATAAACACGAGAGACCAAATCTGAACGTGAAAGCAATAAGTAGAAGCTGATGCGTTCCACTGGCCTCGTACCTATATTTTTTTAAAGTTTTCCAACTGGACCAAACAATATAGGTACTTAATAGAGAAGTCTGTTTTAGTAACACTCACGGAAAAACGAGTTTAATTATCGATGATCACAATTAGAGTCTCCTTTTACCGATTTTTCACTTTTAACTGCTGAATACTTGATTTTTTGACTTTTGAATTCAAAAGAAATATTTGCAATCCTTTGACATACAAAATTTGAATATTTAACGGGGAATGAATGAATTATTAACGTGCAATGGCTGATCAATTACGCGATGCTCCCAATTTAAGATTTTTCTATTTGCACGACCACATATTACCGAAAGATATTATACAACATAAAAAAAATAATATGGATAAATGAATGAAAACCATCAGTAACTCTTCATACAGACATCTGTTTGTAAAGTGGGAAATCATGGGACCTAAAAATTTCTAAAGTATGTTCTTCTCGTCTTTTTTTAGAAACGAAGATGAAAGGTCTTATTTTAGTTTTGGCCTTAGTGGTAGTTGCGCATGGAAGGGTCTTGGAAAGTATGTTATTAAATTCCACAGTAAAACATGAAATAATTAAAACTCTAAATATTTTCAGCTAAAGCCTCCAAACAATCAAACAAAGCCCCAATAGTCCTACAGCAGGATGTTGAGGAATACAATGATAGTGAAAATGCAGTAGATGGTAATATCTCTGAATCCAATGCCGTCGATGAGTCAGATGCTAGCGAAATAGTAAATTGCTACGAAACAAATTGCAATGAAGCCAGTAGCGGTAATGCAGATGAAGAAGCTAATTCGGAAAACAACGAAGTTTTGCAGGAAATCAATCAGGTTCCACAAGAACCTGTAAGCGAAAAACCAGTTGTAAACACTGATGACGCAAATCCAATAAACCGTTATTGCAAGTGTACAACTTATGAGTGTAACTGTTGTCGTGATTTTTCACTACCAATTGTACCTGTCAAGGGGCCAGGATGTGCCACAGTGCAGTACTTAGAAGGCAACCGCATGTCTATTGGAGTAAAGTTTGGAGACCGAGTTTTGGCAAGTCGAGTTATATCAGGTAAACATGTTATGTTTACATTTGGTATTTGAAATTCCATTATTTATATTTGAACAGGTCGTAAGGCAACTCCTGTATGCATACCATTACCAGGAGGGTTCAATCGTTTCTGCGGTCGTATATATGGTATCAACAGACGGGCGGATGACCATTTTAAAGCATGTCTTGGTCTAGAACTCCGTGCGGATGATGAAATCGAAGCAGTATTACGAGTCTCGTGCTTCAAGTTTGGACCTCGAGGTCTTTCAGTGACCGAGCCTGAACCACTTCCACCAGTTGCTGATGTTGATGTTGACGAAGACGATGATGAGGATGATGATGACGATGACGATGATGAAGCTGATGATCTACTCGGTACATTGGGTATAGCTGATGGTATGATGAACAAATAGATCATTGATCATTTTTAAAACTTCTTATGCATTTATATACATACAGATGACGACGACGACGATGAAGATGACGAAGAAGAAGGCAGTGATCTAGAAGAAACGGAAGTACAGTCATCTGAGCCAGTGGATACAGGTTTTAGTTTATTGGAAGGAGACTTTTTGGGAGATTTTCTCGGTACTAACGGTCAGAAGAAGAAAAAGACAAAAATTAATAAAAAACCAGTAATCCAACCAATAACTAAAAACGCAGTCAACCTAATTCCTGGAAAACAAAACGTAGCACAATTGTCAGATGTTATCAAACCAAATGTCACTGTGACAAAAACGAAAAAGAAGGACGAGGATGGTTCTGATGAGATTGCAGATATTGTAGAATCTATTGTCACAGGTGGAGTCGACGATAGTGCCGAAAATGATGATGAAGAGGAAGGTGATGATGAAAACGATGATGAAGATTCAAGAGAAACCAAAGGAGTTACCGAAGGTATTCAAAATTATGTTTTTGAATACGTTTATCATAATCCTATATTTTTCTATTTCCATACAATTAAAGAAGCTACAAATGATGAAGATGACTATGATGAAAGTGATGAAGAAAACGATGTCAACAACAATGAGGAAAGTAGCGACACTAAAGAAAACAAGAAACCAAAATACGGGTTTAATTGGAGTAACTTTACAAGATTATTCCGAATAATTTCATAGGCAGCGGTAAGCCAATTTTACCTTGTCTGGTAAGCCAATTTTACCGTATTCCATTGACTACATCTACAAATTGTATCTTTACGAAAACTTTGTAAATCAGTGGAAACAAGTAATGATAACGTAAATATTTATTTAATTTATTTTTATTTATTATAGAAAACTACTGAAACAAATAAAAAAGTATTCCCCACAAATGGTGGCTTACACTCATTTCAAAAATGGTTAAAATGTACTAACCTCAAATGTTAAGGTTGGGCCCAATCCTAGATCTACAGACCCAAATTAGAGCCAATTTCCCTAAAATAATTAACAAAAGAAAATAACGCAAAGACAGAAATAAGTGTGTCTTTTTTTTTTCAACGTAAAAAATCTGTTCAGGGATTGCAATGAATGAAAAGATTGGATAACATCTATTGTTATCTATTTACTGGCGCTAGTGATCTATTGTTCAGTGGGGCAGTTGATCGAGTGAGCAAAGAAAAAAGAAATAATAAAGCATCTTTTCGGTGAAATATGATGGTGTGGTTGGTGTGATGAGCCGGTGGTGTGAATCATAATTAGTAACCATATCTAGAATCAAGTAAACCGCTATTACTCCTTCTGAGTGACTCCAACAGCATCCTGATTGTTGGGGTAAATTGGTCCAAAAAGCTCTCACGTGTTCATATAAAATACCGTGTTTCCCTAGAGAAAAACAATCATCGCATTTTGTGAATTTTGTCGGGGCGACAGCTTCCTTTTTGTTGGTTTAAATAGTATACAAAGCATTTACAGTTACACAATATCGTTGGTGGTGAAGACTAAATCTACTGTTGAGAGAACTATCACAAACGCGTCCGTTGTCCTTCGGTAAGAAACCTGGGGGATGATTTTGAACTCTTAGATACCAGACATGCTGCCTCAAGTACACAAGGTCAACCCTGGCTACGTCCTTGCAACTGTAGGAGAGTGGGAAGGAATGTTAGTCCAAGAGTGTTAAGTTAAGAGCGATGCAGAGAACTCTACGACCCCTCATATGTGTCACAGGTAATGGAGTGTTAATAGGTCTGAGATTTTCAAAAATGAGTCTACGCGGTTTATGAACAGGCCCTTACAGGTGATCAAACATTTTGAGTAAAGAACACATATAATACGTAGTGCACCATCATCGAGAATCTCCTGAAAAATAATATTAATAGAAAATAAACCATAAACAATAAACATTATAATTGATTATAACAGTCAATATCCAGCTGAAAAAAAAGTTAAAGACTTAAAAACCAGTCAACAATAAGTACCGGACGAAGCGACAGTTGAAACTTCATGTGATCAACAAATTGCTTAATATTTAGCATAGAATACACAATAATAGGGAAAATATTCAAAGAGCAAAGTATGCGAGTTATAATGAAAATTGAACCTACAACAAATATCAATAAATATGTTACCAATAAAATAAAACTGAGCTAAACAATAATAACATATGCAATGATTATAAGGGTGATTGATTATTTTTTAAATGATAGAAGTCCTAAAAAATTTGAACGCTGCCACAATCAGCTACAACTTACATACATTACAAAGCGTAGGTTATTATTTATTTAACACACGTCTTTGGCTTTGAGACCACACAGACTTTAGACACTTAATTCTATTCTTAAAAACTAATTTACTAATAGTAAAATCAAAAGCATCACAAACATCATTAAAAAGCCTGCAGCATCTTTCAAGTGGGCCGGGTTTGCACTCCATATTCAAGTCTACTACAAATTGCGTTTTCAAAGCATATACATCGTCAAATTGCGCAGTGTTGCGACACATGAAACCTAGCATGGAATTTGCTTCAGCAATGGTTACAGATATATGCAGATACTTATCTATTCAATTTCATAATCTGCTCTATCTTTCTCTTCACATCTCTGGCTCTTGCAGAAACCGCTGTTCTCCACTGGGATCCCATGATGTAACCGACTTAACTTAGTTTTTATTTGTTCTAGTTAATGTGCTGAGATATTGCAAATTTCTTCTGTTCCTAATAAAATAGTTGTTTAAAATTTAAATAACTAACCGTAAAAGCACACCAGTCTCTGTGTTTTAACATATATTAAAAGAATACAACTTTCAAACTTATCTTTCACGGCTTGTTATTCGTATATGCCTCATATTCTTTTATAAGCTGATCCAAAATGATATGGATCATCCGGGGCTGCAAAATGGTGAGTAGACAACTGGGATGGAGCGTGCGTCTCCGCAACATAGCACTGGTCCTCACAAGTTCCTACCTCATGCTTCCACGGGTCAAGAGATGACAAAGACCGCCAGCTAAGGGTTGCGTACTTAGCTGGTAGTGCAGCCTGGGCACTATTGTCCTTCTGACTTCAGCTAGATTGAGGAGGTGCGTTCCGAGCGTCTGTCCACCAAGGAGGTGCAGCTCAAACAGCGTCTGTCCTGGTATCCAGCGGCTGAATAAGAAACGCTGTATCGCGTCAGCTATACCTTAGGAAGCAGTCCCACCAACGCGATATAGAAAGGTAGCATGCTGAAATCTTACCCTACCACAAAAAATGGAAGTATTCTTTATACGGTGTTTAATAATTTTAAATTTTTTGTTTCCTTCGTGGCAATGATAATGCAAGTGCGTCTACAATTGCAGGTGGACATCAGTCTACAGACATCCAGACAGTACAAATATAATTGTTACTATCATTTTATATTATAACATCCCTACACAATATTTTTAAAGCTATTCTCAGGTTCGCATTTATGCATCGTCGTAAGTTTTAGCCCACCTAACCCACGATATTTATTTGAAAAGATGGGATGGTTTTAGACGTTTTTTTTAGAAAGAAACATACGACAAATTCTACGAAATAAAATTTCCTGAAAAGTTTAATAATTCAAAAACTAAAATTGTTTATGATCTCTAATTTTCTATTGCACAGATATAAAGAATTATTTATGGGCAAAGTAGGAAGCAAGAGTTATCGGAGCATTCAAATTTCATTTTTCTTTTTCTCCTTCTGTTTTTTTTTTCTTTTTTGTGGATTTATTAAGCTTCCGTTTTTGGGCAGTACTCATACTCATACGAAATTTATTTCGACTAATTGTTTGCTTGAATTTTCTTTGCTATTCTGCTTGGCTGCTCGGTGATCAACTTTCTTTCATTATATCACTTTGGAAATTTTCGCCATTTCAGAGTTTCAATCATCTAACATCACAGCAGAAGAGACAAATACTTGCATTTAATTTTTATGTGTATACTATTACAACATCGAATTATTTTCATCATATCATCATTATATATATATATATATATATATATATATATATATATATATATATATATATATATATATATATATATATATATATATATATATATATATATATATATATATATATATATATATATATATATATATATATATATATATATAATATATATATATATATATATATATATATATATATATATATATATATATATATATATATATATATATATATATATATATATATATATAAATATATATGTATATATCCATATATATATATATATATATATATATATATATATATATATATATATATATATATATATATATATATATATATATATTTATATATATATATATATATATATATATATATATATATATATATATATATATATATATATATATATATATATATATATATATATATATATATATATATATATATATATATATATATATATATATATATATATATATATATATATATATATATATATATATAAATGTGTAATCATATTAAAAATATTTACTAAATATATAAATATTTAATTGCTTCAAGGTTACAAGGAAATAGATTCCAGATAGTAAAGATATTTTATTTCATTGTATCTAAAGGTGTTTTTCTATGAATTTAAATTATTGAATATTATTAAAATTAATAAATGCTCTTCAATTCTGCTGATTATGTATATCTATATGTCATGAATACATACAATATTTTTTTATTTATGTATAATTAAATGGTTTATGTTTTATTTAATTGCAATAAGACCTTCACATTCCAGTTATATTCATCTGCCACTGATTGAGCTGTAAAGATGCACCAAGCTGCATATGATTATCATATGCCTATTATTACTATTTTAACTATTTCATCATATTATTTTATTTATAACCATATTTAAATTACAGGATGACGAATTCCAACCATGGCATATTTTAATTTAATATTAAAGTATATTTCATTGCTCTATTACATACTGCATATATTGCATATTATGACATATTATGTACATTATATACAATAAATACTGGGTTGGGAGGGAGCATCAGGGTATCATTCAAGCTGAAACTGGACGATGGTTTGATTGACTGCCTGAGTCTAGGAGGGAACGAGCATTATCATTTTCTTTATCCTACCGATTCGATTGTGATGCTGCGTATTCTACTCCAACAGTCTTAGTGAGAGTGACGCGCCCTTCTTAACAAGCCATCCTGTAGAAAGCTTAAGTAGTATTGCGAATTGGGTTATTTGAATTGTTGGATCGTATCGTTGGAAGGAGATTCTTAATTTCCCGTGGATTTCACGTGAGTGTCTCTGCTTACGGGTCCACCCCTCCGTTTTTGGCCCTTCATACAGCGATATTGTGAATTCAGATCGGTGGCTCAATTTGATCTTGCTATTAAGTGGAGCTGCATCCAAGCCAAGGGCATGAAGGGATGGTGGCTACCATACATACATACATACATGATCCAAAATGATATGGATCAAAAACGGAAATACATATACTTTTCTCCATTTAAAAAGGTCTTAGTTTTCTCACTTAAAAAAATAAAATATTTAGATATGTATTAACATCCTACTAGTCCTGGAAAAGCTGAAAATGAAGGATAATATTTTATAAGCCATGGAGTTAATTCTTTTTCTTTATAGTGATCGAAGAGCCCTGTTTGATGAGAACTGAAATAAATGGGTTAAAATACCACTAAACAAAAAATTCTAAAATATAATCCTATACTGCTTATAAGCACATAACAGTCTTGTATGGATATAGTAGATGAAGTTCCGAAGTACAATTTTAAAATAAATGTTATGCTGAAAAGCTGAACAACAAATTAAGCTTTTGATGCTCCATTTTGCTCCAGGCTCTCGGATAAATGGTTTTAGAATGCAAAATTGATTCCAAAGCGTGCTGAAATTATTAATTAAATAAGAATGGAATATAATATGACATGATTTACAGTTATGGGTATACAATTTGATTTATAGGTACACGATCTTCAGTCGCATTCCCTCTCTTCGCTATTTCCAAAATGACAACATTGCGTAGGCTACGCCAACCAGCGTCTCCATTTTTCAGCTGGTAGTCTTTTGTGATCATATGACTCGTGGAGGCGTGAGGTAGGAACTTGTGAGGACCAAGGGCCGATCACGCCCTCCTTCGAAGTTGTCAACTCTGTTACCTGCTAGCTAAGGGTTAAGTTAATCTTAGGGTCGCTTATCGGCTTGTCTCTCACCCAATGACAAGTTGGGAGGCACTTACCGTAAGCGGGAACGACTTGAAATGAAATACCCAATCACTGGCTTCACACGTGTTCAACGAACGAAAATAACGCAGCAATGTTTAACACCAGAGATGCTCAAATATTTTAAATGTAAGGCAAATGCGAAAGAGGAAGTTGAATGGTTCCCTATAAACAAAAAAAAACAATAGCTCTAATTATCAACACTTCCACGTTCTAATGTACATTTCTATACAAACTTTTGTATTAACGAAACTAAAGAAGTTGCGCGCACTTCCTTCACTTTCGAAGATTCCCAGAAAAAAGGGGTTTTGCTCACTAAACGGCAAGACTTTTATTAAATCGAGCAACTTGAGGTGGAGCCGAAGTACTCTCAACATCGTAAACGATAGTTGACAGTTATGCTCGCAACATTGCTGTTTACTCCATATGTGACACTTGACTCCACCTATGAAGAAGTAGTGCATTCTCTAGGAGGGATTATTTTTCCCCCTTGTAGCGCCGTTCACACCACCCAACGAGCGACCACTCAAACTATGCGTCGGCTGAGAGTGGGACAGGCCTGACACTCATCAAGCCACTGAGTGCCAGCCACAAGCCCATGATTGTGTTAGTGGATTTGTTTGTTTTGTTTTTTTTAAGGGCGTATTAAGGGAAGTAGGAAATTCAACTTGTGGCGAAGCCAGCAAGTAAAAATTGGAACCAACGGTCACATTACCCCATCGTCCTTCTTTTCAAAATGAACGAATTTGATTTTGAATTGTATTTCTAATTAATTTTTCAAATCTAATATTAGTTTAAGGCTGTAATTATGTACAAGAGCCCGTATGAAAAATCATTCCTTTTACCTTCTTCACTCACGTGAAGATGAAAAGTAACTCACTTTTCCAATACTAGAACAAGTATTGAGATCTGTCAAATCCATTCCTAATCTACTGTTTTCATTTCGACGCGACTGATAAATACGGTTCACAAATCCGCGTTATTCTGCGTTTCTTCTCAAGAATATCGAGGTTATTCAGGCGAAAAATAAACGAAAATTTTGTCGGCGAAAGAAAGTTCCCGGGGTGTACATGGTTCATCGATTTGTTTTTTTTCATTTTCCGGTCAACGTTCCATTGGACTGTTCATAAAGCGTATGGGAAAAGAAATTCCTCTTGCAGAGGCAATTACTAATGTTACTTGCCAGGTGAGTTAAATGGTTCTGTAAACAGTAGCAATTTCGACTTTAAATTTTCAGCTTTGCAGTTTCATTCAGAAACATCCGCGTCCGGACGTACTAATCAATCAATTAAAGTGACCAATTTGAAGACTGATATCATTCCACTGTGTTTCAGGGTTTGGACTGGAATTTGTCCTCGAAAATGTTACGATCGGATTGTTGGAAGCGCCAACTCTCGAGAGCTGGTCCCAATCGACGGATTTTCAGGACATTCAACATCTCGTGAAGGAATGCTTGCGGACGGATGACGTGATCACTAAAGCACTTGTACCCAAAGGTCGACCATTGTCTACGCTCACCTTCGTATCTTACAAGGCAGGAGTCGACCAAGGCTTAAAAGCTAGAGCAATGGATCCTTCACGTGGCTCTCTCAAATAGAGTTTCGAGAATTTGTTGACAATGGATCGAATGCTAAACATTTTTGGAAGCCTCCTCAGGTCATCGATCCGGGAACGGCATCATCAAACCGTCCACAGCCATCGATCATCCCGGAGCTACGTCCACCCACAACGGCATCACTGACTCTGAATCAGCAATAACGATGCGAGCAGAAATATCCGAGTCACATCTGCGTCATCCTACGTCGAATGCAAGTGTGCCGCATCCGATACCAGTGCCTTTATCCTCACGCCGTCGTTCAAGCTCCTCGCCAATAACGATCTACTATCAAAACGTCCGTGGATTAAGAACGAAAACCAACACTTTGCTGCTTTCTCTGCTGGCCAGCGATTTCGATATTGTCGTTCTAACGGAAACATGGCTTCACACCGAAATTGCTTCCGCTGAGTTGGCGTGTAGTTATGTAATTTATCGATGCATCGCAATGCTTCCACCAGCAGTTTTCGAAGAGGAGGTGGTGTGCTAATTGCAGTTAAATCGGAGCTTAATTGCAAAGCTGTGAATCTTGTGGATAGTGATAGCCTGGAGCAAACTGCCGTTCGGATTAGTCTGCCGCAGTTTTCCCTTTATGTCTGCTGCATTTACATTCGGCCAAACAGTAGCCTGGAGAATTACACGAGGCACGTGGAATCAGTTTACCAAATTCAACGTCTTGCCGATTCCCGTAATGTTATCGTCTGCCTTGGAAACTACAATCTGCCGAATTTAATCTGGCAGTTTGATGAACAGTTTCTGGGATACTTGACAATTAACGCGTCAACTGAACAGTGCCTTAGTCGAGTCTTTGTTGTCAGCTGGTTTCCATCAAGAAAATGATCTTCTGAACGCGAACGGTAAGCTACTTGACTTGGTCTTCATAAGTGATCGATGTTTGCTCGGTTTCTTAAAGCGTACCACCGCCCACTTCGATGATGTGCATGCACTTAAGCCGCTGTATTATGCTTTGGTTCGTAGCGTGCTGGAATACGGAGTGCAAATCTGGGCTCCGTACCACGTCGTTCATATTGCACGCATCGAAAAAGTCCAGAAGCGGTTCATTCGATACGCTCTACGCCGCCTTCCCTGAAACGATCCTATCAATCTGCTGCCATGTGAAGATCGATGTGCGCTGCTAAATATTCAGCCGTTATCGAGTCGCCGAGTGATACTTCAACGGCTGTTTGTCTTCGACGTGGTCGATTGTAGCAGCATTCTTGAGAATGTTCGGTTACATGCACCAGTTCGTCAGCTCCAGAATCGTCAACTGATGTGGATTTCTGGCCACCGTACTCTTTATGGACGAAATAACCCGTTAGATTCATGTTGTAGGTTGTTCAATCAAGTGCGTGACTCTTTTGACTTTAACAAAAGTAAACTAGTACACAAGAATAGAATTAAAACATTGTTGTGATCAGTCTGTGCGATATCCTTGTCGAAGATGTTGTGTTGTAAATAAATAAATAAATTTTCAAGCGTGGACTTTACCTCCACTAGGCTCAGAGCCATCCGCTTCAACGGGTTGATGGAATCGTCTGTTTGTCCTGCAGCCAATCAATCGTCATATCCAACAAATCAATGTCTACATCCGTATTAAACCTATAAAAATCTATATCCCCGTTCCCGTAATTCTTCTCTGCTTTCAACGTATCTTTTAAACGTCTCATCAATGCCTCACGTTTTTCCGTTTCGGTGAACGGAAGACCGCGTAACTACTACTCATACACAATTTCATCACGATCCAGGTTGATGAACCGCTAATCCTTTATACAACATTTCAAACTCCACATCCATCTCGGAAGGGGTTTCAATTCGACAGTTCGCCGTTACTTCTTCGCTTGAAAGACGAAGATACCTTAAAAAACGGTGATCTGTTTTCACCGAGGAGAAACTCTTCAATTTAATTTTCGTTGGGCGCCAATTGTTACCTACTAGCTAAGGGTTAAGTTAATCTTAGGGTCGCTAATCGGTTATCATTTCAATTTTCTTAATTTATTTATGACGTCATGCGGGGGTACTTGCGTGTCTGCGCGTATTTGGGCTCTAGCGGATCGCGATCCTGGCGGTGCTGACAGTAGCTTAGGTGGCTGGTGTCACGTGCAGATACTTATTTCAATGGCGGGAGGTACATGCAGGTGGTTGCTTCGATGTCGGGAAGCACATGCAAGTCATTGCTTCGATGGCGCGAAGCACATGGCAACGGGCTTTACATATAGGGATAAAAGCTGGCCACCCTACGATGGCGGTTGGGAAAACCTGGTCGGCAGTACTCCGGCTGGCTCGGTGTCTCGATTGCAAGCGGCGAGCCGGTGAATGGCGGTAAGTCGACCATACCCTTACCATACCCATCAATTATGATTTTTTTCTTTACCCTTAAAAAATGCAACGTTGAACCAAAGTATCTCCTATATTAAGCCAATTACCAACACAAATACGGAGATTTTCTTTATAGAATTAAATATTGATTTGATCAACTTTTCATTTCAGTTATTGTATTTATCTTATTATATTTAATTTTTTTTAGTTTATGGTATACAAGAATCCAAAATCAACTGAGGTATGCGATAAGAAAGCTTCAAGTGTTTGATGTTATTCTATCTTTACATTGTCCTGTACCTTGTCCGCGTTATCTTCGCCGTTCTGTGTCATTGCTGCAAGCTTTGGTCTCGGTTCTTCCTCTCCCGGTTCCTCGGGTGGACGCTTCTGGGTTATCCCTTGTCAAGACAGGGCTGAACAAGTGCGGGCTAGATGACCTCGGCGGTTACAATTATGGCACACTTTGTCCAAGTTTGGACAATCAGCAGGTCCATGATACATGCTGGCACATCGCCAGCAAGCACTTCTAGATGGACCTTGATTGTGCCATTGTCCACGCTGATACGCCCCTCTTCCTCGTTGAATTCCCCGAAATCTTGGTCCTATTGCACCACGAAACTGACCTCGTGGATCTGTAGGTTGCGATACTGCCGCTATGGTACTGCTGATTTGACGGTTCATCTTTTGATACTCTTCCTCGTTGGAAATCTCCATCTCTCGATCTCGAACCGTGGCGATCAAACTATTCATATCACCTTGGTTGACCCAGTTCCTATGAGCTAGAATACGTACACGACTATCGGTAGTTCCTTTCACAATTGTGCGCACTATAGCCTCCATTTCTTCCTCGCCCTAGTAGTCACATAACTTAGCAGCGGCAGCCACTCGTCGTACAAAGGAAATGTTTGACTCTCCTTTCAATTGCACGGTGTTCATCAACTTTCCTCGTTGGCCGATGATATAAGTCCTTGACCCGAAAAATTTATCCAATCGTGCGATGGCATTAGAAAAGGGAAGGTTGCCTTCATCAGGCATATCTGCAGTAGACGATGTTCCCTGCATTTCCTCCAGTAGTTTCGTTCCGGCTTTGATTTTGAAGATATCCATCTTCGCATGTTCATCAGTGCCCGAGCAAGAGCGAATAACTTGATAACTGGCCTTGGTATTTAAGAGCTCAGATTAAGAGGTAAAATACCTGAGGATAATACCATAAAATTGTTCACACAATGCTATGCGAATACCAAATCGAGGTAAAACAATACCAAAAATAATACCTCTAAGGTGACCAGATGCTTACCCAGGTATCCGGAATATCAAGTTTAGTTATTCTAGAGACATTTTGCTTGCAATTCTTAGGTATTTTGTTTAGGTATTTTACCTCTTAATCTGAGCTCTTTAATACCAAGGCCAGTTATCAAGATCAAAATTAGGTATTCATATGCTTTTGTGTTCTGCTCGGGTGGCATGGATAAGGTTGAATGAGGCAGTAATAATCTCCTTCCAGTGCTCGTAGGCCTTCTTGTCAATGTCAGTCTCACCGTCGGATGGTTTGCATTCCGGAATATTTAATGAACCAAGGGACATATGGTTCATCGTGGCCAACAGCGACTCATTTCCTGTTGCCTGCTGATCGTTGGATATAGTAGTTCGATGATTTCATCATTGTTTGTGCTGTTGCCTTCCATTACGTGAAGCAACTGTTCTTTTTCGGACCTCATAGAAGCCAATTCATTCCTCGCTGCTAAAAGTTCTTCAATCAGCCGCAATGGTTGCTTTCCGCTCTGCCTTGACTATCAGAGGATACTTTCAATATGTTTTTTTTTCATATGAGGATGCTGCCTCGACTACAGCTCCTTTTTCTAGTCAATTCTTTTTTTTTAGATCTTGATACTCTGCCTTATCTATCAGAGATCGATCAAATTTCGGGATACTGCCTCGACTACAGTTCCGTTTACACTTCTGCTATCAGATTATGTAGACTTTGATTATACTCACCGTTTGGAAGATGACGTAGATTCAGTTCCTGCTGCGCCATTGTCGTGATTTATGGTGGTCTGATCACCATGTGCACTGCCAGACTGAGGATCCTCCATATGCAGTCGGATCGGTTCACTACGAGTAGCAAGCACGGATGATCACGCTGAGGGGAACTCTAAAAAAAACCCTCAGTTGGTCAGTGCTGATGTGGCTGCTGGTCTCGCTGCGTCAGCTGCCGGTCTCGCTTTTCGTGTCGTTGGTTGGTTTGTGTGTATCAAGCACGGATGACCACGCCGAGGGGAACTCTAAAAAAAACCCTCAGTTGGTTGGTGCTGATGTGACTGCTGGTCTCGCTGGGCTGCTGGTCTTACTGGGCTGCTGGTCTTGCTGCGTCGGCTGCCGGTCTCGCTTTTCGTGGAGTTGGTTGGTTTGTGTATATCAAGCACGGATCACCACGCTGAGGGGAACTGCTGCTGGTCTCGCTGGGCTGCTGGTCTCGCTGGGCTGCTGGTCTCGCTGGGGCTGTTGGTTTCACTGCGTCGGCTGCTGGCTCTCTTCGCGTCTCGTGTTTTGTTTATTATTATTATTATTATTATTATTATTATTTATTATTTATTTATTTTTTTCGTTCGTTTCGCCGTTCGTTCGATGAATGACTATCGGGATCAACGGTACTGGTTGATTAGCTGCGCGTATCACGTGTGTTGTTTTTTTGGCGCAAATATGACACTGCTTGTTTATAGGCTGCTCATTTCTGCTGCTGGTCATGTAGCAAATGTCCATTCACATGGTAATGGGAAAATAATGTTTATGTATATATGTTGTATTGCAGTGTTATTCCGTCGACATAATATCATTCACATATCGAGAACCATTGATTGAATTTGTGAAGATATATGTTTTTTTTTTATAAATATTTTATTTGCTTGTTATTCTCTACAGCCGCCTTCCCTGGAACGATCCTATCAATCTGCTGCCATGTGAAGATCGATGTGCGCTTCAAAATATTCAGCCGTTATCGTGTCGCCGAGTGATGCTTCAACGGCTGTTTGTCTTCGACGTGGTCATGTGCAACATCGATTGTAGCAGCATTCTTGAGAATATTCGGTTACATGCACCAGTTCGTCAGCTCCGGAATCGTCAACTGTTGTGGATTTCTGACCACCGTACTCTTTATGGACGAAATAATGCGTTAGATTCATGTTGTAGGTTGTTCAATCAAGTGCGTGACTCTTTTGACTTTAACAAAAGTAAACTAGTACACAAGAATAGAATTAAAACATTGTTGTGATCAGTCTGTGCGATATCCTTGTCGAAGATGTTGTGTTTTATATAAATAAATAAATTTTCAAGCGTGGAGTTAACCTCCACTAGGCTCGGAGCCATCCGCTTCAACGGGTTGATGGAATCGTCTATTTGTCCTGCAGCCAATCAATGACCGGAGCAGAAAGTTAATTTAGATTAATTTACCAGGAATAATATATACATATCTACACGTTTGGGGTTGGGGGGCTGTTCGTATACCGAGGTTTTTTTTTATTTTTTACGTTAGGCATTATTCGATTTTCGCGGGCTTTCGTCTATTCTTGTTGGCTCCTGTCGCGACAGTTTAGGAGTTTCTACCAAACAGATGGGACTCAAAAGAGGGTTGATCTTTGATGCTAGGGGTATAGCACCCCGCGGATTCCACATTTGTGGGTAAGCGAACACCCAAGGTTGCACAAGCCCAAAAAAAGGAACGGTCAAACTAAGAGCAATGAATGCTTCCTGAATGCATTCTACCAAAAAGTCGATGTCGGTCAAATCTTCTTCGTCTTCCGTATAACACGTTAACCGTTTAAGTCGCATAAATAATGGGCTAATCGGGATCTAATACTTTCCGTCAGTAATTCATATCGGTCCCGGTTTTTAAGGGTGTTCTGGATTTTGCTAATACTATGGTCAATACGTACAATCTCTTTGTCAACCGTCGATTCTAACCAATCAAAGTCTACACTCGTATTAAACCTATCAAAATCTATATCCCCATTCCCGTAATTTTTCTCTGCTTTCAACGTATCTTTTAAACGTCTCATCAATGCCTCACGTTTTTCCGTTTCGGTGAACGGAAGGCCACGTAACTTCAACTCATACACAATTTCATCACGATCCAGGTTGATGAACCGCTAATCCTTTATACAACATTTCAAACTCCACATCCATCTCGGAAGGGGTTTCAATTCGACAGTTCGCCACTCCAATTACTTCTTCGCTTGAAGGACGAAGATAACTTAAAAAAAACGGTGATCTGTTTTCACCGGGGAGAAACTCTTCAATTTAATTTTCGTTGGGCGCAATTGTTACCTACTAGCTAAGGGTTAAGTTAATCTTAGGGTCGCTAATCGGTTATCATTACAATTTTCTTAATTTATTTATGACGTCATGCAGGGGTACTTGCGTGTCTGGGCGTATTTGGGCTCTAGCGGATCGCGATCCTGGCGGTGCTGGCAGTAGCTTAGGTGGCTGGTGTCACATGCAGATGGTTATTTCAATGGCGGGAGGCACATGCAGGTGGTTGCTTCGATGGCGGGAAGCACATGAAAGTCATTGCTTCGATGGCGGGAAGCACATGGCAACGGGCTTTACATATAGGGATAAAAGCTGGCCACCCTACGATCATGGACCCAAAAGGGAAGGACGTAGTTGTGCCGAAGAAATATTTGAAAAATTATGGATCACTATCGTACTAGAGAACCGGCTTCTAGTACTGGTTAATTGCCGTGTATACTAGATTATTTTCCATGTTGCGTAGACTTGATTTAGTGTACATGGAAGTTATGTCAGCTGATATTGTTTACAAATACAACTGGAACCAAATTCAAGGAAAATGCTGCGGTGTCACGTTGTTCAGATTCAAACGAACATTTCGATGGTGAAAGAGGAGTGACGGTATCTGCCGAAAAAGCTACTGGAACACGAGAATAACCTGGAGGCACAAATGGGCAGGCCATGTAGCAAATTTAATTAATTGAGAGCCAATAGCTTACCTCCAAAACGAGCTGTGCCAGAGGGTGGTGCCGGCGATCCACCTATTAAATGGAAAGGTAAAAAAAAAGAAAGGGTTGGGCAAAGAAGAACATGCCACTGAGCCAATCAAACCATCCGACTTACCCAATGACGGTGGCCGGATTTACTGTTTATAATCTAGGAGAAATTGTGGCCGACCAATCAAGGAACAATACTGAGTATACGATGTATCCGGCGGTAGCCCGCCCATATGAAGGATCTATTGAAAAATAAAAATGCATTTACGCGTGCGTGTCCTGCGCAATGGCGATTCTGTTTTTTTTTTAATTATTTCGAAAAATGATACCGATCTTACAATAACGGGGAAGTCAGCCGATGCGTGCCACTTTACCCTACTACTGTTACTACTACAGTGTATCAATGCGTCCCTTGATCGCCGCAGCATCGACGGAAGACCGTCAGGGGACTGGTTTTCCGGGTTGTCACAGCCTACCATATGCAGTTTACTGCCAGCTTTCCCAGCTCTAATCGATGCGTCAACTACAAGGGCATCAAGAAGAAGTATTTCGCCAACATGGACAAGGATATTTTCGCCAACATGGACAAGGAGAATGATCCGACCTTGAACTACGAGGCACTGCAAAGCCACAGAACGATATCACCATACCATACGATGCCTGCGGAGTTACTGGACCATTCCAATGAAAATTTGTTTAGTTTTTGCTAGGGATGCCATGGCGATTAGCTAATATAAATATTCTGAGCAATACGTTTCCGCGCGATTGCGAGTAAATAAAGAAGAAACTTTTATGTACGAAATCAAAATTGGTGTGGGTCTCATTAAGAATAAGCACTGTAGTTTTTTAATAAGGAGTGTATCGAATATAAGCTACCCACATTTGCGTTGTACGCATGTATTTGTGATGGTTTTTTATGCTCTGAACACTGCATGCAGTGCGTTTGACTGTCAGCTTTCTTTTGTTTACTTGTTTGTGCGGTTCAAATTCTGCGTTTTCAAAATGTCGCGTATTGAAAAGGAAGTGAAAATTAACGTTCTAGACACATGGCTAAGTGAGAAGGATATTACTATGCGAAAATTGGCGAAGCGGTTTGGAATTCATCATGCGAGTGTTAAAACCATCATTAATAAGTTTGGGGAAAACTATTCTTTGGATGAGCTACCAGGAAGAGGCAGGAAACCCGGTTCTTCCAACCCGAAACTGGAGCAGAAAGTGGTATCTCTAATCATGAAGAACAAATCAATGTCAATACGTGATTTGTCCAGAAAAGCAGGAACGAGTGTCGGAATGATCCAGCGTATCAAGAGGCGAAACCACCTGAAGACCTACAAGAAGCAGAAAATCTCGAAACAAAGTGCAGAACAGAAGAAGCGAGCAGCAACAAGGGCCCGAAAATTGTATTCGCGTCTTTGGTGCAGCGTCCGGATGCATGCGTTTTGATGGACGATGAGACCTATGTAAAGGAGGACTCAAAAACCCTTCCAGGTCCACAATACTTTACTGCCGTCGTTGGGGAGGATGTGAGCGATGCGGACAGGTCGATTCAAGTGGAGAAATTCGGTCGAAAGGTACTGATATGGCAAGCCATATGGCAAGCCATATGTTCCTGTGGTTTGAAGTCAACCATTTTTTACACTACCGGAACTATAAATGCGGAAATCTATCGATCTGAGTGTCTCCAGAAGAGATTGTTGCCTTTATATAAGAAGCATAGTACACCTTCACTGTTTTGGCCGGATTTAGCGTCGGCTCACTATGCCAAAACCACTCTCAATTGGCTTGCGGAAAAGGGTATAGATTTCGTTGAGAAAAATATCAATCCACCAAATTGCCCTCAGCTTCGACCCATCGAACGTTACTGGGCAATCGTGAAGAGGGTCTTCAAGAAGACTGGTAAGGCAGCTGGCTCAAGCGTCTAAAAAATGCGATGCAACACTTGTCCGGAACTTGATGAAGAGCATTCGATCCAAAGTTCGAAAATTCGTGAAGGAATAACTTAAATTTCATCCGGTCTTCATTATGCTCAAGTTTAACCTCGTAAAATAAAGGATCAATTTTTAGTATGAATAAAATATCGGTTTTCAACAAAATTTTAAAGAAAGTTTGTGGATAGCTTATTTTCGATACACTCCTTAACGTAATAATGTTGATAGCAAAAAGTTTGATTGATTACAAAACTCTTTCATTTCCATTTGCTTATAAAAGTAAACCAAAATAATCTTTAAGAAATATTCTTGTATTTCCTTTTCTAGAAAGGAAAAAGCAGGCTGATTGTTACATTTTATTTTTTTTCAAAAAACAACAAGGTACAGCCCAATGGGGTTGTGCGCAAAGGTGACGTAGGACTACGCAGCAATCTAATTCCCATACACGTCAGAGCCATCCGCTAATTGATTTAAGTCAGTCCTGAAAAGGGCCAAGAACATTCTATTCTACACTCTCTAGAAAGCATTTGGTGGCTCTTAATCATGATACGGCCCCGGTTGTATTTTCTACGATGGTTGAGAGGGCCACTATCTCTAACGCGTAGAGGATATTTAATGGAAATGGAAATTTCAAACAGCACAAGAGAAAAATTCATCCAAATGAACTCTTCAGATGGCAAACTAATTTGGTCGTCCTGAAAAGGACGGATTTAGTTGACGGGGGAGAAACAGTTCGCGATTGAACTTGGGCTTTCTTTCTTGGTTCATCCCGCGGAATGATTGATTCTTGTCTCGTTGTCACGGACGGCTTTTTCCCGCCAACTTATAGGCTTCAGCAGCCATGTTTCTTGCAACGAGGTTGACGGGAGCATCGGCAACAACAGCCAATTGAACTTGGACTTTCTTTCTTGGTTCATCTCCTCTTCATTGCGGGTGGCCATCTGCAGGTGACGTGGGATGATTGATTCTTGTCTCGTTGTCACGGGCGGCTTTTTCCCGCCACAGACACACAGACGTAGTCCTACGTCAAAAAATAACTTCTAAGAAATCACATCCTTATCACACATCATCCGTGTTGGTGCTGTTGTTGGCTCATGTAGTCGATTCAGCCACAACGGAACCCATGGTAAACGATGGCGAAGGTGACGCATGTCGCTGCTGCCGATGGTGATGATGATGATGAAGAGGACGTTTATGTTGCTGTTGTCGCATTTTTTGTTAGTTCAGCTGGATGTAGCGATGGTGTTCCATTACCGGACATCCTCGATAAGCTAGGTCGTTGTTTTAGATCTTACTTCTGGCTTCCACCAAGTCGAAGTAGAGAAGGAAGACATCCCAAAAACAGCATTCAGTGTTGTAAACGTACACTATGAGTTTTTGTAAATGCCCTTCGGTCTTAAAAATCCATCATCAACTTCGAGGCGTCATAGGAACTCTAGGTTACTATCGGAAATTTATTCGAGAATTTTTAAGATAGCAAAACCACTAACAAATCTAACCCAATAGACTTCTAGAACACAGAATAAGTCAAAGGAAAAGTAATCTGCAATCGAAAAATAATTGTTAGCAGTCGTATGAGCTTGCAAGTATTTTCGACCGTGTCTTCATGAACGAAAATTCCTGCTGTATACAATCCACAAACCTCAAACATATGGATTAAATTTAAAGGACACCAATAATAGACTAGTTCATTGGCGTCTTTCGCTGAGCGAGTTCGACTACGAGATTAAATACCGGACCGGAAAACAAAACGCCGTTGAAGATAGTTTATCTCAAGTTCGTACTGAAATAAATAAGAAAGAAAATATTTCTTCTAACTATATGTGTGCACACTTAGCCAATACAGATGATTCCGGATTCATAAAATGTACCGAATTGCCAGTAATTAAATTATCCTTAAAATTGGCCCAGATGGAACAGACCAATACGAACAAGTTGTTTCAAGAATATTTAGAAGAACAATGACAAAATTTGTGTTTGGAGTACCACAGATAATATTAAAAAATAAAAATACATGGACTTACAGCGAACAGCAATTGCATAATGTGCCCTGAAAATTTAATGAACAATTCATGAAACAAAGAGGGGAAGTAGGATTCAAACAATAAGTTCTTAAAACCCTTAGCACTTTCATGCAAGCTAGGCCACCAACACAAGGAATAACATTTCCCATCATGGTGGTGATGCTACTTTCCGTGAGGGTGCTGAGAGTTTTGAGCAATTTACGTATCCAAAAAGTTTACAAAAATTGTTCAAGCAGATGCGTATCATTGAAAGTTTTTATTTCACAAAAACTCATGATTGATTTAAGAACCCCTGAGGATTCCGTGATTGAACAAACTCACGAGTCTGCGCATAGAGGAAAAATTATAAACCGGGCAGAACGACACCTTACCAGCCAAGGCCAAGTGAGAGTCGTCGTAATAGTTCCGGTCATTCCGGATCAGTTGTAACACAGATGCCACTGCTTGTAGGTCAACATCTTCAAGTGATCGATCTTCAGACCGGATTTATTGTAGATAATGTTGTACACATTGGGTGAAACAGTTCCCTGGTGAACCGATAGCGAGATGATATAGAAATCCGTTCTAAAAGAGGAAACAACTGCTATTCAAGAAGTGAAGTGCCTAAATTTACCGTTCCGGGAGAGTGACAACGTTGTCCACTATAATTCCGGGCTTGAACTTCTGCCTGTGACCAAATAAGCGAGTGTTAATGGGTTTGTTGACCACGACGAAGGTGAACAGAGCGTTTTGATCGGATCCAGCCGATCGATACACTTCGTTTAGTTTTTCCACAACCGAGTTGACTTCATGTTCGAGCACGTAATGCAGTTGACTCTCGCCGACGCATCGCGGTAGAAAATGATTCATTTCGGCAGTTCTCTATACTCTCTAAGATATTCGTTGAGCGCTTTTATGGTGTTTGCTGAAATAATAATTATAATTATTGCTGATTTCTTCGCCGTGCGAATGTTGGATAACGATGGAATACAACTTGGGTGTGCTTTTGTTGTCATGAACCATAGTGGTCACCATAGCTCCTAACGACTTTGAATTATCTTTAGCATCGTGGCAAACATCGAAACCGATCGTCTTCAGACCATTGAGGGGAATCTTGACCTTCCACGGAATACCATCCAGTTTGCAATTTATCTGGATGACGACCAGGTTGCGACGGATATGAGCGTTCGCACATTGTCACCCTTGGGTGTGATCGTCTTCCAAATCATTACCTGCGTTGGAACGGCACGATCGACGCAACACTTCTTCTTAATGGCAGTGTACCGATTTACCTTATTTTGCCTCGGATGTACGTTCCATGGTTATCATCTGGGATAGTGACGATCTCACATTGTCGGATCTCAAACTGCATGCCTCGAGCAGCCTGGAGTCGAATGCCCTTGTGGTAAGAAGCAGCAGGTTCCGGGGCACTTAAGGTTAGCACAAGCCTGGTCCAACTTTTCATGAAACGAAACCTGAAAAATAAACGATAGACACAATTAGATGTTTGACGATATTGTTTACTAACATACCGAAGCCTTCACCGTTGAATTTCCTGACAACTTCACAGTTTTTGTGGAAAACTAGGGCCGACTGTACATTTTTCTAATATTTCAAAATTTAATAAAAACGCAAAACGGTCGACTTTGTTTTGACAAGAAACAGTGTTGCCGAAGTTGAAAAAAAACGTTAAAGAAGTGTTGCTGTCTTTTTCTAGTACTGCTCTGATACTGATATCAGGGGGTGCGACTCTATCTCCGATGCAGGATTTTTTTTTGTTTTGCTATTGTGCAATGTGCGCACTTTTAGTAGATAGAAAAAAAAATTCAAAGATTTTGACGAAGATTTTAAAGATTTACTGTAAAAAGATGCAGCACGATGCAAGTTGATGGATTAAGATTCACAAGCTGAAACAAGATTTTTCAAATATTGATTCGCTAGCGTGGGATTTTTTGATCATCTCGAATCTAGATTTAGATGTGTCGCACCCCCAGACTGATATTCTAGTATACATGGAACTTTATACACTGAAAATTGTGACCTGGTGCGTCATGCATAAATTGTCTGTCCGATGTCCGTAATTAGTCCGTGCTACGATGGCGGTTGGGAAAACCTGGTCGGCAGTACTCCGGCTGGCTCGGTGTCTCGATTGCAAGCGGCGAGCCGGTGAATGGCGGTAAGTCGACCACCGGGGAAGGCGGTGGTGAACTATGGTGTAGTGATGACGGCGATGACAATAGCGGGTACCAGACGTGGGAATGACTACCTAACAGCGATGGCCGACTCGTTTTCCTGGCTTGGGCGCGCTCTTTATATCGCGGTCCTTCCGTCCGTAAGTTACACCTTCCAGAGATTCTTATGCCGAGGAAAAAGATACAAAATAAAAGGCCCGCTTCGTGGACCTGCCCACAAGATTAGTCCCCTGCGACGTCAAAATGCCCAAGCCTCTGACACACTTAGCCTCTAAGTTTAGATTTAGTAAAAATTACCTTTTTCTGGTGTTTTGGGCTTACAATGACGGTTTCACTTTACAATTTCAGCCACTTTTAGCGTGTGACCTATAATAAGTTTTACCGATAGTACACTTACGTTTTAACAACTAATAACTTTTAACAACTAACCGTACTAATTTTAGCTGTTCACTTACTAACACAATAATAACAATATTTTTCTACTAACAATTGATCCCTATAAACAAAAAAAACAATAGCTCTAATTATCAACACTTCCACATTCTAATGTACATTTCTATACAAACTTTTGTATTAACGAAACTAAAGAACTTGCGCGCACTTCCTTCACTTTCGAAGATTCCCAGCAAAAAGAGGTTTTGCTCACTAAACGGCAAGACTTTTATAAAATCGAGCAACTTTAGGTGGAGCCGAAGTACTCTCAACATCGTAAACGATAGTTGACAGTTATGCTCGCAACATTGCTGTTTACCCCATATGTGACACTTGACTCCACCTATGAAGAAGTAGTGCATTCTCTAGGAGGGATTACTTTTCCCCCTTGGAGCGCCGTTCACACCGCCCAACGAGCGATCACTCAAACTATGCGTCGGCTGAGAGTGGGACAGGCGCTGACACTCATCAAGCCACAGGCCCATGATTGTGTTAGCGGATTTGTTTGTTTTGTTTTTTTTTTAAAGGCGTATTAAGGGAAGCACACAGAAAAAATTCTTATGGTGAAAACTACCATTTTACCCGACTATGCCTATCTTTAAAACTACCATTAAATTTCAGTCAAATTTACTACGTTTCTGGCAAAACCTTTTTTATAGTCAGGTGAAAATTGTTGGTGTTTGCGCTTAATTTAACCCTCGAAATGGTAATTTCTACTGCTGTTTTTTTTTGCGTGTAGAAAATTCACCTTGTGGCAAAGCCAGCAAGTAAAAATTGGAACCAACGGTTACAACTAACCAATTGAAGCCCCCTATTTCATGTTGGGCAAGTGTTCTAAGACTGCTAGATTGTAACTAATATTCCTATCTCGGTCTCACTTGTTGATAGAGTGTCTCTCAAGCATCACAATAGCAATCTGTTACTCAAATTGTTTCGTGTGGTAAGCCCTGCTAGTGTTGTTGAAGTTAGGTTTGGAAAATTATTGATTATTTTAATTAATTATGGTGTTGAAATTCTACAGACCGCTTCCTTGTCGAGCGGGGAGCCTAACCGGTTCAAATAGCTCAAAATATATTTGGAAGATTACATTTGGCAATTTGAATTAACCTTGAACGGTTTCTCTATTCCAAATTCCAAAAAACAACTACATGAACAAAAAACACATCAGCTTTAGCTCTATCTCATCTCTAACTTTGCAATTTATTTACTTTTAGTGATCGATCACCTATATTATCGGTTAATAAACCATGAGCAAGACTCTTCTGCTTAGAACGACATTAACCAATGTGAGACCTACTTCACAGACGAAGAAACGATGAAACGAACTAACGTCTAATTACGACTCACAAATACCGAGTTTCAAATCGGCAGCTGAGAACATACCTACAATCTTTCCCTGGTCATCAGCCACCTCATATGAGGAAGTGCCTCTACGTGAAACTACAGTGCATGGAACGTAAGTTGGACCTAACTTTGCATTATACGCATTCACTGCAGATGACTGCTTGAAATTCTGACGATAGACCTGCTGTCCTACTTGGTACACCGGTGAAGGTCTATTGTACCGAAGTTTATCATTTCGCTTGCTGTGTTCATAGGCCTTTTCGAGATTTTTGCGAACAATGTCCTTTTTCTTTCTATCAATGGCCCGTTTTTGCTCAACTCGTTCTTCGTGAGACATATTTGCAGTATCTACCTTCGGTAGATGCTGATCACCTGAGGACACTATTTCGTGTCCGAATACAATCCTGTACGGTGTGAGATCAGTTGACAAGTGTAGATTATTATTTATGGTATGCTCTACCTCCGATATTCGTGTGTCCCACAACCTCTGGTCTGTTTTCACATAGGTCCTAATGCAGGCATTTATGCTTCTGTTCAGTCTCTTCACAGGATTGGCTTGACTGTGGTTATGGGAATTGGTCCAATGCTTCACCTGGTATCTATCCAGGAATGTTTTGAACTCACAAAACTAGACGCATTGTCCGATATTAAAATCTCTGGCACCGAAAATCTTTGGAGCCATTGTTCTTCCAGGATTTTGATCGTCATGCTATTCGAAATGTTTCAAACTGGTACTAACACTGTCCATTTCGAGTAAAGATCTAACAGAACCAACAGGTGCGAGTAACCTGATTTGCTCTTCGGCAGTGATTGAATATAATCAATGGACAAAATTTTGGAAAGGTTTAGTCACTAATCTGGGTTTTCCCACTTTTTCGCATAGATTAGTGTACCACAAATCTTCTAAACCTGCTATATCGATACATTCGACTGCTTTTCAAGGTCGTAGCTCTGGAGTTCGGCTAAGACGTGAAGAGGTTCTCCATTTTCTACGTGAGTGCTCCATTTTCTGGTTCTCCATTTTCTACGTGAGTGCTGATGCATCGGTAACCACAATGAAATGGGTTCCTTCTAGGAGCTTTTCTACCGCAACTTTTTTGTCACAGACAGAACTTTTCTATCACAGACAGAACAGCTAAGTCTTCTTTTTCTAAAGCCGCATAAGCCTGCTGCGCTGGCGAGAGCTTTTGAGAGAAATACACGACAACTTTTTTGCCGTCATCATGTTGCTGAATTAAAATCGCAGCAATAGCAGTATCACTGGCGTCACTCTGTATTTGGAATTGGCGAGTAAAATGAGGATTACAAAGAACAGGTGCAGCTATCAGGCACTCTTTAATACGAAAAAAAGCCTTCTCAGCTTGCTCGTTCCACACAATAGTTTCTGTTTTTTTCTTCAGTAAGTTAGTCAGTGGAGCTGAAATTTCACTGAAATTTTCAATAAAACGCCTGTAATAATTCGCCATACCTTAGTATCTTCTCAGGGCGCGAATCGAGGTCAGTCGCTCGTAATTTCCGATCGCTTCGATTCCATCGGGGTTGGGTTTTAAGCCATCTGGTGTAAGTATATAACCCAAGTAAGGGAGTTCGTTAAGGCTGAATTTGGTTTTCGCAAATTTACTGAAAGATTCGCGTTCGCTAGACGATGAGCAACTTCTCGTAGAATCTTGAGGTGCACTTCGAAAGTTTCGCTTATGACGACAATATCTTCAACATAAACGAAAACTGCCAGCTTTAGCTCTCCGTACCCCAACACCGGATCCATCAGCCGGCAAAGGGTAGCTGGACTATTTATGAGACCAAAAGGTAAATTGGAATAATCCTCTACCATGAACCAAGAAAGAGGTATACTTCCTCGACTGGGACTCTAGAGGTAGTTGTAAAAAGGCTTTCGTGAGATCGATTGTCGACAAATATTTACTTGCTCCTAATCGACTTAATATGCGATCTTGGTGTGGCAGAGGGTAGGCATCTCGTTGTGTTTTCTAGTTCAGACGACGAGCAGCTAAACAGAGTCTAATTTCTCAGTTCGGTTTGAGAACAGGTACCGTACTCTGTGACCAATCGTTATGGCTCTTCTCAACAACCTATTGAGTAATCAGTTTGTCCAGTTCAATATTTATTTTCGCTTGCATTTGGGGAGACGTCGGGTAACAGGTACCGTACTCTGTGACCAATCGTTATGGCTCTTCTCAACAACCTATTGAGTAATCAGTTTGTCCAGTTCAATATTTATTTTCGCTTGCATTAGGGGAGACGTCGGGTATAGATTTATACGTTTAGGTGGTGAGTTCCGGAACTCATCTTTCATCTTAATGTTGTGGGAAATTAGTGGTGTTGTGTCGAGATATTCTCCATCCACAGCGATCTTACATAACTTTTTAACGGATAGAAGCTTGGCAGTCTACTCATCGGTTAATGTAAGCTCAATTTCTTGCTGATCAATCTCGTCCACGTCCACTGTTGTATGGATGGTGGGACGAATATTGAACGCAGTCCAAAAATCTCCCGCTCCTAAGATTAACTGACGATTTAGTTGAGGGGCAACAATCATTGGAATAATTTTCTCTCGATTGTCGAAGCATCCAATAACTGGGATGCTCTTATCTGCTGCGTTAATTAAAGATGTATTGGAGGGATTAATTTTCAATTTAAGAGATTGGAGTATCTTTACAGCTCCCCTGCTTAATGCCGAACATTGCGTTCCACTGTCAAGCAACCCTAAGATTTCTCTTCCCATAATTTTTATTTTAACAAACGGTCGGGTGTAAACAGCATTATATATAAAGAGCTCTCCCACCTCTGGCCGCTCATAAGTAGCAGTTTCTGAAAAAGGAAGAAACCCGTTTTGCCGTATGTTCGGCAATGAACATAAGAAACTGCAAGGCGGAGCACTGGACTGTATTTGGGGGGACGGGATTTCAGATGGCAATGGGACAGCACTTTTCACTACTGCACTAATTTATTTCTCTGGACACTATTTTACATTTCACTTTTCCTTTGTTTCCTTTTCGGGTATAATCACGCGGCACGGTTCAAATTCAAAATTGACTGCGGGAGCGAAGGTGTCCCGTTTTTATAGCAGCCGCCACGTGGTCGAGAAAGGCGTAGAAAGTTCTACGCGTGCATAGAACCCACGCGACGTGTGTGGTACCATCATCACCCCGCAGGCTGGCGAACGAAACGACGGGAGACGATGATGATGATTATGATGACGGTTGTCGGTTAGTCGGTCGGTGCACTCATGGGCGCTCATTTGCACTCGCGACACTCACGCTCTCGCTACTGGTCGCTGTTGTCTTGCTCGGTTCGGGTGGGTGGGCACGCACTGTGGTGATGGTCGACGGTGGCTCTGCTGCGTTTGTTGGTGTAGTTGATGCACGCTCTTGCTCGCATGCTGCTGCCTTCACTTGGAGCGCATGTTCGCGAACACCGTAAGTTTTGCGAAATGTCAGTATCTGAGGGATTTGGACGTCGAGATTCAACTTGCCCTCTCAAGTTGAATTCTCCGCGTTTTGTGAACAAACAGGACATAGACTGGTTAAAACGTCGCTAAAACCACAAATTCGGCAAAATTTCTGACGTTTATCCGGACATTCACCATAGCGATGGACTGCTTGTCGGCAATTGTGGCACACTCCAATCGGTGGTCTACGATAATTTTCCACCAAATTGTTTTCTGCCACTCGTACCTTTCATCGGATTGAGTGGTTGACTACCCTGCTTATTAAGTTTGTCTCTTTCAGTATGCTGTGGTTTCTCTGGTTTTCCCTTATTTTCGCTACACCCAAAATACTGGTTGCAAGCAGGAATTGCACGTTCCCAAAAAACACATTTCTTGCATTCTTTTCTGACAACAGAGTGTATCAAAGATACAAACACTACGATCAAAGAAAAACGTTTTGCTATAAACTAACCAAAACCGCACACACCAAGATAACATTTTTATCGTTCGCCTTGTGTGTACGATATTTCACACTACAAACAAATCCAGCATGTAATTGTGTTGGTATTATCATGAATCTGTCATCACTACATATTGTCGGTCGAGGCGCCCACTGACTAAACGGAGAAGTGACATCTGCTAGCATGTCAAAATATCTTGTCGATGTTTGCTTCACACCACAAGACTTTGACTCGATGATTTGACATGTTACGTGATGCCACATCTCCGCCATATAAGGGGGCGCCCGGCCTAATGGATGTTTTGACGCAAAAATAAAAATTAAATAATTTATTAATAGTCTCAGTTTCTCAGTAAGCGTAAATTAATCGGATGGTGAACTTCTTCTCTGCGTGGAGTGTAACATGAATTTATGTTGGAAATTGAGCTGTTGCGGTGACAGTTAACAAAAGTCCGATGTTTTGAAAATTAGACTTTCAACTGGATCCCCGTTGCGGTGCTCAGGAGCCGTATTCCAAATCAACATGCAAGCCATCAAACCCACGATCCATACGAAATGAAGTAGTGTCTTGAACAAACCTACCTGTAGTTCTGAAGATGGAATTTGGAGCAACAGTGAAAATTGCCTGTGACCCTTCATTGCAACCATTAAAGGCAGCCAATGTGTTCAGGTTGAGGCAGATTTTTGTTGTTGAAATTATTGAATTGTCTTATATTTCCCCTTATATAAGACCCCAGTCCTCTCAGAAGTTCAGCCAGTGGTACAGAATAGGATTTATTGCTTTTCTGAGATTTTAACTGCTCTATTTCGTAGGTATACAAGTTACGAGAAGCAAACAATATGTTATTTATGAATCAAGGAATCATCATTTTCCCTTTAAAAACAGAAAAATGCATTGTTACTTGCTAGCCGCGTCTACCGTTGTTTAAACGAGTATCGCCAATATTAATCCTATCATTTTTACATACGAATCACGTTAGAGTACCTGTAAATTTTGTACTCAAGATTTTTCTTTCCCAAATACCAGATAAGTTTTTCTCAACATGATAATACGATTTGATCTTTTAATCCTGATTGAAAATTAAAATACCTATTATGAGACATCGTGTTCACTTTGGCAAGCAAAACAGGCATAACATTATTTGCCTTTCTATAATTTTAAGCTTCTACTATTGGACAGACGGTAGTCTATTCTACTTCTTTCTTGGTGTTTCTAATAAAATTTATACAAATAACCGAAGATAGCTTATTGCGTTCCTACAACTTAGTGTTGCAGATATACTTAATACAGTTATCGATTGCGAGTTATGGTAAAATACAAAATAAATTTAGTCGTATATGGAAATTATTATGGATGGAAATTAATATGGATCATCATCTTCATTACTGTCGTCCGAGAAGTACTGCGAGTCGTCAGTTTCCAGCTACTCTTCAGGTGTCGGATTTGGTCCCACTGCTAGAACGGCTCGAGATGGTACGTCTAGGCCAAATGGATTTGAACCTTGGCTTGCAGTTGGATCTGGAACAATCTCGTCTGAACGTTGTTACTTCAATTGGTTGGTGTGTGAATGTATCAGCCGTTGCCGATCGTGCAGGAACACGTTGTATTACACTCTTCTCATGCGCTCGATGGCCGTAGCGGCAGCCCAATGCCAAGAATTGCCTTGATGGACTTGGGCATACACGGAATCACCGAAAGTGAACTGTCTCGAAACTGCTCCGTGCTTCTTGTTGAATCGATCGTTTTGCTGTGCTGCTTTCGCTTGTGCAGCTGGAGCGGCTTGGTCAGGTGGTAGTAGCATCGACGGAACAGTCGGATCGGTCGTCCGAACAACACTTCTGCTGGGGACTTGGCAGCTGTTGGAGTTGTCCGGTAGACTTGCCAAAACGTTTGCAGTGTCTCTCCACTCTATCGAATTTCAGAGTATTCACGAACCTTTCTGCTAATCCATTTGACTGAGGATGGTCCACGTGAATGCGTAACCAAGGCTTGTCAGGAATTGTCAGGAATTCCAGGGTTGTCTTGACGGGTGCTTTTCCAGCAGTGCAGCATGGAGTGCAGTGCCGGACGAATTCCTCGATGTCGTTATCGATTCCTGGCCAGAAGACGAAACTGCGTGAGATGGACTTCATGCGAACCATACCAGGATGTCCACGATGCAATTGCTTCAGGATTTGCCTTCGGAACTTGCTCGGAACGACAACTCTGTCGTGGAACAGAATACAGCCGTCGACATGGATAAGGGACTCTCGCCTGTTAAA
This sequence comes from Aedes koreicus, assembly GCA_024533555.2. Lineage (NCBI taxonomy): Eukaryota > Metazoa > Arthropoda > Insecta > Diptera > Culicidae > Aedes > Aedes koreicus. Next base: position 149,033 of record JAHHFK020004227.1, read on the forward strand.
GTAGAGACCGACGTCTGGATTTGTGATTGATCGTGTATCAGTTGGCCAGCCTTCATGGATGTACTGAAGCACCGTTTGTAGCGCCTTGTCAGTCTTCGCTGTAACTTGAATTGCTGCGAAAGAAACTGGAACTTGGTCGATAGTGTCACGAACAATGCTCACCATGTCTTCTAGGGAAATCGCTGCCACGACGTAATCTTCCTCTGGCTGCTTGGTACGGACGATCAGTCTGGATAGCATATCGGCGCAACCGAAGTCGTTGGTGGACACGTGACGGATGTTGAAATCGTAGTTGAGTGGAAATCAAGGCCCACCGCTGAAGTCGATTTGCGGTATGCAATGGAATACCCTTCTACGAACCAAAGATTGACAGCAGTGGCTTGTGGCCCGTGTGAAGAGTGAATCGCCGACCCAGCAGGTACTTGTGGAACTTTGTTACACCGTAAGTTAGCGAAAGTGCTTCCTTTTCGGGCTGTCCGTAAACTTGCTCCGCCGGGGTGAGGGATCTCGATGCGTGCTGGATTGCCTTCCAGTGTCCATTGGGAAATTCGTGGAAGATAACTGCACCGATACCGGTGCTGGAAGCGTCCGCTGCTACGCTAATCATAATGTGTCAGCAACAGATTTGACTACAAGACTAGCTTGAACTGCTCAAAAGACCGCGGAAAATCGGTATTCCACTACCACTTCGTATCTTTCTTGAGTAGTTTGTCGAGAGTATGGCGATGCTCATGGATGTTGCGAACGAACCGACCGTAGAAATTAACGGCCCCCAAGAAGGATCGGAGATCGGAAACGATGGTTGGTGCCGGAATAGAGTCGATGGCTTGGAGCTTTCCTGGATCGGGCCGTATGCCCTTGCTGTCGATGATGTGCCCTAAGTACTTGATTTCGGTTTGGAAAAAGTGGCATTTCTCCTTAACTTTGAAACAATATTCCTCCAAACGTTGGAGTAGCTTGTCCAATGACGCCTTGTGTGCCTCCCAGGTTGGTTCGAAGATGATAGCATCGTCGAAGAACGAACGTATCCCAGGAATGTCAGCAATCATTGTGTCCACTAGTCTTTGGAATGCCCCAGGCGCCGATCTCACCCCTGGAGCGAGGCGGTTAAATTGGAAGAGACCCCGGTGCGTATTTATGGTGAGGGCCTTTTTTGATTCATCGTCTACTTCCAGCTGAAGATACGCATCGGAGAGGTCGTTGATGCTGAAGACGGAACTTGTATTGAGCTAGGTTGAACATGTCGATCCAATCAATTCCGAGCACGTTGAGTTCCGATGATGACGTCATGAAACACTGGCCACGCTTCACCATGCTGTTGAGGGTGACTTCACAATGGAATACGCCGATGAGATCGAGTGGTCCACCGGATGCGTAGGATGCTTCAATCGATGATGGTGTCAGCTTCGGGCGTCCCAGTTGTTGCCACGTTGTTTTGGAAATTACCGTGATATCGCTTGCGGAGTCCAGTTGTAGCGAAATAGCGACGTCGTTGATGGTGATCGTCACATACTTGCGTTTTCTTGAGCTATTGGCGATGTGGTTTAAGAAAATCCTCTTGGCTTCGGGTCTGGAACTAGCCTTCTTCTTGAACTGCTTCTACTCTCGGGGTTGAGTGGAAGAGTCGCTTGAAGCCTTTTTTACATAACCACAGTAGCCTTCTTTGTGGCCGGAGTGGTTGCATAGATGGTCGGAAAAGGGACAGTCGCAAACATAGTGCATTTTTCCACACTGCCAGCAGGATGGACGAGGGATGGACTTACTTTCCGTTTTCGGTGGACGTTGCTGGTTGCCGGGCTTCTTCTCCGAGATGCTGTGGACCGAATTTTTCGAATTTGATGGTTGTCTGACTTGAGGTTGACGAGCCGCTGGAACTCGTCAATCAGAGTTTGAATGGCCAGCGGTGCTTCTGCTGTCTCACCTTCGATGCGGGAAAGAAGTCTTGCTCGGATATCCGCGTAACATGGTGCTTTGAGACCACAGACGAACATAAAGCACTTGAACTGCTCGATCTTTAAATCCTTGAACTCGAACTCTTCACACGCCCTGTTGACCTTGGCACCTTAGGTGATGATGTCGTCCGACTCCGATTTTATCAGTTGCAGGCATTGATAGCGCTTGTGGAAAACGGAGGTTTGCCTGCCGAAGATCTTGGCCAGCGACGGTTTCGCTGGACGTGACTTCCTTCGGCAGCTTCGGAAGGATGTAGTTGACGTAGCGACTGTGAGAGGACGTGTCCAACTACGGGAGCAGGAGTCGAACCTTGGCTGCATCGTCCAGACTACGTGCCTCGCTTTCGAAAAGATCCGTGTACCAGGCGAACCCCTTTTCGAATGTGGTGCCGTTCTTCGGATCGAAACAGAACTCGCTGATGTTGATCGACAGTGACTCCAATACTTGCTCTGAGTTGTTTGCTTGCGGAACGGCCAACTGCTGTAGAAGCTGGGTCATCTGCTGGATTGCTGCTTGGAGTTCTGGATTGGTCGCCATCCTTCCTCGGGTTCAATTTTGGAGATCTTCAAACTTCTAGAATAATCCTTGCCAATAAAATGTCTTCCAAATGCTTACGAAATGAAACTCAGATTCTTGAGGGGTAATTATAGTTTGCCTGTATTCAGCTTGACGTTAATAAATGGAATGAAAAATTGTTTAACATAACCGCAGTCAGTAGTTGCTGCGATTGCTCAGAATGGTACAATAATGATCTAAGTTATTCAAGAACTCACCTGAATGTAGGTTACATTCTGATCTTCAAGCCTAACAAGTAATCCATTATTTTATAAATTGAACAATAAATATTCGATGTGTTAATAAATCCAAAATAACTGGTCTTCAACACTGATGTATTCACCGATGCTCTAAGTTATCCAAGAACTGCTTGAAATAAAGGACTCCACATCAACATGCCTTTGAGTCGTGCGCTTGATACTGGAGAAGTCTATAAATCGTAGATGAAATAATCCTGTCAAATAATAAGCTTTTGCTAGTAGAATTTAAAGGATTTTGCTTGCCTTTACTAGTGATAGTTTGAACAATTGTTTCAGTTTTTTATTTTTTTTTATTTTCAACACGAATAAACGAAGTCTGAGCTCTAATTTTTCTAGTTTATTAATTAGGATAATCTGTGTTCTCCAAGAACTTCCTGAAAAATTGGATTTCAGATCAACAAGCATTAAAGTGATCTTAGTTCTCCAACTCCACTATTTTTAAAACAATATATATTCATGGCGCTTATAATTGTTACCTAAAACCACCCGCATAAACAATAACCATAAGAAGTTCCTAACCACCAATTCGGGGTATCATCCCAACTGTAAGTGGTATGGTCACACCATCTATAATATCGTTCCTGTATGGTACATGTTTATTAGGGCAGTACTAAGTTGAATAGATGATCTGAGCTGATTAAGAACTCCCTGAAATATTCAACTTTATATCAACAATCTTTAGAGGGGGCGTCCCCGGCGTAGTGGTCCAAACCTCCATCCATACCATACCATACATCCATACCCCTCACGCCAAAGGTACGAGTTAGAATATCACCCCCGGACAAGTTACGAAAATACCCAACAGGTATTTGAGTGAGGGCCTGTTCATAAACCACGTAGACTCATTTTTGAAAACCTCAGACCCCCCCCCCCCCTCCCACCGTAGACTTTTCTTCATCAATTTTTAAATTTTGTATGGAGCTTAGACTTTGGTCAAACACCCCTCCCCCTGAAAAGTCTACGTGGTTTATGAATAGCCCCTGACTACAACAGGAGATAAACCAGCTCAGGGCTGAAAATTTCGATAATCAAGGAATTAAGAATTTAAAAAACAATCGTTTGAATAGTAAGGATAATCTTAGTTATCCACAACCCCCCCACAAAATGACAGATTAACTTAGTTTCGTGTAACCACTTGCAAATCGTAGATGTCACCCCGCAACGTAAACATTGGGGTCGTCCCTGGTAGATGCACCGATGTTTCTATTCGGAGGAGTATGTTTTTGTTGCGTCATGAGTGGTTGCAAAACAACAAGCAAGCGTAGCATATCAAAAGAGTCGATTTTTATATTCATTATATAATTTCAGTTATAAGTAATTTAAATATTAAAATAAATATTTCACGCGGCTTTCCTCCGAGCAAAAATACAACCGCATCGTTTCGAAAGTGTTACACCGTGTTGTATTTTGTGAACATTACGTCGCGCGGTGTATTGTATCCAATAAATCTGAGATTATTTGAAAGTTATTGATTGGCCATAGAAACCGTTTAAACAATGATTTTTTGTGCTGTTTTTACTGAGGTACTTGATGAAAAAGATTAACATTTACGTTGGGAGGAAGCGGATGTCAAAATTCATACGCATATTTACTATCTTTTTACGTGAGGGAGAGCGGGAGTTGAAAATGGCACAGAATTACAGAGTTTCAATTAAATGTATAGGAGATATGTCGAGATATATGAGATCCCAAGTAACACCACTTGTCATATTCATGTTAATAATACACGTTTTAGACCAAGCTAATGTTTTTTTTCTAACGTCAATAACTTAATTTCATACACGCATCTAACCGAAAAAGCGCAATAAATGTGGCATTTTGAACATCTTTTAGGTCATACCAGATGTTTTGTAGAACATCCATAAGACAAATATTATGTTCTATGGATGCTTCCAACAGCATGCTTATAACATAATGATAGGTTTTGTCAAAGCATGCACGGTATTTACAAAGAAAAAAATCTAAACAAGATTTTTTAATGGAGAACGATATCGTAGCTAATGGTATTTTACGCGTTAAAGATGATTGTTTATAACTTTTTCAAATAGGAAATTAAAAGTGCTTTACGCATGGAAGTATCAAAATAATATAAGCGGCTCAAGGTTAGCAGTGCAACTTTCCGTTTTACCTCCCCTAATTTCATGCGCCATCGATTGGATTAAAAAACGTAAAAGGTACCCCGAATAAATTATTGAATTTTAGTGAGATTTCTTTATGGTATTCACAAAAACCAACATGGCGATTTTCCAAGTCTACAGTCCTACAGTACAAGTCTACAGTACGGGTAAAAACCTTAGTAACACATTTGATTTTCAAATGTTCGTTTTTTTCTTTTCTGCGTTTTTTGTTGTGAAATTGAACCGAGTAATGTCAGTATGAATGAAAATACAAATACAATTTTTCTATTATAAAATAAACGCCTATGCCCAATTTGGCTTCTATTTGAATCAGTGAGTGGCATCACAATCTTACAATTAGGTAGTGTTTTTTTTTATTCCAGTATTTCAAATAAACATATTTTCAGCCGTCACTGTATTGGATTCACAGTCTATTCTGATTTACAAACATCTAGCAAACACGCTATTTCCAAACAATCCAAAATGAAGTACGTTTGACTCAAATCAGTCAAAAGTATGGATTTTCAAAAGTGAGTAAAGATAGTTCGTAGTGGTAAGATGACAATCAGTCACCGATGTTTGCAAGAAGTCAAATTTAAGTTGATCGAACAAAAATAGAACAAAAATGTGTTTGCTGTTCTGGTACCACGTTTGAACCGAATATGTGTGGAAAAACATCCTCAAAACTTTTTCAAGACCAGACATGTTTGATATTTTATCCTCATGACTTTTTTACAACAAACTTCTTATATTCTTGTCAAAGAAGATGTTTCTAGTGTTACTTAGGATATTACGATGAATGGCGCATCACTTTGTGAATCCAGTGAAATACCTCTTACTTAAGGTATCTCATATATTTCTCGAGACAAATCGGTTTTCGGAAGTAGATTTTCCAGATTTTGACTGGTACGAGTATATCTTGTTTATAAATTCCTAGTTCGAAAAAGAACGAATGGTGACAGTTAATGAAAAACCGTTGACATGACTTAATTTTTTACATGGAATATCCATGATTACACGTCACATTTTACAAAAAATATAATCGGCTCTACACAAAGAACTTGAAATTAATGGTTTGGCAAACAATCTAATAATCGCTTTTAACTTCCAAACGTAATTTCACTTTCAGAAATATTCAAACGGCTAACAAACAAATTTTCAAAAATAATGGACTTCATGTTTGAACGATCCCTTGAAACTCTTGCGCAATTGATTATTGACCGCTTTCCTTAGGAAACGCTAATCGGCTCCCTCTTCCCCTTTGAAACACGTTTTATATGAAGCAATTCCAAATTTTGTACCGATTGTCACATTTAATACCCCTTCCTCCCTTCAGTGCGGGATGTAATTTATGTACAACACACTTTTATGTTTCCACTGGTTCCAAGTTCACTGCAAGCGTAAAATGTAACAAAATTTGCATTAACATTTTTATCGCACACAATATCTGCGTTCCGACCTTTTTAGAAGATACGCTGGATTTTTTTTCGGTTTGACACGTTTGACAGTACCACCGGACCAATTTTTTGAGTTTCAGTGACTATGTACTAGAAGCCTAGAAGTGTCAAGATGTTCCCGGGTTGGTTATCCATGAACTTCCTGGTATATAGCCTGCTACAAGTCTTCTAGTTAATATTTTATATTTTATATTTTTTAACATTATACATTTAAGAAGTTTGTATGCCTAACCTAAGGGACTATTCATGAACCACGTAGACTCTTTTTTGAAAATCTCAGATCCCCCCCCCCCCCCTTTTTTTTTTCTTTTTTTTTTTTTTTGTTTTTGTGGGGGGGGTGTAGTTTTCTGGCCCCCCCCCCCCCCCCACAAAGTGGTCTGTGTTTTGTGCTTAAAAGCTCGTGGAGGGGTAAAGAAAAAAGATAGTTTACTAAAGTCTGGTGTTGTTTTTAGATAAAAAATTAAAATCAATAAGCCTTTGCGTTGTTATGTTTATTTTTTTTCTCCTCCACACCATTTAATTTTAATATTAATATAAACAACAAATGGTGGTGTTGGTTTTTTTTTTTTTTTTTTTTAAAGCTCGAATAAAGGTCTGCAGATCTACAATTCTAACAAGTTTCAATATTTCTTTTTAAGAATACATCAAAGAGTTTATAGATTCACTCTAAAACTCGTGTTAAGTTGGATGGATGAACTAAGTTATTCATGTACTCCCTAAAATTTTAGACTTCACATTAACAAGCCTTCGAATTGAAAGGATGTTCGAAGTTATACAAGAACTACCTGTAATGTGATCCACATCAAGTTGTTGATTTGAAAGAATGATCTAGGTTATCCAAGAACTACCTAAATTATAGGAGATGTGTTAACCAAGCCTTTGAGTTAAAAGGATTATCTATGTTATCCAAGAACTCGCTCGACTAAAGGTATTCAAATCAAACCTAGCAAACGATCCATTAGTTTTTTTTTATGCGACATAGATTTATAGTGCTTTTTATATAATATCTTAAGGATGCGTTAACATCAAAAGATGATTTAAGTTATATAAGAACTCCCTGGAATATAGGACTTCCACAAAGCTTTGAGATGAAAAAATGATCCAAGCCAATCGAGAACTAGTTGGAATAAAGGTCTTATTATAGGTTATTAACAAGAAAGAAATTCCAAGATCTAACCTAAAACCAGTGTTAAGTTGGAACGATGATTTTATTCAAGTTATCCAATAACTCGCTTGAATGTAGATCAACTATCCTTACAAGCTATTCGTTAGTTTTATTTTTTCTAATATGTAGTTTGTACTTCTATTCTCAAACAAATCTTGATTCGATAGGATGATCTAAGTTATCCATTAATTTCCCGAAGCATATTTCTTCAGAGCCACAAGCCTCAGAAGCGATCCATTATCGCTTACAAAATCTGGTCTTTGTTCTCGAAAATCCTGCTAAGAGCAATCTCTTGAGATTCTGGTGATGGTATTTTCCCAATATGAAAAGAAAGATTCGTACGGACGTCATTGTATGCACCACGTGTAACAAAATGAAGTACGAGAGGAAACCATACAGAGTTAAGCACGGGGAGACGCCAATGCCTAGTAGACCCCTGAATAATACTCACGTGGACATATATATTTCACAACCTTTCCTCTTTCTGTCCATCGTAGACAAACTTACTCGGTTTGAAACGCTCTTACCTGCAAAATAGTGAGCCCTACCAGACATAAAGAAAGCAGTTCGAAGTAGGCTTCCTTCTTCTGTATTCAAAGATTGATGATTTCAGACTACGAAACTTCGTAAAAATCACAACAGAACCAAATTGAAAAAAAAATTAATTGCTATAAGGCAACGAAATGATAGCAAACAAAATTTAACGATCTTCAGGGAAGTAGTAAAGTTGCGTATGTATCTAGACCATTTATTCTAACATCTAGAAAATTAAGAAGAAGCTATGCTCTTTGCACGATTAAAATTTTTAATTTGATATATTCTTTCCCCGGAAGAGCTAACTTTTGCTAGGAATGAAATAAAAGAAGGAGGAGTAAAGATTTCAAATCTAGGTATATGAATTCTTGGAACTGAATACGTATATTAATAATTTCCCTAAATTCCCAAAATTAAAAATTTTTTTTTTTTAAAATTTTTGGTTGAATGCCAAAAGGGAAATAAATTTTTAAATTTTTCCGCACCCAGGGGCTGGGTGGAAAAAACCCACTTTTTTTTCTTTTTGGGGGTTTTGGGGGGGGGGGGGGGGGTGTGTTGCGAAAAGAAAAACCTCTGGTTTTTTTTTTCTTTTTAATCTTTTTCTAGTTTTTGGGGGGGTTTTTTTATTTTTTTTTTTTTTGTGGGGGTAATATTTTTTTATTTCATTCACATTCTTTTTTTCTTGTTGCGCAAAGGAAAAATTTTGTCATTCAGTCAAACAGGGAGAGTAATTACAAATTTTTAACCGGGACATTCTTTTTTTTTTTTTATTATTTGTATTGTAAAGGGTGTATTCGATAAAAATGGCACACAGAAAATCTTCTGTAACTTTTAAATCGTATGAGTAAAAAACCTAGAAATTTGAGTAGATCTTATCCATAGTGTATTATTTACATTTGCCAAGTTTCATAGTTATACATTCAGTAGTTCCAGTCATGTCATCGAAACAAGAAATTGTCCGTGAGAAAATTGTGTGCACTCACAATCAAATCCAGGGGCGTCCCACCGGTGGATTGCTAAAGGCTTGGAATTGCAAATACAACTGTGTCTCGTGTAATAAGAACCTTCAAGGAGCGTCTGAGTGTCCAAAGGAAGGAAGGGAGTGGTCGTAAAAGTGGTCCAATGGACAGTAAAATGGCCAGGAAAGTCGTACAACAATTCAAGAACCGTCCAAACATGTCAATTCGAGATGTCGCTAAAAAGTCTAAGGTGTCAGTCGGTTTTGTGCAGAAAACCATGAAGCGTGCTGGGTTACATGTTTACAAAGTGCAAAAAGCCCCAAACCGGAATGAAAAACAAAACATCATTGCGAAAACCCGCGCCCGGAAACTTTACACGAAGCTGCTCACCAAATCCGGTTGCATCGTGATGGATGACGAAACATACGTCAAGGCCGACTTCCGTCAACTTCCTGGGCAAGAATATTTCGTTGCCAAGTCGAAGTTTGATGTTCCGGAGGATGTTCGAAAGAAGAAACTATCGAAAGTTGCAAAGAAGTTTCTAATCTGGCAGGCGATTTGCGGATGTGGTGAAATAAGTGCTCCCTTCATCACTTCCGGAACAATAAACGGTGCGATTTACACGGAAGAGTGCCTTAAGAAGCATTCTCTTGCCATTCATTAAGAAGCACAAAGGATCAACTCTGTTTTGGCCTGATCTAGCATCCTGCCACTACGCTCGAAACGTATTGGAGTGGTACCGAGCCAACGGAGTCAATTTTGTGCCAAAGGATATGAACCCACCAAATTCACCGGGACTTCGTCCAATTGAAAAATTCTGGGCAATAATGAAAACGAAACTTCGCAAACATCCCAAAACTATAAAAACAGAGCTAGAATTGAAGAAAATTTGGGTAAAAACAACAAAAACACTGGGAAAATCGGTTGTACAAAATTTGATGGGTGGAGTGAAAAGGAAGGTGCGGGCATTCGGGATGGGAGACGAAATTGAATAAAACAAATGTTGTAAATCAAAACTCATTAGTAGTTCTTCATTCCCTGAAAATTTCAAGAAAATCCGATAATCAGTTTAATTTTGATGAGTATATATGTGTGTGCCATTTTTATCGAATACACCCTTTATCTGCGAATGGTTCGGAATTTTCGAATGTTGATCTCATCCGCTCAGAGCCCCCAATATACCCAAAAAACCAAGGGGGGGTCCCCTCTTAAAACAGAACGCGGATTTTTTTAAAGCCACAAAATAAAATAAAAAAAAAAATTTTAAAAAAAAAAAAAAACCAAAACCCCAAAATTAAATAAAACAAAAAAAAAACCCCCTTTTTTTTTCGGTTTATAGGATTTTTATATGGGTTTTTTTTCAAAAATATTTTTATTCTTATTTTCCGCTAATAAAAAAAAAAGGAGGTCCCGAGAAAAAACCGCCGCCGAGGCGGGGGGATTTTTTTTTTTAAGGGGGGGGGGTGTTAATGGTGGGGGTGGTTTGATCAACCCCAAAGCAAACCACCCGAACTAATTTTTGATAGAGAAGATTTAGAAAAAAAACCAACAAAACACCCCATCTCTTTTCCAAGTTGAACCAGAATCAGCGCCGGAGAAATGAGCACCAACCAACCAAACAGCCATAATCTTTATCACATTTTCCTCCGGCAACGTTCTACATCAGCAGCAGCACCAAGTAGCAAGAAATATTGATTCAGCAAAATTAGGATATCGACGACGGCAACATTGAGCATGGTAACAGCGATCGAGACCATCGGCATACAAAAGTATCCTGTCAGTAGTTTGGTCCTTAGCGTCAGGGTAGATTAAGTTAGGATGAAATTTAAATAAACGTTTTTTAACTAGAGTAGCATCGCAGTAGAATGAAAAATATTTATAAAAGCACACCGAACTCCGTACGATGTATTATTTCACTCACACACACACACACACACATGCAACATAAAACTCACTCACACATGCGCATGAAACGTCAAAAACGACATTGGGTGCACACGCATACATATACACAAACGATATATTTTTATGGCAAGTGTTTTCAGGGGTTGTTGTCTGAGCTACGGCAGTTTATACGGGTAGGGCAACCATCAATTGTTGTAATACGGCATTCATAATACAACAGTTGTGGGCATTTCCATCAAAAGTGCAGCAAAAACTGCTAACGAGTTTTTTGGGTGTAGATTTGCTGTAGTTGGAGTTGTGAAAGACTCTTGAAGCACCGTTGTCAGGTTGGGTTTTTTTTGACGTAGGACTACGTCTGTGTTTTCAATACTGGGGTACAAGTTCGAATTGCGTAAATTTGGAGCGTCACGAAAAATATATAGGTTTTGAACGTTAATAACTAAGTCCTTCCAGGATTGATTTCCAAAATGTTTGCCCCAATCGGAACATTTTCTACGCTTCGATTTAAATATTTCAAACTATTGATTTTTAACACGCAACTAATACAATTAACGCAAATATGTAGTGATGTCTTATAATATCGATTTTTCATAGGAAATTTACCAAATGCACAGTACTTTCCGCGCACAGACTTCATATTTAAGTAAGGAACGTCTCCTAGGCAGCCATGAATGTTATATAACGTGTACACCTTCGCATTTTGATTTAGTTTTCCGGCGGTCGTGGAGCTGTGCGGAGTAGTCACTGCAGTTGGAGTGCCACCAAATGCTTTCTAAAGAGTATACAATATAATGTTCTTGGCCCTTTTCAGGACTGACTTAAATCAATTAGCGGATGGCCCTGACTGTGTATGGGAATTTCATTGCTGCGTAGTCCTACGTTACCTTTGCGCACAACCCCATTGGGCAGTACCATGTAGTTTTTTAATTTTCTTTTGATCCTGAAATCTCCTTAATCTGTGAACTCCTTGATTTTTTATTATCAGTCAATTTATGGTACATAAACGAGTTATTTTCGTCCACGGTGCGACCGAACCTTTTTAGTTTGGATAAACTACGAACGTTTGCTCCAGTCATCGCATTTTTATATTCATGGAGCATATTTCGCTAAATTATGTCGAACTTCCGACGATCTGAAATGGGTTTTGTCATTGAGTGATAAATTTTCTGCATATCATGAAAACAATCCACAAGTTTTTCTCCTCGACCTTGGCGACGGTTCGTAACTTGAATTTCTATTATGTAGAAGGAGATGTTTCGCTCATTGCCGCAGATACATCTGCCATCTCAACTGGCAATAATAACTTCGTTGGATCTCGCTCATGTACCACTGATCGCTTGTGATAGTTTCTAGCAGTAGTTTGTACACACTCTGTTTTTGATGCGTACATGGGAGAGGAAACTGGCAGATGTATCTGTGCCTCAACCTACCCCGCAGTGGAATGTTTGGCAATGATAACGTCCTTGGTTCGAGTACTACTTTACCCATGCCCTTTCGCTCAATTTTCAATACTTCTATTCCATTTCCAACCTACCGTACACTAACGGAACTTTCAACACTTTCTCTTCATATCTTTCATTCTAGCAAACATGACTGTCTACTCTTGGTGCCACATGGCGATGAGCGAACTTTTCAGATTTATAGCAATGTATTGTTGAAATTAACATGCTCTGAATTTGATTCGAAAATTGTCATTTTCGTTCGAAACATGCTTTCTATTAACTTTAAATAATGTTTCAAGTTGAACATCGATATTTTTAATTTAAATGGACGAAATTTGTATCCGTGTACGTGTTGCTTCATTCTCTGAACCATCTGTCAAATTTCCAATGACTTTTTTGTTCAATGAACATTGTTTACACCGTCGAGAATTTTTGTTTAAGTAACTACGTCTGCAATTTACAAAGAAAAAATTAACATGGAATTTAAAAAAAAAAATAAACCCGGCATGTAACGCGGTAAGCAAAACCCTGGCGTAGCCAAGTGCGTGAATGGTTCAAAAATAATTAAGTGTGAAGGCTCCAGCTCAAGCGGAATAAAAACACATCTCAAAGGATTGCACAACATTATCATGAAACGTGCTCCAGATGGGGCTGGTGATCAGTCATCAACATCCACTTCAACCACAATTCTAAAAAGAGGCACAACAATCACGCAATATTTTCCATCGACGATCTCCGCCCTCGATACTGCTCTAGCCCGAATGGCTTCGAAAGACGGCATGTCGTACAGGACTCTTGCCCAATCTAAGGACATCCGCTTTGGTTTAGACGCTCGGGGTTTCAGTGGGATTCCAAAAACACATGACGGGATCAGGCAAAAAGTTTAAACGTATAACAATTTCATTGTGATGGGATACCGAGCTGACTTCGATGAAATTAAAAAAGGACAACTAAAATGAAAACACATCTCAAAGGATTGCACAACATTATCATGAAACGTGCTCCAGATGGGGCTGGTGATCAGTCATCAACATCCACTTCAACCACAATTCTAAAAAGAGGCACAACAATCACGCAATATTTTCCATCGACGATCTCCGCCCTCGATACTGCTCTAGCCCGAATGGCTTCGAAAGACGGCATGTCGTACAGGACTCTTGCCCAATCTAAGGACATCCGCTTTGGTTTAGACGCTCGGGGTTTCAGTGGGATTCCAAAAACACATGACGGGATCAGGCAAAAAGTTTAAACGTATAACAATTTCATTGTGATGGGATACCGAGCTGACTTCGATGAAATTAAAAAAGGACAACTAAAAATCAGCGCCAGCTATGACGAATGGACTTCTAACAAAAATCGGCGACTTATGAATGTGAATGTTCATGACTGTAAGAAAACGTGGAACCTTGGGCTGCGAAGAATAATAGGATCGATGGATGCGGAGCACTGTGTTACATTACTGGAGCAGCATTTGAGGGAGTTCAACATTTCTCTTTCGGATGACGTCATGGCAGTTACCACCGATGTGGTCTTGTAATGTTGAAAGTGGAAGGCTTCAAGCCCGCAATATTTGAATTTGTGAAAAAGGTACGTGCCGTAGTAGTTCTCTTCCGGAGATCACCTGTGAAAAATGATTTGCTGCAAAAATATGTCCGTTCTGAATTTGGAAAAGAACTTGTATTGGTGGCTGATACCAAGACACGCTGGAATAACATGTTATCCATGCTCAAACAGTTCAATGAGTTGAACGGGCCCGTTCAAAAAAAACTGACCGATTTGAAGCTTCAATCCAAATTCAACTTCAGTGATAATGATTTTTTGGCGGTAGGTGAAATAATTCAAGCCCTCGAACCTGTTCAAGCTGCTGTGGAACTACTCTGCCGTGAATTCTGCACTCTATATGAAGTCGACATGACGCTCCAATTTATATTTGAGCAATTATCAAATCAAGCCACAGAAATTGCCGTCAACTTATTCGATGCTCTCAAAGAACGAATCCAAAAGAGACGATCAGAATACGCCGATCTTTTTGCTTTTTTTTAATTATTCTGCCGTAAAGCAATCGATCAGAAACTGCAGCAGAGCAAAACACATGCGTTGCCAGTGGCAACTACGTTGACGCCAGGATCCTTGCAAGCAATTCGTAAGGAATTCTCCTACTATGAATCTGAAGGGACTTCTACCGACACTGATTTTCGACGCTATTGGAACCATTCGTCCAGCTTCGGTTGAATCAGAGAGGGCATTCTCAGCAGCTAGCAACTTTGCCAACAAAATCCGATGCGTATTTGATTTTTCAAAAATGGCCGTGTCCCTATGTGTTGATGTTAAAAATAGTGCATGAACAAATTTCTATTGAGGCGGAATGTTGCAGTGGCTTTCTTGACATTAGTTAGATTTCAATTGTATCGAAAACTGAGGCAACTGAAGTAAAGAATTTCATAAGGTTTAATTAATGAACGACGGTCCGGATTTTCGTAATGCTGACATATGAACGGAATTTGTTTAACACGGCGTTGTTGTTGTACGCCTTTATGCTTGCCTATTAACAAGTGTTGAGCATAAGGCAAAATATTTTTTTTTTTGTCTTGATTATCGAGATTTTTAGCCTTGGGCTGGTTCATCTCCCGTCGTAGTTACTCAAATACCCTTTTTGGGTATTTTCGTAACTTGTTCGGAGGTGAGATTCGAACTCGTGACTTTGGCGTGAGAGGTATGGATGTTAACCACTACGCCGGAGTCGCCCCCAAGGCAAAATATGAAGTTCATACAGATATGTTGTAGGAAAAATTGTAGTGCAAACCACCAAAATGGTGGTTAAATCAAACTATATTTAGTTTGGAGACAAAATAACAAAAAATTTAGTTTGAAATAAACTTTTTTTTTCTATTTTTCGTCATCCAGTCCCGCTGCATGCTCCGACGCTGTCACTCAACAAGAGGTGAAAATTGTATATTTTACTTTAAAAAAAAAGCTGTCATACTGGAACAACCAATATAATCGTCTATTCAAACGGATGCCAGTTGAACTTAACTGCTGAACTCCCGAAACAATAACTCAACATTTTTGTTTATTTTAACCATCATAGATAGTGAAATCAAACTAATATGATGTTTGTACCCAATTCAACGTGAAATTCCTGTTAAATAAAACTAGAATAAGTTTGCGTTCTTTTTTTCTCAGTGCAGTTCATGTTTATTCGTTTATCGAATCGGACGTCCTTGGATGTGCAGAGCAGAGTAGAGTGTTCCAGTGATATTTTCGGTGAATTGTTGCGACTGGGAAGTTCGAGAAAAGCGTGAAATGAAGAATGGCCAAATTGGCAGGAAGAGGAAAAGTGTTCAGGGTGTTTAATTGGATGGTGACGGTAAATTGGCCGCTAGAACTGCGGCAGATTAAATGAGGTGCAGCGGAGGAATTCAATAAAAAAGGAAGATTGGTGGTGTGGGAAGTGAAGAGAGAAAGAGAGTGGTGTGGTGAACAAGCAGCTGTTACCCGAAGCAAGTTTGGGAACGGTGAGCTTGAACATCATTTTTCGCCTCTAAACGCGCACGAGATAACGTTCGGTAAAGTATAGCAGAATAGGTCGGCAGGAGTGTGAGATAAGGAGAGAGCGTTATTTTGGCGGAGAGAAGGTCGTTTTCCCCACGGGTCACAGTGGTGAATTAGTGGGAAGTGTGGTCATATAAGGTGTGAGAGGGATAGAGAGACCGGTCGACTGCGAGGAGCAGGTCGTTCTCTTCTCTGGTGGTAAATTTGACTAGAGCTAGCTTTCTCTCCTCTGGTGCGCTTTGAACCAACATCGTTGGATCAGCAGGAGAGGGAGACGAGAGGTCGGAGATGAACGGACGGTTGTTGGTGGTAGCGAGAAGGTCGAAGTTGGAATGTGAGGTAGTGTGGACGGCGTGAGTAGAAAAATAGAGCGAAAAAGAAGCACTGGATTCAGTAGTTGGGGTTAATGAAACTGAATAAAACAGCGAAGACATGAAAGTGTGAGTGATTAGGACTTTGTAAATAGAGAGATGTTAGAGAACAGAGCAAATGTGAGCGGAGGTATGCGTGTGGGCGATGGCTTTCGGCTAAAAGGAAGCAGAATAAGGTAGGACAACTCCTTTATTTTGTATTTTGAATGGTCGTTTGGACGTCATCGCGAAATTAGGGGGACAGAAAGAAAAGAACTTAATCATTATAACGGCTATTGTAAGTTTGGCGAAGGAAGCTTTGTTAGTGGGATAATTTGCTTCAGAGCCAGAGTGGACGATAGATCGGAGGAGTTTGTTGATGAGTTTAACGTAGTTCTGATGGAGTATATTAGAATTCATACTATGGATCTTTTAAATCATAGTGGTCTGTATCCATTTGCAGAGGAAATTCCGGGGGGGGGAAATTGTTTCATATCTAGATGAAGTGGAAAAGGGAGCCGTAGAATTTGGGCCTGAAGTGTTATGGGCGATAGCACGCATTTTGGGGTGTGAAGTAAAATTTGTTGTTCGAGGTAGGGGGAGGAAAGTCGTATGAGGCAGGAAATATAAATCCAAGCTTCGGAAAAACTACAATTAGTTGTGTCAGCAGAGGGTAGAGTGAACAATGTGTGTATTTGTGTTTTATATGATATTTTACTCTCGTTTAATCAAAATATTTAATCATAGACAAGACTCCTAACTTTTCCTCGAACATGACCCATTAGCTTCGGCACAGTGGTACTTACCACCATTTTGACCACTTTTGCCCAATCTTTTTTAAATTTTTGGATATCGTCCGCTGGTTTTATGAATTTTCGAAGCTTTGCTTTGGTTAAAGCCCAAAAAGTCTCAATTGGCCGCGCCTCCGGGCAGTTCGGCGGATTCATGTCTTTCGGCACGAAACATACATTTTGACTTTTGTACCATTCTAAAGTGTCCTTTGCGTAATGAAATGAAGCCAAATCAGGCCAAAACACTACTTGACCTTCGTGCTGCCTGATCATCGGCAATAATCGCTTCTGGAGACATTCCCTAACGTATTTCTGAGTGTTCATCGTCTCCGTCGTGATGAACGGACTAGATGTTTTACCACACTCGCATATTGCCTGCCAAACCATAACCTTCTTACCGAATTTTTCGGTAAAAATTGCCTTCTCCGTTTCGGGGATGTCTTTGTCTTCGCTTACAGTATAGAATTGTGGTCCGGGAAGCGTTTTGTAATCTAGTTTCACATGCGTTTCATCGTCCATTATTATACACCCAGAATTTCTACAAAATAACGAATCGTAGAGTTTGCGGGCCCGTGGTCTCACGGACGCGGCCTGTTTTGGGTTCCTTTTGGGTTTTTTCTGCTTCCGGTATGTTTTTAGCCCCAGTCTTTCTTTGGCGCGCATGACGTTACTCGACGAGGTCCCTAGTTTTTTCGCAACATTCCGAACGGGAGTCGCTGGTTTTCGCTTGTAGGCATCCCTGATCTTTTTATCGATATCCGGACTAACAGGACCGGATTTCCGACCACTCTTCGGCGCATCTACAACGTACACTGTTCTCTATATTTTCGAATTGCAGATCGTACCGCTCCGACGCTTACACCCTCTTCCTTGGCCAATTTTCTCAAGGAGAGTCCGCTCACAGTGCACCATTTGTGCACGATACTTTTTCGTTGTTCCGGAGTAAGACCGCGCATTTTGATAGGTAATACAAAACTGAGCACTTTTTTGATGCTATGTCATTCAAAAATGTGCAAACAAAAGAACGCAGCCAAAACATGTTGAAATATTTCATTATATTCAAAGTGACCGTTAAAATAAGGTGTGCTTATACTTTCTGGAACAGTCGTTAGAAGTGCGACGTTCACGCATACCGTGCGTCCGCAGCAGCAACAGCAGCAGCAGCAACAGATCAGTAATATTAGTTAAGTTTTTTTTCCGTCTCTCATCCCAATAGAGTTTAGCTTTAATTTGTGTGTTCGTATTTTGTGTTTATGTGTGATTTAAATTGTTGGGGGCTGTTGGCGATACGCCTAACCGATCACTCGAAGGACTTTCTTCGCTAATTTATTAGCCCCGAAAAGTTTACCGCGATACAAACACTCCACCGAACATTACAAGCTACCAAGAATACACTAAGTCCCGTGTGGAGGCTTTATTGTTTCACTCGAAACCGAACAACCGAGCGCGCAAACTAGAAGATGGGGTTTTAACTGAACACTTAGCAGGATTTGTCACCAACTAGCCAAAGAACGAACGACCGTAGTACTGTCCACTTCAACGTTTATTTCGGTACTGATTTATTAACAATTTCTATTGCTTTCTTTCCACAGCGGAGATGATTGACCATCGGCTATCGTATCGGTATCGGTCGTGCAAAAGACTCTCTTGCTCTCTATTCTATTTTAACCAAACGAGTGAAATGAAAAGGGTAGTGTTGGGTCGGATGGGAAATCGAATTCACTTTAGCTTAAACTACTATATACAGCATGATCTCCAACAGGGGCGTTCAACGCTCCCACGAGTAAGGCAAATCGTGCATGTTGAAGAGGTTTCTTTGACATGGACGCTTTGTGTGGAAAAATTCCTTTGGCCGGTGGGGGGGGGGGCGCAAAAAAAATATTACCAGCGCTTGTATTTTATTGTGCGGGGGGCGGGGGGGTTTGTTGTTTTGTCCCAAAAAAAAAAATTGTATATTTTTTATATTTTTTGTGTTGTGCTAGTGCGCTCTTCAGCGCTAATATAATATAAAATAATATTTTTTTTGTTGTCTTGTCGCTGTCAGGGGGGGGTGGGGGTTTTTTGTTTTTTTTTTTTTTTTTTTTTTTTTTATTTATTGATATAATTTCTATTTTTTTAATTAATGGGGAAAAGCCATGTGGCGTAAAAACCTCCTATTTCTAAATCGTACACTACAGAAATCAACATAAATAGAAGGAATACAAAGCAAGCAAAACAACATTAATTCTAATACACACACAAAACTTGTCAGTAATACTTAAATAATCTATCGTGATGGAATCAGCAGTCTAGCATGAAACGAATTGGATCGTGTTGGCCGTAGTTTGCAGCACGAGTTCCGAGCTGTAGAAAATTTCTAGTTCTCAGAACTCGTTTGGGAGCGTAGATAAAGAGTTCGGCCAGAATTCCGGGAGAGTCTGTTTCACCTAGTAGCACTTTTGCTGCGAAAACTGCTTGCATGACTGTACGACTATGCTCCAATGTTTCAATTCCCAAGAGTGAGCAACGATCGTGGTATGCTGGAAGGTTGACAGGATCATTCCACGGCAGATGACGGAGAGCATAACGAACAAATTTCCTTTGGACTGCTTCAATCCTCGCAATGCAGATTCCTTGATACGGGCACCACACAACGGCTCCAAATTCCAGAATAGAACGCACGAGAGAGCAGTACAATGCTTTCAGACAGGTGGGATCACGAAACTCGTCGGAGATCTTAAACATGAAACCGAGCTGTCTGTTGGCTTTGGTAATCATATCCGTGTAGTGTTGTCTAAATGTCAAACTGGAGTCAAGGGTGATTCCAAGGTCACGAACAGTATCAACTTTCTGCAGAGGTTGATTGTTTATCATGTAATCAAATGCAATTGGGTTCAATTTTCGATGGAATGTGATAATGAAGCATTTGTTAACACTCAGAGTGAAGAAATTCCTGGAACACTACTCTTCAAAGCTACTGATCAAGTGCTGTAGTCGTAAGCAATCAGTGAAGCATCGTCTGCATAGAACGACTTGCAGTTAGGTGGTAGTATCAGTCCAACCTCGTTGATGAAAATTGAGAACAGCAGTGGTCCCAAGTTGCTGCCTTGAGGTACGCCCGACATATTAGTAAAGTAGCTTGATTGAGCTGAGCCGATCTTCACTCAGAGTATCCTGTCCGTTAGGTAAGATTTAAACCAACGAACTAAGTTACTTGACACACCAAGTATGTCTAACTTTGCCAAAGTATAGTATGGTCGACCCGGTCAAACGCAGCCTTGAGACCCGTGTAAACAACGTCGACTTGAGATCCAGTTTCCATATTCCGGAGACACGAGGAAACGAAAGGTGCAAGGTTGGTTGAAATCGATCTTCTGGGGTGAAATCCATGTTGTTCAGGAGAGATGTAGTGTCTGCAGCAAGCAAACAACAAGTCGTTGACGATGATCTCGAAGACTTTTGAGCAGGCACAGAGCGATGTGATTCCTCGATAATTTGCGGCATTTTGTTTATCTCCTTTCTTGAAAATCGGGAACATGAACGAAGATTTCCAACGTGTTGGATATTTTCCCTGGCGTACGGAGATATTGAAAATCATCAAAAGAGGAATCGTAAACACTGCAGTGCAATTCTTTAGTACACATGAAGGAATTCCGTCTGGTCCAGCCACGTTTGAGAGTTTCAGCTTCCGGATTGCTGATTCAACGAGGTCCAATGTAATCGCAGGAACATTGAAGTCGAACGCGTCTCTGGGAGTATCTCTGAGTGCTTCGCTGACTTGCTCCATTGCTGGCATGGTGTTATTGAATACACTTTTGAAGTGCTCAGAAAGGAGATCACATTTGTGCTGGCGATTCTGTCGCCGAGATGAATTTCAACCGGTAGCCCATTAACATTCCTTTTTGTATCCACAAATTACCAGAACAATTTTGGGTTACGCCGAAGGTTAGATTGGATTCGTTTTGAATAATTCTTGTAAAGAAGACGATTGTACATTCGGTAATGGATACTAGCTGTCGAGAAAATTCACTTGGTGAATTGATTTCGGGTTTTGCAGTACTTGCGAAGAGCCTTCGATCTCACACGTTTTAGGTACCGTAAATGAGCATTAGACCAAGGAGGTTTACGAGCAGGTCTCCTCAGCGGAACAAAATCTGATATAGCCCGAGACACAACCTCGTCAAAAAAATCTACCGCTTCATCGATAGTGCAACACGAGTCAAGGAACTGACAATTGACTTGGGACATAGATTGGCTCATAGCAGTGAAATCAGTTCTACGGAAATTCAGGCCATGTGGATCAACGATGTTTTACACTGGAATATCGAGTTTATATTCCAGCTCGTGATGTGGAGATTGTAGGAGTGGTCACAGAGGCGAGTCTGTGCCCTGAAATTTTGGAGAGGCAGGCGATTGGCCGATTCAACAACCATTTGCTTCCCCCAGTTCAGATACTGGAAGTGCAAAAGTTGGTTAAAGTAGCGCACAGTGAGGGTAAAAAAAAGTTACCCTCACAGATTTGTTTCGAGTGACCTTTTCTGGCTCTGCCCTTCCTCACTTCATAAAGCTGAGAAAACTTCGGCTACCTGTGCGGTTGTTTGTACCCCGCATAATGATCTGCCAAAACTGCCAGCAGATGGGGCATACGGCCTCCCATTGCGGCAATAAGGCACGCTGCTCAACTTGCGGGGAGAAACATGAGGCTGGTCCCTTTGCAGATAACACACTAAAATGCGTTTTTTGCAAGGGAACTCCTCCCAATGCTTTCTCGTCATGCCCGGCGTACAAACAACGCGGGGAAAAATTAGAACGTTCTCTAAAACAACGATCAAGGCAATCTTTTGCAGAAATGCTTAAGAAAGCCTCGCCACCCGATACCAATACAAATCCTTTTGCTCCTCTGTCAGATAACGAGTCTGATTCGGACTTGGTTGAGGAGGGAACATCTTTCAGTTTTCCGGAAGGTGCTTCACGGAAGCGAAGACGTATCCGAGCAGGGAAAGTAGCTGAATAGAAGCCCCAAATCAACAAGCCCAATTCAAAGAGCTGCAAAAAGAAGGATAATCCGAATCCTTCTGGTTTTTGTAGTGCCAACTACACACAGGATTTCCCATCTCTCCCGGGGAATCCCTTCTTCTTTGATATATGACCTCTGTGACAACTTCAATATGACAGTTCTCAACAATGGAGAGGTTACACGCTTGGCTAGTCCATCCTCAATTGGCAGTAGATTAGACCTCACACTTTGCTCGAATTCATTATCGTTGGACTGTACGTGGAATGTGATCCTAGTAAAATTTCGGTTGCAACCGGGTTCAATCCACCGGAATCCTTCATCGTCACGTATGATGTAACTCGTAGTATCGATTGGACATGGTTCAAGACAGCAATAGATGTAGCCGTACGAACGGTAGAAGGGCTTCCCCCGCTGGAGGAATATATCTTCCTCTCCAACCTGATTTTGGAAAGCGCGCTTCAAGCTCAAACTCGACCAGTTCCAGGAACGTCATTTCGCAGGAAACCTTCCTTCCCCATGGTGGGATCACCAATGCACCGAGGTTTTTCGTAGACGTGGAACACCTGAACACTTCAAAAGGTACACGGCTCTCGAACGCGAATTTAAGAACCTCATCAAGGTAAAAAAAACGCGGTTACTGGCGACAATTCATGGACGGACTATCGCATGAAACGTCGATGAATACCCTTTGGAATACGGCGCGAAGATTGCGTAACAGAACTACAAACAACGAGAACGAGGAGTATTCGAACCAATGGAAATTTTTTCTCGCGAAACCACGAATTCGATAGATGAGATCAGCCAACCTTTTTCAATGGTAGAACTCTCTCTCGTACTCCTTTCGTGTGGCAATACGGCTCCCGGAGCAGATAAGATCAAGTTTAGCTTGCTTAAGAACCTTCCAGACGTCGCTAAGAGGCTCATGTTGCACTTGTTTAATCAGTTTCTGGAACTCAACATTGTACCGGATGATTGAAGACGGGTTAGAGTTATTGCCATTCAAAAAAACGGTAAATCCGCTTTCAGATACTTAATATGGTATCCGCAGAGGTGAGGGAACGAACGACTGTCTCACGTTGCTTTCCACGGATATTCAGTTAGGTTTTGCTAAAAAAGAATAAATGGCTTCTGTTTTCTTGGGTTTTTTTTCTGCTTCCGGTATGTTTTTAGCCCCAGTCTTTCTTTGGCACGCATGACGTTACTCGACGAGGTCCCTAGTTTTTTCGCAACATCACGAACGGGAGTCGCTGGTTTTCGCTTGTAGGCATCCCTGATCTTTTTATCGATATCCGGACTAACAGGACCGGATTTCCGACCACTCTTCGGCGCATCTTCAAACGTACACTGTTCTCTATATTTTCGAATTGCAGATCGTACCGATCCGCGCTTACACCCTCTTCCTTGTCCAATTTTCTCAAAGAGAGTCCGCTCACAGTGCACCATTTGTGCACGATACTTTTTCGTTGTTCCGGAGTAAGACCGCGCATTTTGATAGGTAATACAAAACTGAGCACTTTTTTGATGCTATGTCATTCAGAAATGTGCAAACAAAAGAACGCAGCCAAAACATGTTGAAATATTTCATTATATTCAAAGTGATCGTTAAAATAAGGTTTGCTTATACCTTCTGGAACAGTCGTTAGAAGTGCGACGTTCACGCATACGGTGCGTCCGCAGCAGCAACAGCAGCAGCAGCAACAGATCAGTAATATTAGTTAAAAAAAATTTCCGTCTGGCCACCGGATACCAATACAAATCCTTTTGCTCCTCTGTCAGATAGCGAGTCTGATTCGGACTTGGTTGAGGAGGGAACATCTTTCAGTTTTCCGGAAGGTGCTTCACGGAAGCGAAGACGTATCCGAGCAGGGAAAGTAGCTGAATAGAAGCCCCAAATCAACATGCCCAATTCATAGAGCAGTGGAAAGAAGAATAATCCGAATCCTCCTGGTTTTCGTAGTGCCAACTACACACAGGATTTCCCCTCTCTCCCGGGGACATCCAAAACTCTTGATGCCACGATTTTAAGAACAGAAGAGGGGGCTTCATCTGTTCTCATTCGGTGATATTGTGGAAGATATTTTCAAGTACCTCGAAATTTCTGACCATCTTAAAAGCATTGTTATGGCAATGCTTCCCACTGTGAAAACTTTTTTGAAGAAATTAACATTAAAGTGGCACCTCCTTGTAGCTATCATTTCCTTCAAGAGGTCGGGGATTTGATCACTGTTCTGTAGTGGAATTGTCAAAGTCTTATTCCTAAATTGGAATCATTTAAATTTTTAGCTCACAATATCGGTTGTGACGCAGTTGCTCTTAGTGAAACATGGCTTTCGCCCGAAATCGATCTTCCGAAGTGAATTTTCCTCTAATTCCAGGTATTGAAGTTATCGCAAGTCAGGCTGTTATTAAAAATAAAAGCCTTTGCATTGCTTTTGTGTACATTCCTCCTAGAGCACCAATTAACAAAAACAACTTTCAGATATTTGTTCGGTTCTTCCTGATCCGCGGTTGATCATGGGAGATTTTAACTCTCACGGTACAGGCTGGAGAGAACTGTATGATGACAACCGTTTTCTTTGACCTCTGTGACAACTTCAATGTGATAGTTCTCAACAATGGAGAAGTTACACGCTTGGCTAGTCCATCCTCAATTGGCAGTAGAGTGTGATCCTATTAAAATTTCGGTTGCCACCGGGTTCAATCCGCCGGAATCCTTCAACGTCACGAATGATCTAACTCGAAGTATCGATTGGACAAGGTTCAAGACAGCAATAGATGTAGCCGTACGAACGGTAGAAGGGCTTCCACCGCTGGAGGAATATATCTTCCTCTCCAACCTGATTTTGCAAAGCGCGCTTCAAGCTCAAACTCGACCAGTTCCAGGAACGTCATTTCGCAGGAAACCTCCTTCCCCATGGTGGGATCAGCGATGCACCGAGGTTTTTCGTAGACGTGGAACACCTGAACACTTCAAAAGGTACACGGCTCTCGAACGCGAATTTAAGAACCTCATAAAGGTAAAAAACGCGGTTACTGGCGACAATTCATGGACGGGCTATCGCGTGAAACGTCGATGAATACCCTTTGGAATACGGCGCGAAGATTGCGTAACAGAACTAAAAACAAAGAGAACAAGGAGTATTCGAACCAATGGATCCTCAAATTCGCACGAAAAGTTTGTCCAAATTCTGTTCCAGCACAAATGTTTTCTCGCAAAACCACGAATTCAATAGATGAGATCAGCCAACCTTTTTCAATGGTAGAACTCTCTCTCGCACTCCTTTCGTGTGGCAATACGACTCCAGGAGCTGATAAGATTAAGTTTAGCTTGCTTAAGAACCTTCCAGACGTCGCTAAGAGGCGCATGTTGCACTTGTTTAATCAGTTTCTGGAACTCAACATTGTACCGGATGACTGGAGACGGGTGAGAGTTATTGCCATTCAAAAACACGGTAAATCCCCGTCCGACCACAACTCCTATCGACCCATCGCGATGTTATCCTGCATTCGAAAGTTGTTGGAGAAAATGAAAATGATCCAGGGAAAGTAGCTGAATAGAAGCCCCAAATCAACATGCCCAATTCATAGAGCAGCGGAAAGAAGAATAATCCGAATCCTCCTGGTTTTCGTAGTGCCAACTACACACAGGATTTCCTCTCTCTCCCGGGGACATCCAAAACTCTTGATGCCACGATTTTAAGAACAGAAGAGGGGGCTTCATCTGTTCTCATTCGGTGATATTGTGGAAGATATTTTCAAGTACCTCGAAATTTCTGACCATCTTAAAAGCATTGTTATGGCAATGCTTCCCACTGTGAAAACTTTTTTGAAGAAATTAACATTAAAGTGGCACCTCCTTGTAGCTATCATTTCCTTCCATGAATAATTTGCTAAAAGAGGTCGGGGATTTGATCACTGTTCTGCAGTGGAATTGTCAAAGTCTTATTCCTAAATTGGAATCATTTAAATTTTTAGCTCACAATATCGGTTGTGACGCAGTTGCTCTTAGTGAAACATGGCTTTCGCCCGAAATCGATCTTTCGAAGTGAATTTTCCTCTAATTCCAGGTATTGAAGTTGTCGCAAGTCAGGCTGTTATTAAAAATAAAAGCCTTTGCATTGCTTTTGTGTACATTCCTCCTAGAGCACCAATTAACAAAAACAACTTTCAGATATTTGTTCGGTTCTTCCTGATCCGCGGTTGATCATGGGAGATTTTAACTCTCACGGTACAGGCTGGGGAGAACTGTATGATGACAACCGTTTTCTTTGATATATGACCTCTGTGACAACTTCAATATGATAGTTCTCAACAATGGAGAAGTTACACGCTTGGCTAGTCCATCCTCAATTGGCAGTAGAGTGTGATCCTATTAAAATTTCGGTTGCCACCGGGTTCAATCCGCCGGAATCCTTCAACGTCACGAATGATCTAACTCGAAGTATCGATTGGACAAGGTTCAAGACAGCAATAGATGTAGCCGTACGAACGGTAGAAGGGCTTCCACCGCTGGAGGAATATATCTTCCTCTCCAACCTGATTTTGCAAAGCGCGCTTCAAGCTCAAACTCGACCAGTTCCAGGAACGTCATTTCGCAGGAAACCTCCTTCCCCATGGTGGGATCAGCGATGCACCGAGGTTTTTCGTAGACGTGGAACACCTGAACACTTCAAAAGGTACACGGCTCTCGAACGCGAATTTAAGAACCTCATAAAGGTAAAAAACACGGTTACTGGCGACAATTCATGGACGGGCTATCGCGTGAAACGTCGATGAATACCCTTTGGAATACGGCGCGAAGATTGCGTAACAGAACTACAAACAAAGAGAACAAGGAGTATTCGAACCAATGGATCCTCAAATTCGCACGAAAAGTTTGTCCAAATTCTGTTCCAGCACAAATGTTTTCTCGCAAAACCACGAATTCAATAGATGAGATCAGCCAACCTTTTTCAATGGTAGAACTCTCTCTCGCACTCCTTTCGTGTGGCAATACGACTCCAGGAGCTGATAAGATTAAGTTTAGCTTGCTTAAGAACCTTCCAGACGTCGCTAAGAGGCGCATGTTGCACTTGTTTAATCAGTTTCTGGAACTCAACATTGTACCGGATGACTGGAGACGGGTGAGAGTTATTGCCATTCAAAAACACGGTAAATCCCCGTCCGACCACAACTCCTATCGACCCATCGCGATGTTATCCTGCATTCGAAAGTTGTTGGAGAAAATGATCCTCTTCCGTCTGGACAAATGGGTTGAGACGAACAACCTGCTTTCAGATACTCAATATGGTTTCCGTAGGGGTAAGGGAACGAACGACTGTCTCGCGTTGCTTTCCACAGATATTCAGTTAGCTTTTGCTAAAAAAGAGCAAATGGCTTCTGTATTCTTGGATATCAAGGGGGCTTTTGATTCAGTATCTGTTGAAGTTCTCTCAGATAAACTCCACGCTTGTGGCTTTTCACCATTTATGATTAATTTTTTATACAATTTGCTGTCAGAGAAACATATCAGCTTTTCTAATGGAAACTCTACAGCTTTTCGATTTAGCTACATGGGTCTCCCCCAGAGATCATGTTTAAGCCCCCTTTTGTATAATTTTTATGTCAAAAACCTTGACGGTTGTCTGAGTGACAACTTTCGGTTGAGACAACTTGCAAATGATGGCGTAGTGTCTGTCACGGGGTCCAATGGGGTCGATCTGCAAGGACCCTTACAGGATACCTTAGACAATTTGTTTACTTGGGCTCTAGATCTAGGTATCGAATTCGCTACGGAGAGGAATATATCTTCCTCTCCAACCTGATTTTGGAAAGCGCGCTTCAAGCTCAAACTCGACCAGTTCCAGGAACGTCATTTCGCAGGAAACCTTCCTTCCCCATGGTGGGATCACCAATGCACCGAGGTTTTTCGTAGACGTGGAACACCTGAACACTTCAAAAGGTACACGGCTCTCGAACGCGAATTTAAGAACCTCATCAAGGTAAAAAAAAACGCGGTTACTGGCGACAATTCATGGACGGACTATCGCATGAAACGTCGATGAATACCCTTTGGAATACGGCGCGAAGATTGCGTAACAGAACTACAAACAACGAGAACGAGGAGTATTCGAACCAATGGATCCTCAAATTCGCACGAAAAGTTTGTCCAAATTCTGTTCCAGCACAAATGTTTTCTCGCGAAACCACGAATTCGATAGATGAGATCAGCCAACCTTTTTCAATGGTAGAACTCTCTCTCGCACTCCTTTCGTGTGGCAATACGGCTCCCGGAGCTGATAAGATCAAGTTTAGCTTGCTTAAGAACCTTCCAGACGTCGCTAAGAGGCGCATGTTGCACTTGTTTAATCAGTTTCTTGAACTCAACATTGTACCGGACGATTGGAGACGGGTTAGAGTTATTGCCATTCAAAAAAAACGGTAAATCCGCTTTCAGATACTCAATATGGTATCCGCAGAGGTGAGGGAACGAACGACTGTCTCACGTTGCTTTCCACGGATATTCAGTTAGGTTTTGCTAAAAAAGAGTAAATGGCTTCTGTTTTCTTGGGTTTTTTTTCTGCTTCCGGTATGTTTTTAGCCCCAGTCTTTCTTTGGCACGCATGACGTTACTCGACGAGGTCCCTAGTTTTTTCGCAACATCACGAACGGGAGTCGCTGGTTTTCGCTTGTAGGCATCCCTGATCTTTTTATCGATATCCGGACTAACAGGACCGGATTTCCGACCACTCTTCGGCGCATCTTCAAACGTACACTGTTCTCTATATTTTCGAATTGCAGATCGTACCGATCCGCGCTTACACCCTCTTCCTTGTCCAATTTTCTCAAGGAGAGTCCGCTCACAGTGCACCATTTGTGCACGATACTTTTTCGTTGTTCCGGAGTGAGACCGCGCATTTTGATAGGTAATACAAAACTGAGCATTTTTTTGATGCTATGTCATTCAGAAATGTGCAAACAAAAGAACGCAGCCAAAACATGTTGAAATATTTCATTATATTCAAAGTGATCGTTAAAATAAGGTTTGCTTATACCTTCTGGAACAGTCGTTAGAAGTGCGACGTTCACGCATACGGTGCGTCCGCAGCAGCAACAGCAGCAGCAGCAACAGATCAGTAATATTAGTTAAAAAAAAATTCCGTCTGGCCACCGGATACCAATACAAATCCTTTTGCTCCTCTGTCAGATAGCGAGTCTGATTCGGACTTGGTTGAGGAGGGAACATCTTTCAGTTTTCCGGAAGGTGCTTCACGGAAGCGAAGACGTATCCAAGCAGGGAAAGTAGCTGAATAGAAGCCCCAAATCAACATGCCCAATTCATAGAGCAGTGGAAAGAAGAATAATCCGAATCCTCCTGGTTTTCGTAGTGCCAACTACACACAGGATTTCCCTTCTCTCCCGGGGACATCCAAAACTCTTGATGCCACGATTTTAAGAACAGAAGAGGGGGCTTCATCTGTTCTCATTCGGTGATATTGTGGAAGATATTTTCAAGTACCTCGAAATTTCTGACCATCTTAAAAGCATTGTTATGGCATGCTTCCCACTGTGAAAACTTTTTTGAAGAAATTAACATTAAAGTGGCACCTCCTTGTAGCTATCATTTCCTTCCATGAATAATTTGCTAAAAGAGGTCGGGGATTTGATCACTGTTCTGCAGTGGAATTGTCAAAGTCTTATTCCTAAATTGGAATCATTTAAATTTTTAGCTCACAATATCGGTTGTGACGCAGTTGCTCTTAGTGAAACATGGCTTTCGCCCGAAATCGATCTTCCGAAAGGAATTTTCCTCTAATTCCAGGTATTGAAGTTGTCGCAAGTCAGGCTGTTATTAAAAATAAAAGCTTTTGCATTGCTTTTGTGTACATTCCTCCTAGAGCACCAATTAACAAAAACAACTTTCAGATATTTGTTCGGTTCTTCCTGATCCGCGGTTGATCATGGGAGATTTTAATTCTCACGGTACAGGCTGGGGAGAACTGTATGATGACAACCGTTTTCTTTGATATATGACCTCTGTGACAACTTCAATATGATAGTTCTCAACAATGGAGAAGTTACACGCTTGGCTAGTCCATCCTCAATTGGCAGTAGAGTGTGATCCTATTAAAATTTCGGTTGCCACCGGGTTCAATCCGCCGGAATCCTTCAACGTCACGAATGATCTAACTCGAAGTATCGATTGGACAAGGTTCAAGACAGCAATAGATGTAGCCGTACGAACGGTAGAAGGGCTTCCACCGCTGGAGGAATATATCTTCCTCTCCAACCTGATTTTGCAAAGCGCGCTTCAAGCTCAAACTCGACCAGTTCCAGGAACGTCATTTCGCAGGAAACCTCCTTCCCCATGGTGGGATCAGCGATGCACCGAGGTTTTTCGTAGACGTGGAACACCTGAACACTTCAAAAGGTACACGGCTCTCGAACGAGAATTTAAGAACCTCATCAAGGTAAAAAACGCGGTTACTGGCGACAATTCATGGACGGGCTATCGCGTGAAACGTCGATGAATACCCTTTGGAATACGGCGCGAAGATTGCGTAACAGAACTACAAACAAAGAGAACAAGGAGTATTCGAACCAATGGATCCTCAAATTCGCACGAAAAGTTTGTCCAAATTCTGTTCCAGCACAAATGTTTTCTCGCAAAACCACGAATTCAATAGATGAGATCAGCCAACCTTTTTCAATGGTAGAACTCTCTCTCGCACTCCTTTCGTGTGGCAATACGACTCCAGGAGCTGATAAGATTAATTTTAGCTTGCTTAAGAACCTTCCAGACGTCGCTAAGAGGCGCATGTTGCACTTGTTTAATCAGTTTCTGGAACTCAACATTGTACCGGATGACTGGAGACGGGTGAGAGTTATTGCCATTCAAAAACACGGTAAATCCCCGTCCGACCACAACTCCTATCGACCCATCGCGATGTTATCCTGCATTCGAAAGTTGTTGGAGAAAATGATCCTCTTCCGTCTGGACAAATGGGTTGAGACGAACAACCTGCTTTCAGATACTCAATATGGTTTCCGTAGGGGTAAGGGAACGAACGACTGTCTCGCGTTGCTTTTCACAGATATTCAGTTAGCTTTTGCTAAAAAAGAGCAAATGGCTTCTGTTTTCTTGGATATCAAGGGGGCTTTTGATTCAGTATCTGTTGAAGTTCTCTCAGATAAACTCCACGCTTGTGGCTTTTCACCATTTATAATTAATTTTTTATACAATTTGCTGTCAGAGAAACATATCAGCTTTTCTAATGGAAACTCTACAGCTTTTCGATTTAGCTACATGGGTCTCCCCCAGAGATCATGTTTAAGCCCCCTTTTGTATAATTTTTATGTCAAAAACCTTGACGGTTGTCTGAGTGACAACTTTAGGTTGAGACAACTTGCAAATGATGGCGTAGTGTCTGTCACGGGGTCCAATGGGGTCGATCTGCAAGGACCCTTACAGGATACCTTAGACAATTTGTTTACTTGGGCTCTAGATCTAGGTATCGAATTCGCTACGGAGAAAACTGAGTTGGTAGTTTTTTCTAGGAAGCATAACCCAGCACAACCGAAGCTTAAATTTGGGGTACACCGATAACTCATTCCATGTCATTTAAATATCTTGGGGTCTGGTTCGATTCAAAGTGCACCTGGAGATCCCACATTGAGTATCTGAAGCGACAATGCCAGCGAAGGATCAACTTTCTCTGCCCAATTACCGGG
Organism: Aedes koreicus; assembly: GCA_024533555.2. NCBI lineage: Eukaryota > Metazoa > Arthropoda > Insecta > Diptera > Culicidae > Aedes > Aedes koreicus. Next base: position 180,780 of record JAHHFK020004227.1, read on the forward strand.
ACTTGGTGGGGAGCACATCCGTAAGATCTTCTAACGTTGTACCGGACAACGATTTTGTCGGTTTTAGAATACGGTAGTTTTTGTTTTCAGTCGGCGGCTTGGTCGCACATCATCAAACTGGAAAGTATTCAGTATCGGTGTCTTCGTATCGCGTTAGGTTGCATGCACTCGACTCATACGATGAGTCTGGAAGTGCTGGCTGGCATGTTGCCACTCTCGGATCGGTTTTCAGAATTGTCTCTCCGGCTCCCCACCAGGTGTGAAGTTATGAACCCCCAGGTAATCGAAAACTTTGAGAAGCTCCTTGAGCAGAACCCTCAAACTCGCTTCATGACTTTGTACCATTTGTACATAACACAAGATGTCAACCCTTCGCCGAATATTTCCAATCGTGTTTGCTTCTTTGATTTCGCAAATTCGGTTCAATTTGATTTATCCATGAAACAGGAGCTTCGTGTCATCCCAGAGCATCATCGTCCTACGATTGCTCCGGTGATATTTGCTTCAAAGTTTGCCTAGTTGATTCCCCTAAATGTTTTCACTGAAAATTTCATCCTGAAATTTATTTATTTCGTCAAGCAATGTAGACTACATACAATTTTTACAATGTTCTACTAACATACTGTTGAAGCGAAACCGTGAGTGCCCCAACATGTTCCACAACACTCGCTTCACCTTACACAGTTAGACAGTCTATTTCGTTTCTGTGTTCGGAATAGGCTTTTTCTCCCGATCGCTTCTCGACTACCAGCTGATCGAGACCACAGCACAGTAGATAAAATAAAACCGTCGCGACGTGTCTGTTTCAGTTCGCGTAGAATAAGTGTAGTTTCTGTTCAATAAATGTTATGTGTTGTGAAACCGCGAGTTTTTTCTGCTGTGTCCGAAATCAGCAAATACGTGCGCGAACATTTGGTCTTTCGAGCCGGATCCGACGGTTGACTTTCGGACACATTAAACCGGACAAAGTGTTGTGTGGACAGTAGTCACAAACTGTTAGTGTTTTTGTTTTATGAACTGTTTCGACGGTGAATGGTTACCGTCCCCCCACGGTGGGCACAAACTGATAAGTGTTCTTGGTGAGCGCAAACGGTCAAAATTGTGCAAAGGAGCGCGTGAAAAATCATCCTGCAGCGTTGTGTCGATCGCGGTATTGTTCGCGTTGCCATTTTGTGCGGTAACACTGTGCGTTTGTCGCCATCGTGCCATCGCGCAATCACTCGCGTCTTTGAATTCGCCATCGCCAAGCAGGAAAGCCGATACGGAGGAGACATCTTGGCTGAATCAATATACCGCGGACGGAGGAAGGGATTTGCTGAAACTGGGAAGTACAGTGTGCATGAAACGGTGGCATGTTGGTTGGTCTGAGTAAATAAATAAATACTATGAATTGCATGCGAGTATACTTTATTGGCAAGTAGCATTCCCTGTGTCCATAAATGATTGTTGGTCTCATTTGTTCCGCTGGTTTGTTGGCTCGGTTGATTAATTTTTGGTTGGCTACCTTTATTTCTGTCAATTTGTTGGGTTGCAAGTCATTTCGTTTAGCGTCGCGAAATCGAGTTTGACGAACGTTGAGTTGATCGAAAGTTGAAGTGCTTCGGTGATTTATTGGCAGTGTTTTAGTTTGATCAGGATCGAATTGGATCGACACTGGTCGCAGTGCAGTGAAGTGTGTGCCATTTTTCGCATCAGATAAGAATGTTTTCGAAGATGACGAATGAGTTACGAAGTTTGGTGAAACGTGAACGTCAACTGCTAAATTCTCTGGAAGCTACGAAACGTTTCTTGGCGAACTACGATGCATCCAAGGATGAGCAGCAAACAAAAATTCGCTTGCAATGTCTCAATTCGGTGTACAGCGAGTTTTTTGAAGTGCGAAGAAAAACTGAACTGCTTTTAGATGAAATTGCAGTGGATGGATCCACAGAAGTGAAGCCTGAAGCAGAAGAAGAGCAGCAAAAGAAGAATCTTCAAGTACCTCAGCGATTTCGAGGATCGTTTCTTCCAATTAAAGGCAGATCTACTGACGAAGTTGGAGAAAAGTGCGGCTCAACCCTCAACAGATGGTGGTTATTCAATCCAGGGAGGAGCGTACCCAAAGGTCAAGCTGCCAGAAATCAAACTTCCGACGTTCAGTGGGAAGGTTCGTGACTGGATCACCTTCCGCGATAGCTTTTGCAGCCTGATCGACAGTAACTCTCAGCTTTTGGAAATGGATAAATTCAACTATCTGCGTTCATCTCTATCTGGCGAAGCTATACAGGAGATCAATTCAGTGGAACTTTCTGCAGCAAACTACAGTGTAGCGTGGAAAGCACTTCAACTACGCTACGAAAACAAAAAGCTTATTGTAAAAGCTCACATTGATGCTTTATTTGCAGTCGATAGTCTGAAGAAGGAGAGTTATGGCGGCCTCAACAATCTTATCAGCGAATTCGAGAAAAATCTTCAAATGCTCGATAAAATCGGTGAGAAGACAACTGAATGGAGCACTTTGCTAGTGCATATGGTGTGCAGACAACTAGATCCTGCCACTTTGAGAAACTGGGATACGCACCACAATTCTAAAAACGTCCCTACTGTCGTGCTCGCTTCGCTTTCCGCGCAACATTTTTTATTTGCGACTGTCTTCGCCAAATTTAACCAACTGAATGAATCTAATAATCAGTCTGATCTAGGATGTAGACCCAATCATCTCACTCTCATTCTTTCTTCCATTTAGGTAGCTCTTTTTCTATCTCTCTCCTTCTTAGGGCTATCTCTAATGATTCTCACACACAATAACCAGGCCCAGAATTGAGTTGTTCTCGTTTTCTTGCTCTCATTGTAAAGCCGCTCCCGCTCTCATCAAACTTCTCACAGTATTCACACAGCCGTATACGTAATAACCATATTGTCTTGCTCTGTGCTCTCTTTCGCTCACAATCATAAAGCGCAAGATCGACTTGCTCTCGCTTTTGGGGACTCTCTGGCTTTCACTATTCTCTCAGCTATATACAACCTTCTCAATTCTCTATTTTATACAAATCAGATGTGTGCGATATTTCGTATTTTTGCATTCATGAAGTTTCACGCCTATTTTGTTTCCCCCATATAGCTTTAATATTTACTCTAACCACTACACCTACCTACCAAAACCTGATCGAGTTTCTTCGCAACCACTGTGCAGTTCTCCAATCGGTGGCACCATCCAAGTCCACCTACACAGATCAGCGAACGTTTAAGCAAGGAGTTTGCCAAGCAATCGTCAAGTCAGCTGGTAAATGCATGTTCTGCAACGAAACGTGGCATTCTCCTTTCCAGTGCGCCAGGTTTCAGAGGATGAAGGTTGCTGAAAGGAATGAAGCTGTTACAAAAGCGAAACTGTGTCGAAACTGCCTCAATCCGGGGTACTATGCAAGGGCTTGCGAGCGAGGATTATGTCGTCACTGCCATCAAAAGCATCACTCCATGTTGCATGGCGGAGAAACCAGATCCTCCGTTCAAAACTCCCAACCACGATCACCGATGTAACCTCAACGACAGCAATAGCCACAATCCAGTTCATTTCGGCCAGCACAACAGACACACAATACCAACACAGCTACCTCTACCAACTCGCAAAACACACACACCAGACCAACCACAGAACAAACAGCCACCACTAGCCAAAATCTTGTTTCATTGCCCGTAATTCCTACTCAAAACATACTTCTGTCTACGGCACTTGTCAAAATCTACGATAGATTTGGCAAGTCAATGATAGCGCGAGCCTTGTTGGACTCTTGTTCCCAACATTGCCTCATGACCAAAAATTTCTTGAATATGCTATGTTTCCGAGAAAGTGCGTCTTTTCTTTCGGTCCAAGGTATCGGGCCCTCTCAGTCGGTCTCCACGAAGTCTGTTACAGCGTTGGTGGAACCTAGATCCAGTACAGTATCGAAATATGTTGAAGAGATGGTCTTTCATGTTTTGCCGAAGCTGACCGTGTCTTTACTAACTGCCGCCGTCAACCCGTCGAGATGGAAAATACCTCAGGCAATGGTACTTGCTGTCCCACGTTTTTATGAGCCCAGTCCAATAGACTTGATCGTCGGAGCTGAGCATTTTATGGAGTTGCTTTGTGATGAGCGACAGAAAGCGACGAGTGATGGCCCAACTTTGCAGAACACTGTATTTGGATGGGTAGTTTCCGGCCGAGTTTCAGACAATCCGTTTCACAGCTCAGTATCTGTAGCCTATATCTGTTCAACGGCTGAGATCCACGATCAGCTTACCAGATTCTGGGAACTAGAGACCTGCAGAACCACCAGTACGCATTCAACAGAGGAATCAGCTTGTGAAGAGATCTGGAGGGAGTTAGAACAGAGTTAGAAAAAAACAGGGAGCAAGTCGAAGTTCTGGCCACGAAAATTTCTGCTGTTCCTGCTGCTGCCCCTACTAGCCCCGCTGCACCCGGTTTATCATCCGGTTGGCCTAGTTTGGCTCGGAAAAGCAACAAACGATCTTTTGGCGCAGCAGGATTTATTTCACCCGATCAGCCTAGTTTATCGCGCGGCACAAAAAAGCCATCTGCGAACATTCCATCGGTTGCAACTGTTCCCCCAGAACCAGAAAAATGTTGGATATTTCTGTCTCGCATTGCAGTCAGTGCTACGGAGGATGATATTCTCGCTTTAGCCACTGAATATATACCTTGCGACGAACCGATCGAGGTTAGAAAGTTAGTGAAGAAAGACGCGCATAGCCGTTATGCGCTTCATTTCGTTTAAAATTGGGGTCGACGAAAAGTACCGTGAGGTGGCTCTCAGTGCCGACACATGGCCAGACGGGGTCTTCTTTCGGGAATTTGTCAACTACCAAGACAAGAAATCCGGACAGGGGTTTCTAAAAACACCTCGTTTGAATTAAACCGCCGTCTTCATCCTACGTTGGATACCAAAACTTTCACGAAACCGAGATGCACACTGCAAGGCATTACGGGAGCCCTAAACCGCTCCGACCCAGTCGTGCCAATCGATGTTCATCATCTATCTAGCATCTGTTCCTGCCATTCCAGCCATCCCGGTCCTGTGGTCGGAGTTAGGGGGAGGGTCTCCCAACCTGAACTTCCAGGCAAGTATGTGTGTTATCCAAGGTATTCTGCTCCTGATGCTTTCCCGATTTCCAGTGCCGCTTCCTGGCATGCTGATGCTTGCAGTAACTCGCCGCTATTATGCCCAACCAGCCCGCTACTTACCCATCACCTAACATGTTTGGCACATCATCAACACACATCGACCGCCACTTCAACCGGTCTGGGACGCACGTCACAAAGCAATATGGAGGCCCTGGACCCTCCTAGCCCAGCTGTGTCCAATACCGGTATCAGTGACGCTGTATTTGCCCGTTCCAGCCGTCAAAGTCGTCCCGGCCCTGGGTCTAGCGACGGGGACAGGGCTCTCCAAGCTGCCATTCAAGGCAAGTATCCTTATTCTAATGACGTCGCCTGGCCTGATGCTGTTTCCATTTCTAGATCGATATCGGCCGATTCCGTTGCCTCCTTATCGAAAGCCCTTCTGTACTACCAGAACGTAGGAGGCATTAACAGTTCGCTCGCCGAGTACCAATTGGCATGCAGTGACGCATGCTACGATATCCACGCCTTCACTGAAACATGTCTAAACAGCAACACATTATCGAAGCAACTGTTCGACGACACGTACGATGTGTACCGACTAGATCGATCGCCGCTCAACAGCAACAAGAAATTTGGTGGTGGAGTCCTTCTTGCCGTGCGCTCAACGTTCAAATCTCGCCTCCTGAAGCCTCCCGAAAACTCAACGGTTGAACATCTCTGGGTGGCAATAACCACCAAAACCGGAACATTCTTTATGTGCGTTGTGTATATCCCACCTGATCGTGTCAACGAAAGCAGCCTCATCGATAAGCACACTCTTTCTTTGGATTGGATCGTGTCACAAAAGGGACCCAGCGACAACATCGTCGTTGTGGGAGATTTCAACCTCAGCACGATTTCATGGCATGTCGAGACCAACGGCTTCCACTATCCAGATACTTCATGTTTGTCATTCAGACCAGCATCTCTCTCCTTGCTTGATGCTTATTCTACCACAAGGCTTCAGCAAGTTAACGGCATTCCGAATAACAACAATCGTTTGCTGAATCTATGCTTCATTACTGAAGAACTGGGTCAAAGATGTTCTGTCATTCAAGCTCCGGCACCGCTTGTCAAAAGCTGCAGAAACCATTCCCCTCTGCTACTGACGCTGGAATTAAATCCTGAGTACAGCTTCCATGACAACTTCGAAAATGTTTATTATGACTTCAACCATGCTGACTACGAGGGAATGAACAACTTTCTCGCCGACGTGGACTGGAACACGACTCTTGCAAACGGGGATGCAAATTTTGCTGCTTCGACTATGTGCTGTATTTTGCTTTACGCCGTCGATCAATTCGTGCCTAAGAAAATCAACCGTAAGCCTCCCAAACCTGCCTGGTCAAATTCTGACCTCAAACACTCGAAACGAGTTAAAAGGGCTGCTTTGAGGAAACACAGCAGATATCGCACCGATTCCACGAGGGCAAACTACGCTCGCGCCAACGACGATTACAAATACCTCAATAACAGCTTGTACAACGCCCATCAGTTTCAATTGCAGAGTCGTCTCAAATCGAACCCGAAAAGCTTCTTTGTGAACGAACAACGGAAAGAAACCGGCTTACCCTCTACTATGTCTGATGGCACTCTTGAAGCTGACACTATCGTGGATATCTCCAGCTTGTTCCGTACGCAGTTCAGCAGTGTCTTCTGCGACGAAATTCTGGACGCCGAGAGCCTCGAATCGGCTACTAGCAATGTTCCCCGCATGTCTGTATTTGGCTCTGCTTTCACTATTCATAGTGATATGGTGATTTCAGCCGGGAAGCAGATGAAAACTTCAACTGGATGCGGTCCTGACGGTATTGCTTCAATTGTCCTGAAGCGTTGCCTAAACACGCTTGCTGCACCCCTAGCTACGGTGTTCAATTTGTCTGTAACTTCCGGCGAGTTTCCTGAATGCTGGAAAGAGTCATTTGTATTCCCAATACACAAGAAGGGATGCAAACGGTCCGTCGCCAACTATCGTGGGATTGCTGTACTAAGCTCTGTATCCAAGCTATTTGAACTAATTGTTCTCCAAAGGCTGGTCAATAACTATTCACAGACTATTTCTCCAGACCAACACAGTTTTGTGCCCAAGCGCTCGACGGCGACCAATCTAACCGTATTTACATCGTTCATCATGCGCGAAATGGAACGCGGTCATCAAGTAGACGCCATTTACACAGATCTCTCTGCGGCCTTCGATAAAATGAACCATCAGATTGCCATTTCTAAATACGGCAATATGGGGGTTCACGATCAGTTGTTGAACTGGCTCCGTTCATACCTGACTGGTAGAACTATGTCCGTGAAGATTGCCGATTACGCCTCATCTAGCTTTCCGGTAGCATCCGGCGTTCCTCAAGGTAGCCACCTCGGCCCATTCCTTTTCCTGCTATATATGAACGATGTGAACTTGGTCCTCAAATGCCTGAAATTATCCTACGCGGATGACCTGAAGCTGTACTACGTTATAAAATGTCCGGAAGACGCCCACTTTCTTCAGCAGGAACTGCAAGTGTTCGATAACTGGTGCCGAATCAACAGAATGTCCTTAAATGTATCCGAATGCTCAACTATCTCCTTCGGCCGAAAACGTGCGATGTATCTTCACGACTACATCCTTCGAGGTACGCGCTTGAAACGAGAAACAACGGTCAAGGATCTGGGAGTAATGCTGGACTCCAAACTTTCGTTCAAGGTTCACATTTCGTATATTGTTTCCAAGGCCTCTTCGCAGCTAGGATTTATGTTCCGCTTTGCAAAAAACTTCAAGGACGTTTACTGTCTGAAGGCATTATACTGCTCTTTGGTTCTTGGAATACTGTGCCATCGTTTGGTCCCCTTTCTACCAAAACGCAGTCCAGAGGATCGAAGCTGTTCAGCGAAGGTTTATACGCTTTGCTTTGCGACATCTTCGCTGGCAAGACCCTCGCAGATTGCCAAGTTATGAAAGTCGGTGCAAGCTCATCAACCTGGAACTGTTGGAAGGTAGGCGTATGGTAGCCAAAGCGTGTTTCATTGGTGATCTGCTTCAAAGAAATGTTGATTGTTCCCTTCTACTGGATCTCTTGACCATCAACACTCGACGACGAAATCTCCGTTTACAACAGTTCTTCGTGTTCCGGCACTCAAGGACCAACTACGGAAAACACGAACCTGTGCAAAGCATGTGACGCGTTTTCAACAGCTGCTATAATGTGTTTGATTTTAATGTATCCCGTGATGTTAATAAGCGTTGTTTCCGTATATGTCTTTGTTAAGTTTTGTTAATTTTCGTATGTAATTTAATTTTTTAAAGGGTCATTGGGATGAACATTTTTATCTGTTGACGAAAATAAAATAATAATAAGACTACAGTTCGGAATGAGAAAGGGCAATTTGTTGTCAGTCTCCCGAAGAAAGAAGACGTAATTAATCAGCTTGGCGAGTCCAGATCGACCGCTATCAGACGATTCATCGGAACAGAACGACGTTTTGCATCGAATATCGCGCTGAAGGAGGAGTACACGAAATTTATCCGTGAATATGAAGCTATGGGTCACATGGAGAATACAAGCGATAAAGCAACCGGAGAGGAGTATTATTTGCCACATCATGCGGTCCTGAAACCTGACCACTACTAAGTTACGAGTAGTGTTTGATGCTTCCTGCCGAACGTCAAGTGGAGTTTCCCTCAACGATGCGTTAATGGTGGGGCCGGTGGTACAGGACGACATCCAGGACATCACATTACGCTTTCGGTTGCATCGTTACGCTCTTGTTGGTGACGTTGCTAAAATGTATCGAATGGTCCTGCATCACGAAGATGATCGACGTTTTTTGAAAATCGTATGGAGAAAAAACCCCAGTGAACCACTCTGTACTTCCACTTACTCACTTACTTCAACTTACGACGGTCACTTATGGTACAGCATCCGCACCCTATCTGGCAACGAAATGTCTTCAGTGCCTATCGGAAGACGGACAGTCCGCGTTCCCTGCAGCTCCACGGGTGTTAAGGAAGGATTTCTACGTGGACGACATGCTTTCCGGTGCAGATAGTGTCCAGGAAGGCAAAATAATGATTTGAGAGATGATCACGCTATTACAATCCGCTGGATTTACCCTTAGAAAGTGGAATTCCAACTCGAGTGAGCTCTTAAAAACCGTACCTGAAGATTTGAGGGATGGTCGATCAATATTGGAGCTAGAATCGACAAACACTACAGTGAAAACGCTGGGGTTGATGTGGGAACCTGGCCCTGATCAGTTCAAATTCAGCACACCGACTTGGAATTCTCCGTCAATAATCACCAAGCGTTCGGTGCTCTCAGATGTTTCCCGTTTGTTTGATCTACTCGGCCTCGTTGGACCAGTAATCATTCAAGCAAAGATCTATGGTGGAAAGAATGCGCATGGGATGAGCCACTGGACGAAAATCTCCAGGAGCAATGGCGGGAGTATAGACGGAACCTTGCTAGTCTTGATACCTTGGCTATCCCTCGTTGGGTTGAATTCAGTCGAGGTGTTGCTACTACCGAGCTCCATGGATTCTGCGACGCGTCTAACAAGGCCTACGGTGCCTGTATCTATTTGCGCTGTGTATCGAAAACTGGCGAAATCTCCGTAAACCTATTGATCGCCAAATCTCGAGTGGCCCCTCTGAATAACCTGAAGAAAGCTGAAAGGCACGAGACTACCCCTCGGTTGGAACTCTCATCTGCGCTCTTGCTCGCGCACCTGTACGAGAAGGTCAGTAACGCATTCCATCTAAAGGCTCGTAATTTTTTTTGGACAGATTCGATGATAGTGAAATGTTGGCTGTCGTCGTCACCGTCAAGATGGAAGCAATTTGTCGCCAATCGAGTCTCCGAAATCCAAAACATCACGAGGGGAGGAATATGGAGTCATGTAGCAGGACTAGAGAATCCAGCAGACATCATCTCCCGCGGAATGACACCAGCGTAGTTGCAGTATGAGAAACTATGGTTTCATGGTCCATGCTGGTTGCAGCTCAAAAAGGAACACTGGCCGAATGATCAACAAGTGAAAGAGGACGTAGTTCAGAAGGTAGTTCTTGAGGAGAAAAGTGTAACAGCGGCACTTTCAGCAGTTACACCTAGTGATATCTTTGGATGGAAATCATCACTGATGGATCTCGTTCGAATTGTCGTCTATATTGATCGGTTCTGTTCGAACGCACATATCAACAAGTCGTAAACATTCGTATATCATTGATCACCGACATTCATTAGCTAGACTGATTGTTGTATACTACCAAAGGAAGCATCTTCATGCGGGACAACAGCTGGTGATCTCCGCAATGAGGGAGCAATTTTGGATCACTAACGTCCGAAATTTAGTTCGTTCTGTGCTACACGAATGTGTTCGCCCTCAAGTCCACGAGCAGCTGATGGGAGACTTACCTCCAGAAAGAGTCACTTCCTGCCACCCTTTCCAACGGGTCGGAGTTGACTACTGTGGGCCGTTCACAAACAAGAACCAAAAACGTTGCTCGCAATCAATCAAATGCTTTGTAGCAATTAACATCTGTCTGGTGACTAAAGCGATGCATCTAGAGCTGGCGGCGGATCTGTCCACTCAAGGGTTCTTCACGACATTCAAGCGCTTTGTGGCACGTCGAGGTAAGCCACAAATTGTTATGTGCGACAATGCGAAAAACTTCGTCGGTGCCAGGCGAGAGATTGCTGAAATGTATAACCTTGTGAAATCAAAGGACTTTCAGAGTTCCGTAATTAAACAAGCGGCTGAGGAACAAATCAACTTTAAATTCATTCCGGCACGATCGCCAAATTTTGGAGGACTTTGGGAATCAGCAGTCAAATCATTCAAAACACTACTAAAACGGAGCATTGGCTTGCGAGTCCTTACGTACGATGAAATGCAGACGATGATCGTGCAAATTGAAGCAGTACTGAATTCGAGACCGTTAACACCCCTCAGCAATGATCCCAATGATTTCGAGGCGTTTACTCCAGGACACTTCCTGATTCAGCGACCGCTAACAGCACTCCCAGAACCTGACCTGGATGGAGTTCCGGAGAATCGACTTTCGACATGGCAACGGATCGATCAAGTTATGCAGCGAATTAGGCAGAAGTGGTCCACTCAGTACTTGTCGGATCTAAACAATCGAACAAAGTGGACGAAGCGTAAAGACAACATCAAAGTCGGGACAATTGAGATCTTGAAAGAAGACAATCTTCCACCTCTCAAGTGGCCATTGGCGCGTGTAACCGAAATTCACGCAGGCATGGAAGGGAATGTCCGTGTCGTGACAGTGCGAACCAAAGATGGTAGTTATCGCAGAGCGATTTCGAAAATTTGCATTCTGCCGATCCGAGAAAATGTTGCTCTCTCAGCTGAGGAGAACTAGGACTCCTCCAACAGCGGAGGCCAACTGGCCTCCACATACCAGTTAAGTTATGCATTTTTTAAACTTTAAAAAAGTTAATCCGTCATTTTTTCCGCAGTCACTGTCCACCCATATTCCCCTTGGTCTGAACGATTCACAAGCTAAATTCTGAATCTCGAGTAGTCTCTGTTCGCACGAGGTAATATGTGTTGTCCGGTGGTGGTTAAATTGTATATGCATGAGGCGTGTGTATCAGTTTCTTTCCGACTTGACTGCAAACCACAGCGGCGCTAAGCGCTTGCACTGCATGGCAGTGCTCCGTCTCCGTCAATCGTAAACTAAATTCGTACCCGTTTCAACTTTTCGAGGTAACTTCAACGAACACTGCACACCGGGGAAGAAGGTGTACAATTCAACCCCAGGCATAACGTAGCGGTCGTTGGCGAACATGGCCAGTTCGTCCGAATAGTCGAATAAGCGTGAAGCCAATCGATCCTCAGCAGCCAAGATGAAGGTGTATCATCGAAAAATCGTGTTTAGCGGGAGTTCATCGACGCTACAGGGCGTCCGCGGAGGCCACGATGGCCTCCGTTCCAAGCAAGTCGTTTGTTGTAACATAAATTCAATTTAATTAGCCCCCTCTCATCTGATTCCAGTAAAACCACCACCTATCATCGTTTCACACCGTTTGGTCCATTCTGACACGGAAGCAACAGAAAGCAATCGTGAACAAAATTCGTCAGCCAAGAACAGTCCGCTCGTCACCAATAAGTTAATCATATAGTCAGTCCGTCCTTTCATTCGTTCGTCCGTCCAGATCGTATTCTACAACGAAAAAAGCAATGTAACGTTCAGCAACTAAAAAGGTCAGCTTAATCATCACTAGCGAGCAATCTTGGCAGGCAGCACAAATTCTTTGAGCAGCCAAACCTGGTTTGCCAGGTAAGTTGTTCCAGTTTTATACTGCACTCCACCATGACACTACATAGTTGAATTAATCTTCTTCGAGGAAACATCACGACATCAAACGCACTCCGACAACTAAACCACACCAAAGGCCAAAAAACCCAGCACAAGAAGCAACCATCGATGATGTCATCTGCTCAACAAACATCTCAGCTGATCAGCTGATTCGAATGTGTGTCAAGGTCGTCTCCGCAGCAGCAGCAAGGCACATACACTTCACCCGATCGATTGCTCGAGCACATCAGCGGAGCCAAACAATAGAGTTGTTTTGTTTATCTTTAGTTTTACAGATTCTAGTATAGTGGTAGCAAAACAAAGTAGAGAATAGGCAGCTAGAGTAGTTACTATTGAAATCAGAGTAATTCAAGGCGGCCGGCTAATGTTGAAGCGAAACAGAATGCTGACGGTCAAATGCACCGTGAGTGCCCCAACATGTTCCACAACACTCGTTGGTAGAACGGTCTCACTTCACCCTACACAGTTAGACAGTCTATTTCGTTGTGTGTTCGGAATAGGCTTTTTCTCCCGATCGCTTCTCGATCGATCAGACTACCAGCTGATCGAGTCCACAGCAAAGTAGATAAAATAAAACCGTCGCGACGTGTACATTGTTGCATTCAGGCCGTAAAATATATCTGTTTTCTGTTCGCGTAGAATAAGTGTAGTTTCTGTTCAATAAATGTTATGTGTTGTGAAACCGCGAGTTTTTTCTGCTGTGTCCGAAATTAGCAAATACGTGCGCAAACACATACTGTTACGTCTCACGTCGGAAGCGTCACTGGCCAACGCATGGAAACCCACGTGTTCAGCCAGCCGTGAAATACATCACAGTCGGCGTGCAGCACAACTACCAAACAACCACATCACCAAGTAAACATATCACCAAGCAACCACCATATCGCCAAACAACTTCCACATCACAGCACACGGAGCGCTGTATGTATTTAAGCGGCATGTTGTAGCTTGCAAAAGTTAGTTTCTTTCCAACCGCGCAACTATCAGCAGCAGAAGCAAAAGCAATTGTACCAATAGAAGTAGAAAAATAAAAGAATTGTTTAGTTTAGCCGGCAGTTTCCTTCATCCCCGAGTTGATTTAGATTGACGTTTGCTTCCTCCGCCCACACCTGCCAAATACAGTCCACTCCGCCAGCCAGACCGTTCCACTGCGAACATTTTCTGGTCCTTCGAACCGGCTCACGAGCCAATCCCAAAAAGCATTCGCCGTGAATGCTTTCCCCAAGCCGGCTCCACCAAGTGAAGCCGATAACATCGTTCCTGTTGAGTGAAAACCACGTGCTACGCCAAACAAAACTGCTCTGCTCCTGCTGCTATGGTTACGCCTCAAGCTTGAAGTTTCAAGAAAATAAGCAAAAGTGCGCGTGTGTGAACGATTTTGCGAAACAAAACGCGTAGTGAATAATCAGTGAAAATGCCGTTGCATCATTCGCCACCCCGCGACAACTGACATGAAAGCGCTGTCGGCGAGCAACAACAAAACAGTGATAACGAGCAGGAAGAAATCGGGCACCAAGCAACTCCACCGCATAGTTCTCCATCCTTCCACGGATTTGGTGACAATGTAGCCCCAATGGATACCGTCACCATCAAACAGCTGCAGGGATTGTACCGCCAACGGACTGAAGCACAAAAGAAAGTAGTCCGGATCCAACGAACACTCATCAACAACGAGTTGCTTGGATTGGCACAACTGAACGTCCTCTCAAAAAGCCTGTCCGCTATATATAGCGGAATTCAAAACAAGGTGCTGGCACTGGTGTCTCTGCACTTGACAAATCAACCCGCAAATCCTGGGAAGGGACCCAGAGGAAAAGAGAGCTTCCCAAATACGACTCAACCATCGCCTTCCTGAAGTCGAGGTGCCAAATCCTCCAGAATTGCGAGACGGCGTTTCCAGCTAAACCATCAAAACTGAAGCAAGCCATTCCACCACTGAAAACTCATCCGCAGAAGAGTCATGCAGCATCAACCAACCCACCCCAACCATCGAGCGTTTGTGAAATTTGTGGCGGTTCCCATCGCAACGTCGAGTGCTCGGTTTTGTCCAACCTCACCCCCACCCAGAGAATTGATAAGATCAGAGCTGCTGGAATTTGCTTCAACTGCCTGCGCAAAGGACACCGATACAATCAATGCCTTTCAGATAAAAGGTGCCTCAAGTGTTAACGCCGGCACCACACATTGCTTCATGAGGATGGAGCAGCCAGCCGAGTAACCTCATCGAACGTTTCGCTCCCTGCAGAGACGATGGCAAGCCCGCCATTGGTTCCTTCCGTGCCAAGTCAACCGACTGCGATGCAGAGGTTCAACCCCTTGGACCCACCAGTGTCCACAACCTGTTCGTCAAATTTAGTTGAATCCACGAAGACGTGTTGCTACTAACTGCAGTGGTGCAGGTCTTCGACAAACAAAATCAGCCACACCCGTGCCGAGTGCTATTAGATAATGGGTCCCACGTTAACTTCATGACGGAAGAGATGGCCAACCGCCTTGGTGTCATAAAGAAACCAGCCAATGTTCCAATCGTTGGCATCAACGCCCTGCGATCCCTAGCCCGTGAAAAGGTGGTCGTCAAATTTCGTTCGCGTGTGTCCAGTTTCCACGCAAGTCTCGAGCGTCTGGTTACTCCAAAAGTGACCGGTATGATTCCAACATCCCAGATCGACATCTCCAACTGGACTATCCCCAAAGAGGTAACACTAGCTGATCCCATGTTCCACACGCCCGATAAAGTGGATATGCTGATCGGTGGTGAGCTCTTTTTCGACATCCTGAAACCCGGCAAATTGAGCCTAGCCGAAGGCCTTCCACAGTTGCGAGATACCCACTTGGGGTGGATCGTAGCTGGTGTGATCATCGACCCGCCAGTATCGAATGTTTCGCTCCAATACTCCCACGCATCCATTGAAGAAATTGAGGAAAGAATGCACCAGTTCTGGCAGATTGAGGAGGTGCCAGACGTTCCCAATCTGTCGACCGAAGAATCAGCATGCGAAGCCCACTTCCTTTCGACATACCAGCGAGATGGAACTGGACGCTTCATTGTGAAACTACCGTTCAAGGATAATCTTTCGCAATTGGATAACTGCCGCCCCCTAGCGCTAAAGAGGTTCCTAATATTAGAGAAGCGACTGGTCCGTGATCTTGAACTGCAGGCGCAGTACGTGAACTTCATCCGAGAATACGAGGCCTAGGCCATTACCGCGAGATCAACGAATCCGAAGATCCAAACCCACGGAAAGCCTACTATTTGCCACATCACGCAGTATTGCGTCCTTCTAGCTCAAGCACGAAATGTCGTGCCGTGTTCGACGCAAGCGCCAAGACGTCACAATCGGAACTCTCCTTGAATGATGTACTGCAAGTTGGTCCGGTAGTGCAGAGCGACGTGCATCACATTACGCTACGGTTCCGGAAATTCAAGGTTGCCTTCACCGGAGAACATCACAAAGATGTATCGCCAGGTATTCGAAGCCCCGTCAGATCGCCGGTTCCTGCGATTTTTTTGGAGAGAGCACCCGTCATTACCCATGCGAGTTCAGGAACTTTGTACCGTTACCTACGGCACAGCATCGGCACCTTACCAAGCAACGCGGTGTTTTGTGCATCTCGTAGAAGAAGATGGAGAAGACTTTCCTGTCGCCACTCGCATAGTGAAGGAAGAGACGCACATGGACGATGTACTCTCCGGTGCAGACTCGGTGGAAGCTGCCATCAATGCGCAACAACAACTGAAGCAACTGCTTGGACGTGGAGGTTTCCCAATACACAAGTGGTGCTCAAACTCACAAGAATTCCTAGAGCACATCCCCGTGGAAGAACAAGAGAAGAAGGTCGCGTTAGATGAGCATGGAGTGAATGAGGCTATCCGAGTGCTTGGGTTAGTTAGGGATCCATTCACTGATACGATGCTCATCGCCTATCGGCCAAACCCTCCAACGACACAACGGCCAACGAAAAGAATGATGTATTCCGAGATTGCGAAGTTTTTCGATCCCTTGGGACTGGTTTTACCAGTTATTATGCTGGCGAAGCTCCTAGCGCAGAGATTGTGGCATCTGAAGACCGGTTGGGACGATCCGGTTGACGACGATACAGTACTGCAGTGGCAAGAACTCCAAGATTCCTTGTCGCATCATCATGAAATCGAAATTCCAAAGGCGTGTGACATTCGACAATGTGGTCACATACGAGCTGCACGGCTTTTCGGATGCCTCCAACAAAGCATACGGAGCCTGCATTTATCTGCGAAGCATCTTTGTCGACGGTTCTGCGAAGCTCCGACTCCTCACTAGCAAGTCGAAATTGGCTCCCCTTAAAGAGCTCTCCATCCCACGGAAGGAGTTGTGTGCAGCTCTGCTATTAGCCCGGTTGGTGCAGAAAGTATTTCCAGCCATGGATATGTCGTTCCGGAGCATTGTGCTGTGGTGCGACAGTACCATCGTGCTAGCATGGATTAAGAAACCCCTCAACCAGCTGCAGTTGTTCGTCCGAAATCGAATCGCTGTAATTCAAGAACTCACCGGTGAATATCGGTGGGAGTATATCCGGTCCCAAAGTAACCCAGCAGATATCGTATCCCGTGGCCAACTCGCTAAATCCCTGAAGAACAACAGCCTTTGGTGGAATGGGCCCGAATTCCTCCAAAGAGTAGACTACGACGTAGATACCCCCGACGAAGTTCCAGACGATGCGCTTCCGGAACTTAAATCCCTGGTGGCTGCAAACGATGTTACAATGGAGCTTATATCGTTTCTACACAAGTTCAGCAACTTCTGCAAGGTGCAACGAGTCGTGGGTTATGTCCTGCGATTTGTGGCCAACTGCCGCAAAAGGAATCTGTCCGAACGTGAACGAAGCCCTCATTTGACTTAATTCAACAGATGCACGTTGAGCTTCTCCACGTTGGGCAAACGGGCCTGATAAATGCCATGAGACAACGGTACTGGCGGCTGAACGCTCGATCCACCATCCGGTTAATCACACATCGTTGCGTGAGATGCTTCTGGACCAATCCAACAACCCCCAACCAACTGATGGGAAACCTGCCAGCATCCAGAGAAGTACCGTTGCCCCCATTTGCCGTAACCGGTGTAGATTATGCCGGACCATTCCTCACCAAGCAAGGAACACGCCGACCAACTCTGGTGAAATCGTACGTAGCCGTATATGTTTGCATGGCAACCAAAGCCGTCCACTTGGAAGGCGTATCCGATTTGAGCACCGATGCCTTTATGGCATCCCTTCGACGTTTTATCGCACGCCGTGGAATGGTCCACGAAATCCATTCGGATAACGCTACCAATTTTCATGGAGCTAACCACGAATTGAATCACCTTTACCAGCAATTTCGTAACCAGCAAGCCATGGAGACCATCGCATCATTCTGTCACAACCATTAGATCGAGTGGCATTTCATCCCACCAGATGCACCTGAGTTTGGTGGCTTGTGGGAGGCGGCTGTGAAGTCGGCCAAAACCCATCTCAAACGTGTCGTCGGCAACACCAGTCTGACCTTCGAGGAACTCTGTACGATCCTGGCCGAAATCGAAGCCGTTCTCAACTCTCGTCCTTTGTACGCTGTTTCCAACGACCCTGGTGATAACTCCAGCACATTATTTGATCGGACGACCGCTTACCGCCCCAGCGGAACCATCCCTGGAGAATGTCAAGGCGTATCGTTTGACACGGTGGCAGCATCTCCAGCTCCTACGCGAGCAATTTTGGCGTGCCTGGGGCCGAGACTATTTGAACACCCTGCTGCCTCGGAAGAAGAACCAAAAGGAAATGCCCAACATCCGTAAAGATATGATCGTGCTGCTTCACGATCGGAACCAACCACCACTCAATTGGAAATTAGGTCGTGTCATGGCCGTCTATCCTGGTCCGAGCAGTTGATGTCATCGCTGATGGTACCACGTATCGACGGCCAATTAACAAAGTGTCCATTCTGCCCATCGAAGATAATGTTGAACCGCCTGGTAACTGTTGAGTTACCTCAACCGGGGGATTATGTTCCGTCTCACGTCGGAAGCGTCACTGGCCAACGCATGGAAACCCACGTGTTCAGCCAGCCGGGAAATACATCACAGTCGGCGTGCAGCACAACTACCAAACAACCACATTATCAAGTAAACATATCACCAAGCAACCACCATATCGCCAAACAACTTCCACATAACAGCACACGGAGCGCTGTATCTATTTAAGCGGCATGTTGTAGCTTGCAAAAGTTAGTTTCTTTCCAACCGCGCAACCATCAGCATCAGAAGCAAAAGCAATTGTACCAATAGAAGTAGAAAAATAAAAGAATTGTTTAGTGTAGCCGGCAGTTTCCTTCATCCCCGATTATCGTTCATCTGTGGCTCGGAACAAGGTCATTCAGCTCTTTTCAGAGCTTTAAGAGTTGATTTAGATTGACGTTTGCTTCCTCCGCCCACACCTGCCGAATACAGTCCACTCCGCCAGCCAGACCGTTCCAGTGCGAACACATACTATATATTATTTCTGATGTCTTTTAGACGAGATTTTACTTGTTCTTTAGACATAGTGATGCCGATGATTTCGCAATGTTAGTTATACTGGCGCATCATTCGATTCATGGGGCCATTTTTTGCATAATTTGTTCTGTATGACTTTTTTAAGAATAATTTCTGTGTTCTAAGACTATAAAAGTTCAATTAAGAGAGTAGTACTTCTGATTTTATACGTTGTCAAATAATGTCATTGACGTGGAAAAGCATTGCAAATTCGCGGCGTTCCTTAAGTGTCTGTTAATTTATAAGCATGCAGCGTGCTTCATAAGATGGCAGTGGAAATACAGTCCAATTCAATGTAATGTTCTACATGTTCTGTTCTGTTCCGTACGAGGTGTTTCGATTTAAATGCTATTGAGTTACATTTTTTCACGTTAAGTTGAAGTAAGCTTTTGCTACACCATGTATTGAATAAGTTAATTTCGTTCTGGAATTCTTTAGGACAGAGATAGGTTCTGAAAGTTTATTTTGAAAATGAACAATTTGTTTGCGATGCGTTAAATATGACTGCAGCCAATCTAACAGTCCAGGTTCCATTTCAATTGTTTGCGATTTGAAGAGTAATGATGGTATGTCGATTCGGTCAAAGACTTTACTGAAGTCAGTGTAAAGAGCTTATACGTGCTTGCCATTGTCCATTGCATTCAAAATAAAAGTTACAAATTCAAGAAGATTTGAAGTGGTTGAGCGACCTTTGAAAAAGCCGTGCTGTTTGCTTGTAATTTGATTTTTTACTTGCTGAAAAATATTTTCATTCACGAGAGATTCAAAAAATTTTGGGATGCAAGAGATAATGGCAATTCCACGATAGTTGCGGATGTCTGATTTCGCGCCTGATTTGAAAATCGGAACCAAATAAGAAGATTTCCAAATGGTGGGAAATGTTCCGCTCTTAAGAGACATATTAAAGAGAAGTTCTAAAGGAAGGGCAAGTTCGTCTGAAAGGTTCTTTAAAAATACGGGTGCAATACCGTCTGGACCTGGTCCCTTAGAAGCATCCAAGTTTTTTAGTGCTTTGAGAATTTCGGGAGGAGGTAATTGATTTACAGATATATTGTTGGAAAATTCAGGAATGAATGCAAAGAAGTCACGATCACGGTCTTCTTCGGAGAATGTAATGTATACTTCTTGGAATAAATCTGCAAAAAGCTTGCAGATTTCAGAAGGATTATCACCTACGTTTCCGTCAAAATGCATTCGTGGGGGAAAATTGCTATTTTTCAATTTCGTTTTTACATAATTGTAGAAATTCTTAGGGCATGATTTGACATCAGTTTTGACTTTACGATTATATTCTTCATGTGCAGAATTAATGGCCGGGTTAAGTTGGTTGCATATGTCATAATAATTTTGCAAATCTGTGCTAGAGTTTTGCTTTTTATATAATTTGTGTGCTTTTTGTTTTTTGTTCTTTAAATGCTTCAAATGTGGATTGAACCACACTGGTAATTTATTGTTTTGGGTTCGCCTTTTTCTTTTCATTGGTACAGTTTCTGAAATAAGGTACTGAATAATTGAATGAAATTTGCCTACTTCATTGTTGACATTTCCTTCAATACTTATTATGTTCTGCCAATTTATTGTACATAGTCTACGTTTTGCTTCTTCGTAATTTGCTTTATGATATTCCAGCACTTCCTCGAATTCCCATTCGCTGGGGAAGGGAGTATTATGTATGAAGATTGAATATTCAATTGCTGTGTGAAATACTTCATTTTTCCATAAAGGTGACAATGAAGTACTCACACAAAAGTCTTCAGTGCAGTTCGTAAATAAAAGGTCTAAAAAAGCATTTTGCTGATTCTTTATATGATTAATTTGGTGTAAGCCAAAATGTGAAATTGGGTCGAATAGAAATTGTAAAGTTTCGTCTTCGCCTACGACTGGGAGTAGAATTGATTCAATTTCGATGTCAGGGATGAAGTTCTTAAAGTCACCATAAATATGCAGTTTTACTTCCGGTTCCATATTTGACGTGATAATTTCGACATTTTGAAAAAATAATTCGAAAGATTGTTTATTGGCATGTTCGGGTGGGAAATACACAGATGCAAAAATGTGTGTTTCATCAGCAATGAGTGCTTTAACCCAGACATGCTCAAATTCTTTGTGCTTGATAGTTTTTAGTTCTTGAGAAGTAAAGTCTGCATTGATGGCAATGAGAACTCCACCTCCAGATTTTTTATTGCTATGTTGCAAATTACGGTCATGCCGGAATACATTAAATTTATTTCCAAAAATTTCTTCGCTTTTTACGCTTTCATCCCAGCTTGTTTCGGTTGCCAGAATAACGTTGAAACAAGAAGCTAGAAGTTTTTGTTGAATTTCTTCCATTTTGGCTGGGCTTTTCATGCGATTGAAATTTTGGCAATATACCAAAATTTCAGTCGCATTCTGTTGAGAATTCCAAAGGGCGCGTGTTTCCGAAAATGTGGAGGGTTATAAAATTTCAGGGCGCCTCCCTACTACGCTGCAGTCGTTCTGTACGTTCACTAGACAGGAACGCTCGATGTGACTGAAGGTCTGCCAAGGCGTCATTGCGTGGAATTCCTAGTTCTGCATGGACGTCCAGGAAAATTTCGCGCAAGAATTTTATGTCTGTTGGTACTCCTTCGGCTGCTAGCATTAATGTTGCACTAGTTTTTGTGATTCCGCGAATGCACACGGAAGGAGGTTGGTCATGCAGGAATGAAAGGTAGGTCCGCACTAAGTCAATAATTTTAGGGTCCCGTAGTCGCGCCTTCAGAAAGCGTTGGTCGCCAGATGCTGATTGTTCCGTCAGTCTGACTATAGGCGTCCGCATTGGGTCCAAAAGTGGTGGATGTTCAATTCCGGCTGATGATAGTTGTTCGGTGAGCAAAGGTGGATGGATTGAATCAGCTGATTGCTGCGTCATGCTTACGCTGGGCGGTGGGCGCATAGTGTAAAATGACCGGCCTGGTGTAGAATTTGATTCCCGATGTGTTAATATGTCGGTATTTTCGATGGTGCTTGCTTCAGTATGTTGTTGTGTCTAGTTTTCTGCTCGGTATGGGTTGATTGTTTCACCTTTTTTGAAGTTGATGAGTTTTGATACCGAGAAGGCTGCAATTGGGTGGTCAGTGGACGTTAGTGGGCAGGAAAATTGCACTTTTGCAGTAGCCAGTAGTTCTTTGTCAGATTTTTTTGTGTGTCTTTCATTTCCGTGGAAGTTTTTATTGGGTTTGATGTCATAGTCTGGACGTCTGGTGTGGGTGAATTGTTGTTTTTTACTTGACTGACGGATCTTTGATAGAGGACTCCGCTGGCTTTGGTGTATACAATGAAAATTATAGCGTCGCTTGTAAACTTCAAGCACCTTGTTCCGTTTTTGTCGCGGAATTGGCGGCAATTCATTTTTCCTTAGAATTTGTTGCCTCACTTACACCGGATCAATACTTCATTTTCAATGATAGTCTTCGTTCTATAGAGGCTATTCGCTCCTTGAGGCCGGTAAAGCACACCTCTTATTTTCTTATCAAAATACGAGGTCTTCGAAGTGCTTTATCTTCACGTTCTTTTATTATCATCTTTGTTTGGGTCCCTTCACGTTGTTCGATTCCTAACAATGAGAAAGCGGACTCGCTTGCAAGAGTGGGCGCTATGGAAGGCGATATTTATTACCGACAAATCGCATTCAACAATTTTTTCTATATTTTTCGTCAGATATCACTCGTTAGCTGGCAGTATAAATGGAGTAAAGGAGATTTGGGGCTATGGCTACATTCTATCACTCCTAAGGTGTCTAAGAAATGTTAGTTCAGGGGATTGGAGAAATGTTGGTTCAGAGGTTGTCTCGCCTCATGTCTAATCATTATTCTTTAAACGCTCATTTGTTCCTTGTTGGGCTGGGAGACAGCAATCTCTGTGAATGCGGACAAGGTTACCAGGACGCAGATCACGTTATTTGGTTTTGGGCTGAGCGTCGTGGAGCCAGATCTGAGCTTTATGATTCCCTTCGGGCTCGAGTTAGACAACCCAATGTACCGATTCGAGACATTTTGGCTGCACGCGATCTGGAGTTTATGAAACTTATTCATGTGTTTTTAACTAAAATTAATTATAGACTGTAGTTTGATTAACTTACTTGTTTAGGTTAATTTTTTTAGGAATGTGTGCGTCAGTGTGTGATTGTGGTTGTGTGTGTGAGTGTGGTAGTGTGTGTGAGTGAGAGATTTTTTTTTATTGAAAACGTTCATTAAAAATATTGTAATTTGAAGTTCTAGATATACGAAAACCATTGTTCCTTATGCTTTGTTCAAAATTCCCACCGCAATTTTCCCATCCATAAAATTGTAATTTCTATTAACCTCGAGGCGGCCGCAAGTAATCGGTTCTACCCCATTAACCTTAGTTCTAAGATAACTGATGTATATAAACATGAAAACTTGGCGCTGTAAAGTTGATTCGATTGAGCCTGTACAAACAAATTAAATAAAAAAAAAAGAATGTCCTTCAAAAGGTGGGGAGTGAGATACCACGATTACGGTTTATTGGGATGGGTTCGCTTTCACTGCCAATTATCCTGGCATTTGCGGACGAGCTGCTTATAACACGCTCGTTTGTAATTACTCAAAACTGAGTAGAAAACGACTCAGTTTTGTTAAAAGAACTACCCTAATTAGAGTAATTGAAGGGTTACTCATTTTTTATTAACTAGGTCACCTGTCAAAATTAGAGTAAACATAACTCAGTCACGCTTGTTTCTATTTTTCAAAACTTAGTAGAAAACGACTCAGTTTTGTTAAAAGTGGAACTACCTTAATTAGAGTAGCTGTAAAGTTACTCATTTCTGATTAACTAGGTCATTTATCAAAATTTGAGTTATTTTATTTTAATGAAATCGTTGATTGTTTCTGGCCAGTTGAAACGGAGGTGTAGAAAAACTTTAAATTTGTAATTCTATGAACTGAATTACAATCTATTCATGGACTGAATTCGGCACTTCGACTTATTTTTGTTGTTGATTACAACATACAGGGGATGATCAAAAAGGAGAAGACTAGCAAAATTTTGTCCAGATTCAAAGTGATACAGATCGGTGATTTTGATGAAACTAGAAGGGTTCGACGGGGAATTTATTCTAGTTTTAGCATGTTTAATCAAAATTTGATTTGACTTCCAGGCACCGGAGATATCACGGATACTTTAAGGTTATGTCAAATGTGCTAATTTTCTGCAGCTCGTTATTTTTTATGTTACTTGAAAATCGGAGATATTATATTTTTCTCAAAAACTAGAATTCATAACAAGTCTGTTAGTGGTTAAAGATCGTGAATCGGCCCATAAACAACCGAGATATGGCTATTTCCGTAAAATGTAGTTTTTTACCCAATTGCCTGACACTTCTCATATTGAAAAACTCCTTTTTAATTTATAGGTATGTAACTCTGCGTACCCTTAACCCAATTAGATGCAACATTTTCCATACGATCACAAATTAATCCCAGTTTTTGGAAGAGTAGCGGACATTTCGTTATTTTTCGTAGTTCCGGATTCATTATCGGGAATCGTGAAGGAAGTACCCTACCAGTGTAATGGCCAGAGTTAGAACTGTATCAAACCTGGCTTGCGACATATCAAACTTCATGATTTTACAAAACAATACCACTGGTAGTCAACCTGAGAGTATTCTTTCACATTGGCCACACCTGGTGACGTTCCGGATTCCGGGTTCCCCCAGGGAAGTGGCCAGATTTCGAATGATGTCAAACCCTGGCTTGCGACACATCAAACTTCATGATTTTACAAAACAATACCGCTGGTGGTCAACCTGAGAGTATTCGGTCACATTGGCCACACCTAGTGACGTTCCGGATTCCGGGTTCCCCCAGGGAAGTGGCCAGATTTCGAATGATGTCAAACCCTGGCTTGCGACACATCAAACTTCATGATTTTACAAAACAATACCGCTGGTGGTCAACCTGAGAGTATTCTTTCACATTGGCAGATTTCGAATGATGTCAAACCCTGGCTTGCGACACATCAAACTTCATGATTTTACAAAACAATACCGCTGGTGGTCAACCTGAGAGTATTCTTTCACATTGGCCACACCTGGTGACGTTGCGGATTCCGGGTTCCCCCGGGGAATTGGCGAGATATAGAACGATTCCAAACTATGGATTGCGACACATCAAACTTCATGATTTTACAAACCAATACCACTGGTGGTGAATCTGAGGTTTCTATTGTGGGCATCAGGATTCAATGGTGTGCCGTGCTGGGCGTGCCGTGCCAGCATAGTGAGAATGCTCACATACAAAACCCAAGCAATCATTTCAAAATATTACCCGGGCGGGCCTCGCCCCGCGCCGGGCCCATGTAATGCGAATAGCGTTTAAATTTGCTGGAAATATTTTTTATTGTTCTTAACGACCCTAATGGAAAATAACTGAGCCACCATAATGAAATATCATATATTTAATATTGATAATGGCTTACGATTATATAAGAGATGTTTTGATACTATTATCTTATTTTTTTATTTTTCTATAAAATGGACCACCCTAATGCAAAACAAGTGAACCACCCTAATGAAATATCACATATAATATGCTAGCAGTTGCCAACGATGATATAAGACATGTTTCAGTACTATTGCCATGGATATCTCAGCAATTGAATTCAAATCCTCCATATCAAATTCATTTCACTCCTCCACCTCAAAAAATTTCTAAGTCCCAAAAAGTCAATTTTTTTCAAAAAAAAATTTTTTTCGAGATAACACCAGATCTCGACGTTTCATGCATTTCTAAGACATTTGGCATCAAAAACAAAAAATCGATTTCGGAATTTTCACGTACCCCCCCCTTGGGAAATTTTTCGTGTTTCAAAAATGTCAAACTTTGACCGCTTTGGTCCAACACTTAACGAAGTCCGATTGAGCTCAAATTTTGCATGGGGACTTTTTTTGAGGAGACGAAACTTTTGAGCACTACCCGTTTTTGAAATTCGATGGTCATTTTTTTCCCATACATGCCATTGGCACCCTAATAGCCATATCTCGGTTGTTTATGGGCCGATTCACGATCTTTAACCACTGACAGACTTGTTATGAATTCTAGTTTCTGAAAAAAATATAATATCTCCGATTTTCAAGTAACATAAAAAATAACGAGCTGCAGAAAATTAGCACATTTGACATAACCTCAAAGTATCCGTGCTATCTCCGGTGCCCAGAAGTCAAATCAAATTTTGAATAATTATGCTGAAACTAGAATAAATTTTCCGTCGAACGCTTTTAGTTTCATCAAAAACGGTTTATTATTCACCGATCTGTATCACTTTGAATCTGGACAAAATTTTGCTAGTCTTCTCCTTTTTGATCATCCCCTGTATAGTAGTCCCATCTTGAAAACTTTTGATCTGCTGAACCTTGGACTCAACCACGTTTATCGCTTTTGACAGCTTCATTATAACTCTATTTTTAAAAGTACAGCGCTTTTACAATCAGAGTAGCATTTACTCAGTTTCCTTGTATCAAGTTACTCAGTTTTTGACATTAAGCATGGAAATACGAAACTGAGTGAAAGTTACTCTATTTAGAGTAGATCTGAACGAGCGTGTATAGTAGAAGATCAAGATGACTACTTAAAGAAGATTATTGCAGCTTTAGAAGAATGTTTGGCAGAGGTAGGATTCGAAACTAATACAAATAAAATTAAAACATTAATAAGAGTACCTAATGCAGCGAAAAGTATTCCAGATAGATTAAAATTAAACGGAAAGGAGTTTGTTACCTGTAAGTCATTGAAATACCTTGGAGTAAATTTGAGAAATACACTTAATCTACTAGGAAGAGATGTGTTGATGCTATGAAATCGGCCAAAACCATAGTTCAGTTTTGTAATTCAAACCATCGTGGAAAATAGGTACGCTTATGAAAACGTCTTTTATATTTGCAGCTGCGAATTTTCTCGCGTTTTACTTTGAAAATACAATGAAAAGCTCAATCCAATTTGCAAATCTTTGAGTGCATCAATACCGCGATAACTTCAATTGTATTTCTATGTTCCGTTTTTGTTGTCTGCAGCAGAAGTGCGGTAAAAGTCGCCTAGTGAATGTTATCAAAGTGAGCGTGAAAGAGCAGTTGTGATTATATCATCCTGTTATGTTCCGGGTAGCTCCGGGAAAGTGGCAATTTTTTACATGGACCAATCCTAAGAGAACACATGAGAAGTCAATAATGGATTCGTTAATGGCCAAATCAAGTACCCAGGGTTGGCTAGTGGGGTTGGTATGGGATCAACTAATGTTCGTGCCCCGAGCGAATTGAAGCGGTTCCCGGTCCAGTAAAGCTGTGCCAACAGAGGAAAACAGCATATCACAGGGTAAGAGACGGAGAGTAGCGATACAATGCAGAAATCAGTTCTGGAATATCGGTAAGCTTGTCTTATTTTTCTTTCTCTATTCAGGGCGGCTGTACAGTCGATTAAGACCGTTCACGGCTCATCCCGCTCTAGAATTCACGTTATATCCTATAAGAGTTGGGATATGGCAAGAGTGGATAGATTGAGTGATTGTGTAGGTTGTGTGGAAGAGGGCATAGTGCATGGTTTGGAATCCCCAATACAACCAATAACGAGTGTTTCGAGGGTAAATCAAAGGAAACGGCAGAGGCATTGAACTTGCAATTCATTGTTTCCCAGGTAACGATTGCGGGTGAACATGCGTTGCAGGTAAGCAGGAGTGTATTTGCATCTGGGTTTCGGTGTGTGAGTTATCTCAGATGTGTGTGTGTGTTTTTTTTATGTGTGCTTTTTTAGTATGTGTGTGTATGTGTGTGCGTCTGTGTCTGTGTGTATGTGTGGGTGTGTGTGTCTGCTTACCCACCCATCTTCTCTTTCCAGAAAGCGAGTAATGGCGCTATAACCATAAGCTATAAAAGGCTAGGACAAGAGTTAGTGCTCATGTCCCATCCGACAGGCAAGCTCTCACACAAAAAGAGCATGTATTGAAGTAGGAAACGCCTGTGTTTCAGCCCAGAAAAGCTGACAACAAAGGAGTGCATTACCTTTCTTAGCTTCGTCACTCCCAACGACCTAAATACATATAAATATACATATGCTTTCTCGCCATGGAAAGCCTCCCACTCAATCCCATCCAACTTCCAACTCCAGATGTCTATGAAGGTCGCATGAGTTCTCAGCATCTTCTTAAGTAGACATCTAATCAATACATCCCTCCCATCCCTTGCTGATCATAAGGACCTGGCCAGGTATTGTGCAAAGAGATCGATGGCTGAAGAGCCTGTCACACCCATGGCAGCTCTTCTGGCGCTTCCATCGTCTCTACAACAGCCAACCCAGGATTATGTATGGTCGAAAAATGCTATGCTATGCTATGCTATCGTGGAAAATAGGTACACTTATGTATAACATTGTTATTTCTCCGGCAATTCACTACTAAAGTTGCGACTCTTACGAAACCGAGTAGATAACAATTAGCAAAATATGAGAAACTTACAGTGAAAGATATTTGGAATAGCTGTAGAACAAAATACAGGAAATTTAATGTAAGGAAGGAGTTGAAGGAAAAAACAAAAAATCGAAGAGTTAGAATAGGAAGAATTGCTTATTATGGTCATATCATCAGGAGAGAATTATCGCATTCACTTAAATTAGCATCTATGTTTAAATGTGATGGAAAAAGGAAGGTAGACCTAGTTTCCCCTGGAAAGATTCTTTAAGACAGGACTTTGCAAGATACGAAGGTATGAGTAAACACGATTGGAAGAGATTAGGAAAAGATAAAGATAGGTTGGAGAAAAAAGCTGTTGAAATTTTTAACGAAAGTGGCAGTGAAATTTCAGATGGCGAAGATGATAACTAATTTAAAAGAGAATGAGGTTCTTTTGCCAGCTTATAGCCTAATACAAAAAAAAAGAAAAAGAAAAAAAGGAGAGGGAAAAGGGAAAAAAATAAAAATACTACCAAAAAGGTACAAGAATGAAGTATGGTGGTAGGTTTTTGCTCGAAACAAGGCATAAATATGTTGTTTTGCTTTTGAACTTAACGCGATAGTCATCTTTAGTTTTTACCGCAATGGATTATTAACCACTTATAGTAAATTTCTAGAACATTGTGGAATTTTGATAGTTATAAGCAAAAGCATATTTATGGCAGCCCTAAGTTTGCACCTCTAAACTGAAGGAATGATCCATGAAAAATTTAAACTCGTTCCATAAAAAACGTATTTCTGACCCATAAAGCTCTGATGAAAATCCATAACCAAATTAAAATAATCCATAAAATACAGCAATGTGATCCATACTTTATGTAAGTTTTAGCAATGAAATGTCAAAAATGTACCGTTATACATCTAGGCTATGATCCATAAAATTGTACCGATTACTCATAAACATCTTGCAAATTATCCATAAAAAGTTCAATAACTTTCCTTAAACTTGTAAAATTGATCCTTAGAATGTAACGTTTGTGAACTAAAATATATGCACATGATCAATAAATTATTGAAAATATTCCATAAATAAACCGCCAATGATCCATAATAGGTTTGAAAATGAACCATAAACTTCTAAATATGGTCCATAGCAAATCAATTTTGTGCATTTATCTATCTATATATATAAAAATGGATTTCTGTCTGTCTGTCTGTCTGTCTGTCTGACCCTAATAGGCTCGGAGACTACTGAACCGATCGGCGTGAAAATTTGTATGCAGGGATTTTTGGAGCCGGGGAAGGTTCTTAAGATAGTAAGAGACCCCTCCCTCCTCTGAAAGGGGGGGCTCCCATACAAATGAAACACATATTTCTGCATAACTCGAGAACTGATCAAGCAAAGGAATCCAAATTTAGCATGCGGAAGTTTTTGGAGGCAAAAAATGTTTCTATGGTAGTTTGAGACCCCTCCCCTCTCAAGAAAGGGAGGCTCCCATACAAATTAAGCAGAAGTTTCTGCATATCTCAAGAACTAATCAATCAAATGGAACCAAATTTGGCATGTGGGGTTTTCTGGTGGTGAAAAATGTTTCTATGGTGGTTTGAGACCCCTCCACTCTCCTAGAAGGGGTGCTGTCATACAAATGAAACTGAAATTTCTTCATAAATCTAGATCTAATAAAGCAAATGGAACCAAATTTTGGCTTGCGGGGATTTTAAAGGCAATAAATGTTTCTACGGTGGTTCGAGACCCCTCCTCTCTCTCTGGTAGGGGGGGGGGGAGCTCCCATACAAATGAAACACAAGTTTCTGCATAACTCGAGAACTAATCAAGCAAATGGAACCAAATTTGGCATGTGGGGTTTTCTGGTGGCGAAAAATGTTTTTATGGTGGTTTGAGACCCCTCCCTTCTCCTAGAAGGGGTGCTGTCATACAAATGAAACTGAAATTTCTTCATAACTCTAGATCTAATAAAGCAAATGGAACCAAATTTGACATGTGGGGATTTTAAAGGCAATAAATGTTTCTATGGTAGTTCAAGACCCCCCCCCTCTCTCTCTGATAGGGGAGGCGGGGCTTCCATACGAATGAAACACAAGTTTCTGCATAACTCAAGAACTAAATAAGTAAATAGAACTAAATTTGGCAGGTAGAGGTTTTTGAAGGCAAGAAATGTTTTTAAGGTAACTCGAGACCCATCCGCTTTCTGTAAGAGGGGGGCTCTCATACAAATGAAACACAAATTTGTGCATAATTTGAGATCTAATCAAGTAAATGGAATCACATTTGGCAGGTGGAGGTTTTTGAAGGCAAGAAATGTTTCTATTGTGGTTTGAGACTCCTCCGCTCACTGAAAGAGGGGTCTCTCATACAAATGAAACACGAATTTTTGCATAACTCGAGAACAAATCAAGCAACTGAAACCAAATTTGGCATGTGGAGGTTTTTGAAGGAAATAAATGTTCACGAGCGAGATGCCAATCAAATATCGGTGCGTTTGGAAACTCTGGACAAGGTCACCAAAGAATTCCAGCTTGTTCAAGGGGAAGTAGAGAGATTAGACGTTGAGAATTTTGAAGAACACATCGAGGTGCGTACCCAATTCGAAAATCGATACTGCGTTCTGAAAGGTTTTCTACTCTCCAAGATGGACAACGGCCAACCTACAATGAATTCGACTATGATCAACAGCTTCGCTCATCATTCTGCACATTTTCACCATCCGCTGCCGAAGATCGATCTACCAAAGTTTGGAGGGGACGAATCAAGATGGATATCATTTCGTGATAACTTCCTGTCGATGATCCACAGCAACGATGACATACCGATCGTCAACAAACTGCAGTATTGGCTACAATCGTTAGAGGGAGAAGCGAAAAAGCTCTTTGAAAGCGTGGATATTCAAGCGAGCAACTATGCGACTACGTGGGACGCCTTAATGAAGCGCTACGACAGCAAGCGGTTCCTGACGAAAGAGTTGTTTCGAGGATTGTTTGAGTTACCATCAATGAAGCGCACTAGAGCTGAACAATTTGGTTGATGAATTTCAACGGCACGTGAAAGCTTTGGGAAAGCTCGGTGAACCAATTCAGCACTGGAACACACCTCTCAACTTTATTCTATGTAATAAGCTCGACGCATCCTCACTACGATCCTGGAAACAAGAAACTCGCCAGAAGGAAGACGTCAAGTATGACGCGCTTATTGAATTCCTCATTCAACAAGTTCGGATGTTAAAGTCGGTCTCGAGTGATCTGCAGCATCGTTCGCAAATGGCTAGCATCAAGGTGGCCGCTCTCAATCCGAAGAAACCAGCCGCATTCAAGTCCGTTGTCAACGCAGCGACAAGTGAAGTCAAGTCAACCACTTCGCATTGCCCTGCATGCTCGGAGAAGCATTTTCTATATCAGTGTCCAACGTTCAGCAAGCTAACTGTATCTCAGCGGCGAGAGTTGGTAACCCAGCGAAGCTTGTGTTGGAACTGTTTCCGTCGTGGTCATCAAGCGCGGGCCTGCAAGTCAAAATTCAATTGCAGAACCTGCCATGCCAGACATCACACTATGCTGCACGATTCAGCAGCTCCAAAGAAGATAATTTCTGCCGTATCATCGAGTCCTTCTACGCAACAATCAACTCCATCCAACTCAGCGAACGTGGGAACCTCGGGGTCAGTGCATCCACCAGACGTAAGCATGACTGTCCAATCAAACCACAGCACAGTCCTACTGGAAACGGTTGTTCTTACCGTGGTCGATCAACACGGCAAGGAATTTACTGTAAGAGCTCTTCTAGACTCTGCATAGATGTCCAACTTTATCACAAAACGGTTGGCTAACGCTCTTGCCACTCAGCGCACTCTAGTGGACGTAGCTGTATCAGGACTAGGAGAATCCGTCAAGCAGATCAAACGCCAAATCGTAGCCACAATCAAATAAAAAACCAGCGCATTTTCCACCACACTCGATTTTCTTGTCATGAAGAAACCATCAGCCAATCTTCCAACTGTTGCCATCATCACAGCTACGTGGAACATACCAAACTTTTCACTGGCCGACCCGCACTTCAATATTCCGGGCGTGATCGACATCATCATCGGAGGGGAATGCTATCACGAAATTCACACCGACAATCGCTTATCAATCGGTGACGGCTTACCACTATTGGTGGAAACACTATACGGATGGACAGTTTCTGGGAAGACATCAACTAATTCCACGGTCGCACCACCACCGACCGATCCCTCGAATCAGCACTTCACCGTTTTTGGGAGCTTGAAGCAGTTGATGATGGCCCGGCGTATTCCGCCGACGAGAAATTGTGCGAAGAAATCTATGCCAAAACCACCACTCGAACTCACGACGGAAGGTATGTCGTACGCCTTCCTCGGTCCGATAATCCGCAAGTCACTCTTGGAGAATCCCGAGAAATCGCCACACGCCGCTTCTACAGCCTAGAACACCGCCTTGAAAGAGATCCTGCCTTGAAGAAAACCTACCACGATTTCATCGAAGTATACCTCCACCTCAACCACATGCGCAAACTCGATTCTGTTGACGACGAAGTTCCACATTGTTATCTACCGCATCATCCCGTGTTTAAGGAGAGCAGCACAACCACAAAGGTTCACGTGGTTTTTGACGCTTCCTGTAAGACCTCCTCCGGAATCGCACTCAACGATACGCTTCTCGTGGGACCAGTCGTGCAGCAGAATCTCGACTCAATCATCATCCGATTTCGTGGCTGACGTAGAAAAAATGTACCGTCAACTGTTGCATTTTCCTGCTGATCAACGATTTCTGCGTATTCTTTTTCGTCGACGGCCATGCGATCCACTGGAAACATACGAACTGCTCACCGTCACGTATAGAACCACCTCTGCTCCGTTTTTAGCAACACGTACACTCCAGCAGCTAGCAAAAGACGAAGGAAAAAACTACCCGGAAGCAGTAGAAGCAGTCATCGAAGACTTTTACGTTGATGATCTCCTCACTGGACCTGACAACTTGGAATCTGCCAAAGAGAAACGTTTCCAAATATCCACCATGCTTGCATCAGCAGGTCTTTCGTTGAAGAAGTGGGCTTCCAACGTCTCAGAAGCTTTAGTTGAAATTCCTAACGAAGATCTGGCGATCAAACCGTTTCATAACCTGCAAGATGATCAGTCAGTATCTACTCTCGGCTTAGTATGGGATACGAAGACGGATATGCGCCGTTTCAAGGTTGAACTTCCGCTACCAGCACCTATTCTCACAAAAAGAAAGGTCATCTCGTACATCGCAAAGATTTTTGATCCACTAGGCCTTGTTGGACCCACTATAGCCACCGCCAAAATGTTCATGCAACGACTTTGGAAGTTAAAGAACGAAAACTAAGACCCATACGAATGGGATCGACCGCTCCCGCAAAAGTTACAAGATGAGTGGAAGTAATTTCACGCTACACTTCCCATTCTGCCCAAAATCTGAATTCCACGCTTCGTATCATTGAGCAACATTTCCAAGATGGAGTTGCATTTCTTTTCCGATGCTTCTGATGTAGCCTACGGATCATACTGCTTCGTTCGTTCGTTGGATGGTGACCAGGTTAAGGTTCAGCTGTTGACATCGATATCAAAGGTGGCACCTCTTGCTACGAAACACACTATCGCACGACTTGAGCTATGTGCGGCCGTTCTTTCCACCAAGCTGTATAAGAAGGTTGCACATTCAATCAAACTGTCCGCCGATGTTTACTTCTGGACAGATTCAACCACAGCCATTCAATGGTTGTTTTCATCACCGAATCGTTGGAAAACTTTCGTCGCGAACCGTGTTTCTACCATCCAATCAAACACAGAAGTTGCCTCTTGGAAAGATGTTCCAGGAGCAGAAAAACCAGCTGATAAGTTATCACGAGGATTGCAGCCTACGGAATTGGTGAACCAGTCCAGATGGTGGAATGGACCGAAATGGCTGTCAGAATTTCCTGCTTCCTGGCCAGTTACGAAGATCCCCGAGGAGGAATCCAACACAGTCACCGAAGAAGCTCGGAAAGTTAGTTTGATAACAGTCACGGCATCTGATGAGCAATTTGCGACGCAACTGTTCGACCGATTTTCCAGTTATACAACACTGCGCCGTATAGTAGCATATTGCTTGAAATACATCAGTGGGCTACAAGCTGCTGTCCGCAAATCTGCTAAGTCATCCAACATCATTCTCACGACAACTGAACTTGCCGCCGCTGATCAACCGTTAATTCGTATGGCTCTGTCACAACTTTATTCGGAAGAGCTAGCCGAACTTACCAGTTCCACGAATACCAACGCATTGAAATCTTCATCGCTCAAATGGTTGAGACCGTATGTTGATGGTCACGGTATCATCCGCGTTGGAGGACGCCTATCAAACGCAACTACTCGCTGGTGATTACAACAAGTTCCTTCTCCATGCTGGTCCGCAGCTGATGCTAACTACAATGCGCCAGAAATACTGGATCATCAGTGGACGGAATCTTGTGTGGCATACATATCACCAGTGTATTAAATGTTTCCGGAATAAGCCAGTCCTCGTTCAGCAGAGCATAGCAGACTTGCCAACGTCCAGAGTTACTCCAGCACGGCCATTTTCAATCAGTGGTGTTGACTACTGTGGACCAGTGTATCTAAAATCATCTGTTCGTAACCGTGAACCAACCAAGGCGTACATCGCCATTTTCGTGTGTTTCTCTACTGAGGCAGTTCACATCGAGTTGGTCACGGATCTCTGTCAACAGCCGCTTTCTTATCCGCACTTCGTCGATTTGTCGCCCGTCGCGGCCTAGTTCGAGAACTCCATTCGGACAATGGAACCGCATTCAAGGGAGCAGCTAATGCTCTCAAACGTATCTACGAAATGCTGAAGTCAAGCGAGCTCGACCGAGCTCAAATACAAACTTGGTGTGCTGAAAACCAAATACAATGGAAGTTCATTCCACCACGAGCACCCCACTTCGGAGAAACATCATCTCCTTCGTGAAATTGGTCACATCAGCATCCGTCAAGAGGACATGATCACTCTGTTAACACAGATAGAAATGTGCCTTAATTCAAGACCGTTAACTTCGATTCCATCCGATCCCACTGACTTGGAGGCTCTAACGCCGGGCCACTTTCTTGTTGGCTCAAACCACCAGGCCGTGCTGGAACCAAGCCATGTCAACACGCCGGACAACCGTCTGGATCATTGGCAACAGACCCAGGAACTGTTCCAGCGTATTTGGGCTCGTTGGTATCCGGAATACCTTGCTCAACTCCAGTCTCGAGCAACAAAAGGATGCAAATCAACAGTCCGTATCAAGATAGGACAGATCGTTATCATCAAGGATGAAAATCTTCCTCCTGTACAATGGCCTCTCGGAAGAATCATTCAGCTTCAGCCTGGGAATGACGGTATCGTTCGCGTCGTTACGATAAAGACAGCCGATGGTACGGATACAACAGCCGATGGTACGTCACAACTCACTGACATAGAAAATGAGCTTACGGTGGCAAGAAGCAGTGGTTCTGTTGGTAACGTTATTGCCATCAAGAACCACATTACATCATTATTCAACATAGCGATGCAGGCGTCTAAAGAAAAAAATATCGACGTCATTAAAATCGGTGACATCAGATATTTCTGAAAATTGAAAACTTTAAATAAGGGAATGAAGGAACTCTCAAGCCTCATTTTGAACTTGAAATCTATATCAGCAAATTTGATGGAAGCACGCACCAATGCACCTTTAACTCCGTTACCTGATTCATTTCCCAGCCTTGAAGAAGAAATGGATCAAAATAACCAACGCGATGTCGATGAATCAGGGTGGCGCCTTCTGGGAACGAGAAAAGTGTGGAAAGCGGATTGGAGCGATTATGATGCTCGTAAATTGCGCCGATTGAATCAGCAGAAATTGGCTGAAAAGGCTAAAAAGAAGAAGATACAGGCTCTGGCGAATCTAGCCAAAAATAGTAGCATCAATGCCAACAACCATCACAACAACAACAACAATAGTAACCGTACTCACAACAACAACAATAACAACAATTTCAACACCGTCAGCAATCCATACAATCCACTACCACCGGGTCGAGACCTTCTTGCGGCAGCGAAATATCGTTTTTCCAGGCCGCCGCTACCTAACTATCAACCGATACAATTTCATCGAGGCGAAACCATACACCCGTACCTAGCAATTGATGATTCTTCACGCATCGTTCCTGCACAATCACCCAACTGGATGGCTCCGGGGAGTTCTTCATCTGCACCATGTGAGGGATGTTCATGTTCACACAGGCATTCGAGTTTTCATCGGTATTGACGAAACCCTTAGAGGAGGATAATGATTTTTCAGAGTCTGACGATAACTTGACGGTAATTAGTTTAAATAATTTTAATATAACGAATAACTCGAGTCAGAAAACCCCTACTCCCCAAACACAGTTAGGCACAGAAATTATAGTTTATTGCCAAAATTTTAACCGTATGAAAAGTGCAGTTAACATTCAGGAAATTCATACTAAAATTTTGGGTTGCTCATTCCCAATAATTATGGCAACTGAAACCAGTTGGGACCAAAGTGTTAGGAGTGAAGAAGTTTTTGGAAATGCTTATAATGTTTTTAGAAATGAACGCAATTTGGAAACTTCTGGGAAGAAGTCCGGTGGGGGTGTTTTAGTTGCTATTTCTACCAAATTTAATTCAGAAATCATTGATACATCTACAGTTAAGGAATTCGAACATGTATGGGTGAAAGTACACATGGCAGGTGAAATACATGTATTTGCCACATTGTATTTTCCCCCAAATAACGCTCGCAAAGAAGCATATGACCATTTTTTTCAAATTGCTGATGAAATTATGTCTGAACTTTCTCCAGAAGTGAAAGTTCACATATACGGTGATTTTAATCAATGTAGTGCTGACTTCATTCTAGACAATGAAAACGAGTGCATCTTACTACCTGTTGTTGGGGAGAATGAAACATTGCAGCTTATTTTCGACAAAACTGCAGGCCTGGAGCTCAATCAAATTAACCATGTAAAAAACCAACAAAATTGCTATTTAGATTTTTTTATTGACAAATATTCAGGAAGACTTCTGTGTAAGTAAATCTATTTATGCATTATGGAAAAATGAAGCTTTCACACAGCAATTGAGTTTTACTTATTTGTTCATGAATACGAAAAACCCAACGACTATGAATATGAAGAGGTCTTTCAATATCATTTAGCAAATTATGATATCATAAGACACAAACTTAACGGAATTGATTGGCAAACGATTCTTAAGAATGAAGTAAATGTTGAAACTTCTGTTGAGGTTTTCTATAAATTATTGTTTGAAATAGTAGTTGAACAAGTACCACTCAAAAAAAATTAGGCGACAAGGTAATTTGAACCACCCAGTTTGGTATAATAAGTAATAAAAAATTTAAAAAATCGGAAGCAAAAGGCCCACAAAATGTATAAAAGAGATGGTAACAGTAATAATCTGACATACTATTTGAAGGTTTGCAATGAACTGAATCTAGCTATTAGTAATGCATATGATGAGCATAATTCAAAAACCGAACTTGAAATTAAGTCTTGTCAAAAAATTCTTCAATTATGTTAAAACTAAGCTGAAATCTGACAATTTCCCATCTAGAATGCATCTTAACTCAAATGTTGGTGATAACGCGGAAGAAATTTGCAATCTATTTGCAACATTCTTCCAAGAAATCTATACCACGTTTGATGAAGAAAACCGCGATTACGAATATTTAAATTTCTTCCCAGAATTTTCAAGGGACATTGGAGTTAGTCAAGTTAAATTTCAAGACATCTTGGAAGGTTTGAATAAATTAGACGTTCTGATGGAATGCCACCCGTATTTATGAAAAACTTAGCATTAGAACTTACAGCACCTTTATTTTGGATTTTTAATATGTTACTGGAATCTGGGATCTTCCCCAAATTTTGGAAAAGTTCCTATCTAGTACCTATTTTTAAAAGTGGAAAAAAATCGGACATTTGTAACTATCGTGGAATTGCCATTATTTCCTGCATTCCTAAACTTGTTGAAGCAATTATCACTGAAAAATTGTTTTCTCAAATCAAAAACAGACTGACTAACAAGCACCATGGATTCTTCAAAGGACGATCAACTAGCACAAATTGGAATTCGATTCCACTGATAGCAATGGACAATGGCAACCATGTAGAAGCTCTTTATACAGTCTTCAGCAAGGCTTTTGATCGCATTGACATACCCATGCTTCTATTCAAATTGCGAAAAATGGAAATTGAGGCAGGAATCCTCAGATGGCTCGAATCCTATCTTCCTAACCGTCAACAAATAGTTAGATTCAAAGGGAAGACATCAAATCCTATTAAGGTTACTTCTGGAGTCCCCCAAGGCTCTCACTTAGGTCCCCTTTTATTCATTTTGTTTGAAAATGACATTTCCTTTATTCTCAAAAACATTAAATTTCTTATTTACGCTAATGACATGAAACTATTTTTAGAAATAAGAAACAAAGAAGATATCATGAAATTCCAGAAAGAAATAAATGATTTCTTTATTTGGTGCAACAAAAGCTACAGCTAAACGTAAAAAAATGTAATTCGATAGCTTTTAGTAGGAAACGAAACACCCCAGACATAACTATCAATCTAGGGAATCAGCCAGTTGAAAAATGTAAAAGAACAAGGGATTTTGGAGTTATCTTGGACTCGAAACTAACTTTCATTGAACATTACAATACTATCATCAACAAAGCAAATAATATGCTTGGATTTATAAAACGTTTTTGTTACAATTTTCATGATCCGTACACAATAAAAACATTGTACATTGCATATGTGAGGTCAATACTGGAATATTGTAGCGTAGTTTGGTCACAATTTTCAGTCAACGAACGATTCAAAACATTAAAAATGTAAATCTGATGTGTTAGTTTTCTAAGGCGTACTGTATATATAAGTGAAACATAAAATGTAAGCACTATTGTAACAAAACGGTCTACTATTTATTAACGACAAATAAATAAATAAAGACATCGTGAGACCAGTTGCGAAGATTGCTATTCTTCCAAGCCCAAGCGAAGACCACCAACCGATATGAGCTGTTCCTGAATCTTCAAAGAACGATAGAGCAGTCCGAAACTGTCGCAATGCACATATGGAGCGCAATCAGGTGATTAGCGTTCCATTAATTTAAACCAAACCATTCGATCTACCGGGTCTTTCCCTTGTCCACAGTTCTGCTTCGTGTAACTTCGTGCCATTCATCAATCGATCATCCTCAACGCTTTGCGAATAACTGAATCAACATCATTCAATCATCGACACATCGGTATTCATCCATATGCTATGCTGTCGGAATCTTACAACCGAAGATGTCCGATCCAACCGAGATAGCAGAGAGCATGGTATCGAGAGTCCTGAGTGTTGAAACAATTGGATTGTTTCAAGGTGGCCGGAATGATTAATACCAACTGATCATATTGAAATTAAAATTTGTAAATAGTGTATATAATAACCCTCATATTAATTCTTGAACTAAAGCTAAATCCTTAAACAATTGAACTTAAATTAGACTACAACTGAAACATTGGGAACCAGCCTAACGCTAAGTACAATCTCTCACGTGAGGAGAGATTTATCTCACATAAATGGTCAATTGCACTTGACCAAGCGATACAGAGCCCAATCCTAGCAGCTTCAGACTTAAGTCTGATGTACGTTTCCGCCATCGTCTCAAAGTTACGTGCTATGATATCAACGTCGTCGGCGAAGCCAAATAGTTGGACAGACTTCCTGAAGATCGTGCCACTCGTGTCTATTCCAGCTCTTCAAATCACGCCCTCCAATGCAATGTTAAACAAAAAAACGACAACCATCACCTTGCCGTAACCCTCTCCGAGATTCGAAGGGACACGAGAGTGTCCCTGATACTCGGACGACACACATCACTCGATCCATCGTTGCTTTGATCAACCGCGTCAGTTTTTCCGGAAATCCATATTCGTGCATGGTCTATACAGATTAAGAATAAAGATAAAGATCTTCCATAGCTGGTCTCGATCGATTGTATCATACGCTGATTTGAAATCGATGAAACGATGGTGTGTGGGCACGTTGTATTCGCGACATTTCTGCAGCACTTGCCGAATCGCGAAAATCTGTTCCGTGTTAGCGCGGTTAGCCGTGTTCCGCTTGGTATTGCCCCACAAACTCCTTTGCAATTGGTGACAGGCGGCGGCATAACATTTGGGAGAGCAACTTGTAGGCAGCGCTCCATAGGCGTAGCCAGAGGGGGGCAGGGTGGGGCCCCCCCCCCCCCCCTAACTTTTGATTTTATTTTTAGATTTTTAATGTTTGTTTCAATTTTTTTAAATTTATTTTTAATGTTTGTGAGATTGTCCCTTTACCTCAATGAAAAAGCGCGAAGTCGCCTCGATTTTGTAATAAGTTGTAGCAAAAAAGCGCAAAAAGCGGACATCCATGAAATTTTTTTTTAAACAATAAACTCAACCTAGCTAACCTAGCGTATCTAATAAAATATCTCTAGAAATGTTACCTATGATTCAAGCATTGATTGTTTTTTCCCGCTAGCTGAAAGTGGAAAAAGCTATGCTCAGTTCAATTTTCGGTTCTTGGCAATCAAAAAACGTAATATTTTAACCATTGTTATAGCTTTCGGAAGTCAAATAACACCAGATTGAGAAACATAATTCATAATCCATAATTAGAAAGTGTATCAACGGAAAATGTATATTTGAACTATTCATGATATGGGCCAAACCGATCAATGTTACCCCGCTGATCAATAATATCCCGTTTTACGGTACTGTAGTTTCGTATTATTGAGAATATATGTTAATCATATCTTACAGTTTTATTCAGTATTTTGAAATATTGTTTCTGTATCCAAGAGATATTAATGGAGCACATGCTACGATATAATCCAGGTGAAACGAGACAAATCGTATCCGATTTTCAGACCAGTATTTTGATAAGCGTGTGAGAAAGCAAGACAGCATGCTAATCAATGCGAGAAGTTGAAGTGGTTTTATCCTATTCAAAGATTTTATGCCTTTCTATGAGCATGAGCAAGATAATGAGCATGATTGACTGCCCAAGGATGCTACTCCGTTGCTGCCAGATCAGTTGTTATAACACAGAGAACCAACAGATGATGGATGAGACTAGCATACATCCTCAATGTGTAAAAACTGGTCATCCCGAACTAAGGCAATACTGGCGCCTGCTTCACCCGAATGCATGTCAAATAAGAAAAGGGTAGGGCCTTTGCTTTTTCACTGGGATGTTGGATAACAGGATTGGGTGGCAGCAGGATTCTTTTTGGTAAACGATAAGCTGAATTCACGGAGCGTTTAGTGAAATATTCAAATATTAGTACCGATTTCTGATTTGAACCTATTTAAACCAACAGTTTAAATAGGTTCAAATCAGGATGCTATTGGGGCCACTCACAAAGTGTGGTGGTGGGTTTTCATTGGAAAAACAAAAAGATTCTCTATAATGCTGGAAATCCGATTTGAACCGATTTAAACCAATAGTAAGGATGGTATTGGAGCCACTCACAAAGAGGTATAGTGGCTTTCTTTCTCCAAGTGACACGGCGAGTATGGCAAACCACTATTATGGATGAAAATTAATTGTGATCCTCACCACCGGTCCACCAGCCCGGCGAACCACCCCATCTCACCAGGAAGCAATTTTGTAGTTTTTTTTTTCTGTGCTCACTCGATCACTCGCATCACTGAATTATAGATAACCAAAACAATACGAAACGCACCATGCCCGATAGCAGAATAGTGCGTAATTAAGCATCGACACAACCTTTCACAGCCGATGCTTGAAGCATACTCTTTTTCATAAACTTTCAATTTTTGCAACTGTTTCAATCAAGTAGAGGCTTCTTAAAAACAATCTATGCTAATCCATTTAAATTTGCGATTGAGGGATTTGGTATAAATAAGAGTGCGTAGATTCATTTCGTGCCTTCTGGCAACTTTATGCTTCTATTGATGTCCGGGCTCATCCGTTTAGCACCAACCGGGGGAGACTGGTTCCTATACCCAATGATTTCATTATCTCCAATCTGCTCAACCAATCCCAATATATTGTGATATAGTGGACGGATTATTATAATTTGTGATAACTCAGATATGATTACCAAAGCCAACAGACAGCTCGGTTTCATGTTTAAGATCTCCGACGAATTGCGTGATCCCACCTGTCTGAAAGCATTGTTCTGTTCTCTCGTGCGTACTATCCTGGAATTTGGTGCCATGGTGGTGCCACTATTAAATAATCTGGATTGCGAGGATTAAAGCTGTTCAAAGAAAATTTGTTCGTTATGCTCTCCGTCATCTGCCGTGGAATGATCCTGTTAACCTTCCATCGTACCAGGATCGTTGCTCACTCTTGGGTATTGAAACGTTGGAACATAGGCGTACAGTCATGCAAGCAATCTTCGTTCCAAAAGTGCTGCTAGGTGAAATCGACTCTCCAAGAATTCTGGCAGAACTATCTATCTACGCTCCTGAATGAGTTCTGCGAACAAGAAATTTTCTGCAGCTCGGAACCCGTGCTTTAAACTACGGCCAACACGATCCAATTCGATTCATGTCATCGCGCTTCAATGAACTCTACGCTCTGTTTGACTTCAACTGTTCCACTGAGACCTTCCGTCACCGGATTCAGCGTAGTTGGATGGAAAGCCGCTAGTTCGGAAATGATGACAAATACTACATACTGGATACCAGACGACTGATTCCACGAAAGATTATTTTTAATTTTACTGCCAAGTTTTTTGTGTGTACTAGAATTAATTCTGTTTACTTGCTTTGTATTCCTTCTATTTTTGTTGATTAATATAGTGCTCGGTTTAGAGATACGGGGTTTTTACGCCACATGGCTTTTCCTCATTACATTTCAATAAGATGTTTAATCAGTTGGAATTATATAAATA
This sequence comes from Aedes koreicus, assembly GCA_024533555.2. Lineage (NCBI taxonomy): Eukaryota > Metazoa > Arthropoda > Insecta > Diptera > Culicidae > Aedes > Aedes koreicus. The sequence goes on from JAHHFK020004227.1 coordinate 224,197, forward strand.
AATAAATAAATAAATAAATAAATAAATTCTTAAATATTCGTAGCATTTTGTATTGTTTTCGTACAATGAACGAGTGTGTGTTTCTGAGTCAACTAATGCTTCGTGCTTTTAACAGTTATGTAACAGCATTGTGGCATTGAATACGAAGGTAGTTTCTTGAAAAGTACAAATCAATTTCGGTGTAGAAAACAACGAATACATTTGTTAGTTCTACATTTGATTTTGTAATAAAAACGAAATTTAATTTTCAGTGTGGGCGAGCGGGTCGCGAGGAAAAGTACATTTTCAGTAAAAACTGTTAACAAAATCCGTGGTTATCGTATACAAGAATCCAACATGACGTAAAATGAATATTTTGACACATTTTAGTACCCGTAAGATTTCAGCATGGTTCCTATTTAATAGGATTCGATTTTGAAACTTGGGGAAAATCGAGAGTTTTTAAAATCTTTTCTTTTTTTTTCATTCCAGATCAAGTCTAGAATAGTTTAATCTTGTTGCCAAAATCGGACGGGTATTGTAAAATACTTTGGGTGAGAGCTGAAAAGTTAAACCACCCGCCGTTCAGGTAGATTGTCACAAAGTGAGGGTTCGATTCCCGCTCCATCCGACGGAACTCGATAATGTCCCTACTATATGGGTCCACCGGGCATTGTGTTGTCCGTTGTATAATGTTAAGTGTTCAGTCTGTGCAGCAACTGGTTGAAGACGGTGTAATTCTCTCTTTCTCTTTATCTCTCTCTCTCTCTTTAACTCCCTCTCTCTCTCTCTCTCTCTCTCTCTCTCTCTCTCTCTCTCTCTCTCTCTCTCTCTCTCTCTCTAAAAAAAACTAAGCTTGCCCCCCCCTATTCAAAATCCTGGCTACGCCTATGCAGCGCTCAGTAGCGTGATCGCACAAGAATTGCAGCAATCCTGCTTGTCGCCCTTTTTATAGATGGGACACACTATTCCTTCCATCCAATCCTCCGGTAAACATTCCTCCTCCCAAATCTTGGTAATTACCCAGAGCAGCGCTCTGGTCAGTGCTTCACCACCGTATTTTAAGGGTGACAAAAATGAACAAAATGAATTTTCTAACTAATCCACTATGCAGGGCTTAGCCAAACAATATTTCAGCTGAAAACATTCAATTTCTAGGCAAATTTTTATTATATTCAGAATTTGATGAACAAATGCATACGTTTTCTACAATAAGCTAAATTAATTCAATAGTTCTAAAGTTTAACTTGTTCGAATGACTTCAGTGTAGTCCAGAAAACTTCATAAAAGCATGATTTTAGTAATTTTTTTATTCTAATTTAGATTGATGTGTCGTATGACAGAAATCGATTCATTTCAGATGCTGACCAGATCTTTTATTATTTTATTTTCGTCAACAGATAAAAATGTTCATCCCAATGACCCTTTAAAAAATTAAATTACATACGAAAATTAACAAAACTTAACAAAGACATATACGGAAACAACGCTTATAAACATCACGGGATACATTAAAATCAAACACATTATAGCAGCTGTTGAAAACGCGGCACATGCTTTGCACAGGTTCGTGTTTTCCGTAGTTGGTCCTTGAGTGCCGGAACACGAAGAACTGTTGTAAACGGAGATTTCGTCGTCGAGTGTTGATGGTCAAGAGATCCAGTAGAACGGAACAATCAACATTTCCTTGAAGCAGATCACCAATGAAACACGCTTTGGCTACCATACGCCTACCTTCCAACAGTTCCAGGTTGATGAGCTTACACCGACTTTCATAACTTGGCAATCTGCGAGGGTCTTGCCAGCGAAGATGTCGCAAAGCAAAGCGTATAAACCTTCGCTGAACAGCTTCGATCCTCTGGACTGCGTTTTGGTAGAAAGGGAACCAAACGATGGCACAGTATTCCAAGAAAGGGCGAACCAAAGAGCAGTATAAGGCCTTCAGACAGTAAACGTCCTTGATGTTTTTTGCGAAGCGGAACATAAATCCTAGCTGCGAAGAGGCCTTGGAAACAATATACGAAATGTGAACCTTGAACGACAGTTTGGAGTCCAGCATTACTCCCAGATCCTTGACCGTTGTTTCTCGTTTCAAGCGCGTACCTCGAAGGATGTAGTCGTGAAGATACATCGCACGTTTTCGGCCGAAGGAGATAGTTGAGCATTTGGATACATTTAAGGACATTCTGTTGATTCGGCACCAGTTATCGAACACTTGCAGTTCCTGCTGAAGAAAGTGGGCGTCTTCCGGACATTTTATAACGTAGTACAGTTTAAGGTCATCCGCGTAGGAATAGTGAATAGTCATTGACCAGCCTTTGGAGAACAATTAGTTCAAATAGCTTGGATACAGAGCTTAGTGCAGCAATCCCACGATAGTTGGCGACGGACCGTTTGCATCTCTTCTTGTGTATTGGGAATACAAATGACTCTTTCCAGCATTCAGGAAACTCGCCGGAAGTTACAGACAAATTGAACACCGTAGCTAGGGGCGCAGCAAGCGTGTTTAGGCAACGCTTCAGGACAATTGAAGGAATACCGTCAGGACCGCATCCAGTTGAAGTTTTTATCTGCTTCCCGGCTGAAATCACCATATCACTATGAATAGTGAAAGCAGAGCCAAATACAGACATGCGGGGAACATTGCTAGTAGCCGATTCGAGGCTCTCGGCGTTCAGAATTTCGTCGCAGAAGACACTGCTGAACTGCGTACGGATAGTTGGCGATATCCAGGCTTCAAGAGTGCCATCAGTCATAGTAGAGGGTAAGCCGGTTTCTTTCCGTTGTTCGTTCACAAACCGCCAGAAGCTTTTCGGGTTCGTTTTGAGACGACTCTGCAATTGAAACTGATGGGCGTTGTACAAGCTGTTATTGAGGTATTTGTAATCGTCGTTGGCGCGAGCGTAGTTTGCCCTCGTGGAATCGGTGCGATATCTGCTGTGTTTCCTTAAAGCAGCCCTTTTAACTCGTTTCATGTGTTTGAGGTCAGAGTTTGACCAGGCAGGTTTGGGAGGCTTACGGTTGATTTTCTTAGGCACGAATTGATCGACGGCGTAAAGCAAAATACAGCACATAGTCGAAGCAGCAAAATTTGCATCCCCGTTTGCAAGAGTCGTGTTCCAGTCCACGTCGGCGAGAAAGTTGTTCATTCCCTCGTAGTCAGCATGGTTGAAGTCATAATAAACATTTTCGAAGTTGTCATGGAAGCTGTACTCAGGATTTAATTCCAGCGTCAGTAGCAGAGGGGAATGGTTTCTGCAGCTTTTGACAAGTGGAGTTATCCAGGGATTATCCGGAACATGCTGGACACTGCATATATGCATCATTTAAACCATTCGACATGGTTTTCAATTCTCTTGAGATTTTGGATGTTCAATTAGAGATCTCGTACTACAAATATTGTGGTGTCATATCTACTATGCATTGAAACAATAGAATATAATTAATTTGATTCTTCAAAGATCGGGCCAAATCAAATAATTGTTGAAGGTTGGAACAATATATGTACAATAAAAATCGATGCAACATTCAAACGGCAAAGACCCACTCTGAATATCGAAGTGAACTCATTTTGTTCCTGCATTCATCACCTGGCATCCGTTTATATCTAGAAGTGCGCTTGAAAAACGATGCTCTTGCACCCGTGATTACTCGAAATTTATGTACAAAACTATGTAATATGTTTACATCAAAATATTGCTAAGAAAATTTGAAATCTTATGGTACCAATATAAGTACATATAATAAAAGTTCATAGCATGCTTTTTGGATTTCCAAAACAACCTAAAACGTTCTACGCTATGTGAGCTGTGAACCGTGGGAGGTGGAAGGACGAAAAAAAAAATAACCAACAGCACAAACCGTGTGTTCATTTCGCTTATGAAGAATTCGACAAAGATTTTTCAGAAGGGCTTTTTCCACGAATTTCTCGTCATTGAAAACTCGCCTTATTAATCCACTACGGTCATTTCGAAGAATTCACCTATCCGATAGAATTGGAGGCTTACATGGGTAGCCTTTGTGCGATGATAATTTTACGGAAGAAGCCATTGTTTACGTTTGTCAGTTAGGCAAAAATCTTTGTCGAATTGTACATCGAAGAGAGTTATTTCGAAACGCCAACAACGTTGCATCTGTTTTCAGAATGAGGTTGTTCAAGGAAAATGTTTGTTTAATTGATACAGATTTTTTTTTTTTTTTTCTTCAAATGATTAATCTAACGGCTAACAAAATACCTGATTATATCGAAACTGGCTAACATTTTAGGTAAAATCGTTTGAACTTTATGCATCGTTCAATGTACCATAAAACAACGAGTCACTTGTTGAATTCAAATGGATATTTCATATGTTGAAAAAATCATTACAAATTTCGTCGTTAGAAAAACAACTCAGCCTCTGCATAATTTTGTTTTCCTGAAACCAAACATATAGATATTTATTGGTCAGATGACATATCAATTACAGGAAAAAAATTGCAGACTATTTTCATCGACAACTAACTTGAATTTAATAAATCCATATCAGAACCGTTTCACCAATATTTCAAATAAAATAAATAATTGTAGATATATTATAGATCAGAATGTTCAAGCGTTTTTAAGAAAACTTGTCTTAGTGTAAAGAATATTCTGAGCAAATTTAAACAAATCATCTGACGATATTTTCATGTGTTTGGCAATTTTCTAAAATTATATTTTTTAAGCCATTTGGAATATTTTCAAAAATTGAAGAAAATCATTTGAAGGCATGTTGTAGTGCCTAAATATTTCTGAAGTACGTAAATACATATAACATAATTTTAAAAATAGCGGCAACAGATATTTTCTTTGAAAAAAACAAAAAGGTTAAAGCATTCAAATGAATAATTCTTACAATACGACGACATCTGACGACATCTTGATGTGCATCTCTTTTTATTTTTGATAAATAGTCATATTTTAAATAATTTTCTTAAAAGCCTACTTTGTAATCTTACGTACATATATGTGAATATAAAATATTTAACTATTATTATAAATAGTATTCTAAGTATTTTGTAAAAATTTGAGATGATTTTCACAAATCATTTAGAGGCATTTTAATGGATAAAAACTGAACTAACACACATAATGTAATCCCTAGTAGCATGAAAGTTTGGTAAAAATACCAGCACAAACATTCAATTTGGAAAACATTTGGGTTAATATAATGTACAGTGACGGACAATACAATAAGACCAAAGCCTGATTTTCATACAAAATGGTCATGTTGGGGGGCTTGCCTTTCATTTTCTCGAGAACCAATTATATGTGGTCCGGAAGTAGCCTAAATTCTCATCTGCATTCAATCCACCATTTTTCATTCACCACTTTAAAAGTTCCAGACACCGCATACGACAAAACAATAAGACCACTTTTTGATTTCCTTAAAGGATGCTCGAATTTGAGGATCTGAATTTTGATTATTGATGCATGGGTCATTTTAATATCAGTATACTATAGATTGTAATTCACACTCATCAACATGGCCTATACTAAGAAGAGAATTACCAGGTGTATCAAAATGTCCTCAGATGATTTCTTTAAATTCTCCTAGGATATTTGATAAGTAACAAAATATTCATAAAAATACTTGAATGTTTTGACACACAATATAATAACCAGATATAACTAAAGTAGATATACCTGAAACTTACAATATATTAACGTATTCAAAATTATTTACAGGTACATAAAAAATCGCCAAATGATTTGTTTGAACTTTCTTAGAACATCATGAAAATCTTAGAAAACAGTTTATTAAAATACTTGAACATTAGAATTATATTCATAAAAAAAATCTGGAAAATATTAGCAAGTGTTTTCCAATTTGAATGTAATAAGCTTGTATTTCTCTTGACTTCCATGTTCATTGGAATTGAATAATGTTTGATAGTTTTTTTTTTCATCAAAATGCCTTGACATAAATTAGTGCAAACTTTTCAGGTCGTTCCAAAATAATAAGAATTGTTAACAGAAATACAAGAATAATTTGACTACAAATATGAAGAAAGCTTCGTTAGCTCTTTTACTCAAACTTATTTCACATGTGTTTAATTATCGCATAAAAACCAAGAACCTCAAAAGCTCGTCCGATAATTTGTTTCAGCTTCCGTAGAATATTCATGAAACTAAAAAAAATAATTCACAAAAATGTTTGATCATTTTTATTTAGAATATATTCACCACTCTGATTAAGACAATTATCTTGATTATTTTCGTATATCACCAGGTGTATCAAAATATCCTCAGATGATTCTTTCAAATTTAATTAGGATATTCTTTTACAAATAAAATAAAATGAAAATGAATTCTTAGACTTGCAATACATGTATCTGGAATAACTAAAGGGCGAACACGAAATGCGACACATTCAACAGGGCATAACTTTTTTACCATTGGGTAAAAATCAACCAAATTTTGCACACTTTCTCATTGATGTGTATTGTTTACAAACTCGTCAAACTCTGTATTGTTTACAAACGCTGTCAAACTCGAAGTCGTGTTTTTCAATTCAACGAAAATGGAGGTGAACCAACGCGAGTCGAGAGAACAAATTCTTTCCAAACACCTGGAATTTCCTGACCTGTCGCACCGGCAGTTGGGAAAAATGTTGAACATTCACCATTCAACCGTCTCCAGAGTGTTGAAGCGGTTCCAGGAGCGGTTGACGTTGGACCACGGCAAAGGAGCTGGAAGAAAACCGGGACCGGAGAACAAAAAGATGGAGGGAAAGGTGAAGCGGATGATTAAAGCAAATCCCAACGTCTCAAGCCGTGATTTGGCTAAAAAGATCGGCATGTCGCAGAGCTACGTCCAGAATGCAAAGAAGAGAGCTGGACTACATACATACAAGGTACAGAACTTCCCAAACCGCGATGAGCGGCAACAATCGACGGCTAAAACTCGGGCACGGAAGCTCTACGAGAAGATGCTGACAAAATATGGCTGCTGTGTGATGGACGACGAAACGTATATAAAAGCCGATTTTAAGCAAATTCCGGGGTTGGAGTTTTTCACCGGCAAGAGCAAGTTCTATGTGGACGACAAATTTAAGAAGAAGAAAATGTCGAAGTTCGCCTCCAAATATCTCATTTGGCAGGCCATCTGCTCTTGCGGACTGAGGAGTGAGCCTTTCGTGACAAAGGGCACAGTAAATGGCGAGATCTACAAATCTGAGTGCCTCGAGAAGCGTCTTTTGCCGTTCTTGCAGCAGCACGACGAAGCTCCGCTATTTTGGCCAGATTTTGCATCATGTCACTATTCTAAAAGTGTCCTGGAGTGGTATGAGGCCAATTCTGTCCATTTTGTTCCAAAGGACATGAATCCGCCAAACTGTCCGGAGCTGCGCCCGGTGGAGCAGTACTGGGCAATGATGAAGCGGGAACTTCGGAAGAGCAAGAAGACAGTCAAAGACGAGAAGGACATGTTAAGAAAATGGAAAAAAAAACCTGAGAAACTGGTACCGGATGACACTGTAAAGACTTTGATGGAGGGCATCAAGCGAAAATGCGTTCAATTTTCCACTCAAGGCTACATCGAATAACTTTTCTTTTGATTTTTGAAGTAAATATATGTATAAAACTACCCTAAAATTTTGGTTTGATTCTAAACATTATAAGAAAATTGACATGACATTTTCGGTGTCGCAATAATTTCGTGTTCGCCCTTTAAGGCAGCTACATTCAAATCTATGTCAAATATATAAAATTTGTCAATAAATGGTTTTCTAAAGTTTTTTTTTTAAGTGGCTTTAAACTAAGAGAATTATTCATAAATATTTGAATGTTTTGACTTATAATTAATTAACCTGAAAAAATGCCACTGTTGGAAAACACTTGGTTTTATCTTAAAGCTTACGAAATACTGCCTATTTGTAGCAAGCAGTTATTTAAAAAATTATGGCGTATTTATTATTTAAAAAAAATCACCAGATTTATACATGATTTATATAAGCTTTCTCATAATATTCCACAAAACTAAGAGAAATATGAATGTGCTGTGATGATGAAAGTAAGGTGCTTATAATTTTACTGAACCTCTATGTTTTTTATGAGTCCATTATATTTGCCAGTCCAATTTTTGTTCATTTATTTATCTATTTATTTGCCATTATTTGATTTCTGGAATTATTATTGCATTTTCTATTTGTCTATTACTTTATTTTAATTTTTAATTCCTGATACATGTACCTGAAATAAGAAGGTTAGCGGTTTAAAAAATAATTTAAAAATATTTAGTTATTCAGGAAAACTGCCATGCTCATTAAAATGTTGACAGATATATTGCTTAACCTTTTTTGAAATATTCTTAGAGCTTAGAAAAATGTTCAAAAAAATACTTGTCTATTATGACTTCCAATATATTTACCTGAAATTGATAAACCAGCTTTTTTCCAAACTCGAAGAAATGCAATGGATTGTTTCAGTTTTTTCTCAATATTTCAAAATATTAAGCAAACCATTTCTAAAAGTTATTGAAGACAATATAATAATTTTTTTTTCTAACACCATATTTTATGAGTAAGTCTGATATTTTTTAAATCAAAATGTCATCATAAGGCACGTTTTGTTTTGTATTCTTGAAAGTATTCTTAAAATTTTGAAAAAATTTCATAAAAGCACTTGAACTCTCTTATCTTTAGTATATTTGCAACTATTTCTATTATTTTAAATATTGGGGAAATGCTCTTGTACTATTGTGTTATCAACAAGTGGATATTGGAGCCGTTACAACAGGTAATTGCGTTCAAGTATTCATAGTAATGATTTAACATTTTATTTTTGGAATATTCGAAAAATATTAACAAAAGGGGAAATTGAAATAAAACATCTGATGATATGTTTATGTGTTTATGGTTATTAATTTAATACAATATAATTTAATATGAAAAACAGCTTTCTTTGATAGTTAAGGTGAGTTTATTGTGAGTCACAAATATCAAGTATCATTATAAATATTATAAATTATATGAGATTATATATGATTTTCAAGTGTTTTAGAATATTCTGAAATATTGAAATAAATCATTTAAACGCATATTATAGTGCATAAAGATTTCTATAGAAACGAAAGAATAGATTAAACATAATTTTGAAAATAGCTGCACTTAGTTATTTGATAAAAATTTAAATAATCATGAAACAACATATTGAAAATGTAGGCAGCTACTTATATATATTAATGTATGTCAAAATGTAGAAGTATCTTAAGGAAAAGTTTTCCAAATTTTAAAAATTGACAGAAGTACCAGTTATCATCTGATGGAATGAAGATTTTCCAATACAAATTATAAATGTTTTTATTGATTTTTAAAATTGTTTGCTTAGCTTTTACAAGTCACTATAATTGTCAAAATGTTCATGCATATTATTATATTTGAATGACTTTCATAGTATAGAACATTCTGAAACATATAAACAAATCAAACGACGATAAGGGAAATTTTCGAAAAAAATATGCTTCTGAGAATCAAAATGTCCAATTATAATTATTCATTATAATGAGCGTTATTCATAGTTTTTTGGAATATCTTGAAAAAATTTAAACGAATCATCCGAGGATATTTCATAATGAGCCAGTTTATTCTCTGAAATAGTTAGTTGCATTTCATATAATCTGAAAAATACATAATATAGTCATATCAAGTATACATATTATATCTAGATATTATAATAGAAGTCAGAGTAATAAAAAAAAAAACCTAATTTGTATGTATTTTCCAAATTGTACAAAATAGACTTAAATATTTCAGAAAATCCTTAGCCACATCAAACAGACTTTGCATCTATTCGTTAATTCCCTGTAAATATTTCCTAAACTAGATGAAAATCATTCATAGTAACGTTGACATGTTTTGTTCAAAACTACATTTATCAGGAATTGACGTGTCAGATATTTTAATAATTTGCATAGTGGGCATTATTATTATATGAAGTTTGTCAGAAGCAGATAATTTCTCATCTCCATGCGAAGGCGCTAGGAGTGGACGGTAATTTATTGCTAGAACGAATAGACATGAAGAAAAAGCCCGCATAATCACAAACCATTTCTGGACCATTTCCCTTATTGTTGAAAACAGTTTCCGTTATTGTTCCGACATTTACCCTAATAGTTGACAACTATAAACTAACAATCTCCTATATAGTTTTAACAATATGTCAGATGGTAAAAGGCTAAATAACAATATGCTGAATAGGCGGTTAAGTTAGGTAACCATAAAAAAATGGCAATTTTGACGAAAAAAATTTTTGCTGTACTCTATGCCAAAAAGTTGGTATATAATCCAGATCGAGTGCAGACAATAAAAAACCTTTCAATGAGAATATGGCATACATTAACAATATGTGTTACTGTAGAGGTTGTATGGTGAAAATGAGATTAAATTATTTAATAATTAATATATATAGTTTCCTTGGTTGTCTGTCCGTAACGCTCAAGGTTGCTAAACAAGGGTGGGAAGAAGGCTACACCAAGGTGTATATAAAAGGTGGGCACTTATATAAGACTGTATAGAAGAAGAAGAAGAAGAAGAAGAACGTACCGTGAGGAAAACAGAATGTTCTGGAAAAAAGGAATGATCTGGAAGGGAAAAGAATGTTCTGGAAGGAGGAAGAATGTTCTGAAAGCAAGAAGAATGTTCTGAAAGGAAGAAGAATCTTCTGGAAAAAAAGGAATGTTCCGGAGGAAAAAAGAATGTTCTGGAAGGAAAAAAGAATGTTCTGGAAGGAAAAAGAATGTTCTGGAAGAAAGAAGAATGTTCTGGAAAGAAAAAGAATCTTCTGGAAGGAAGAAGAATGTTCTGGAAAAAGGAATGTTCTGGAAGGAAAAAATATGTTTTGGAAGGGAAAATAATGTTCTGGAAAAAGAATGTTCTGAAAGAAAAGAATTTTCTGGAAGAAAAAAAAAATTTCTGGAAGAAAAAGAATGTTCTGGAAGGAAAAAGAATGTTCTGGAGGAAAGACATCGCTTGAAGTCGTAAATTCGATAACATTCTACAATCTCCTAATATGCAGTATATAAGGGCGCACTTTAAGCGGTCCTGTTGATTAGTTCGATATCAACTGGCAAAGGTTGAAAGTATGATAGTAAGCAAGCAGAAGAAAGTAACAGTGCAAGTGAAAATCAGTGTTTTACAGTTTTCGATATTAACCACGGTGTTGCTGGAAAGCCATAAGGAAATTTTACCTATCTAACGAAGCTATCTGTGTAATGATACAAGTGGTGTAAAGGTAAAGTGTTGCAAAGATACTGTGACTTATCTTATTATTATTATTATTATTATTATCTTATATAAGTCAGAACGAGAAAATAAATCCATCCCAGTAGTTAACATGGTGATACGTCGTGACCGTCAAAGTGACCAACGCCGTTATAACATGCCAACATCCAATGAAATAGCAATGGTATTTGTAGACAATGACGGTGAGCCACCATTCGAATGTGACATTAGAATTTATCCTAGAAATCCAGTCAACGAGAATCAACAATTTGTCAACATCAACATCTTGAGTCCAAACCTTGATCCAATGACATATGTGATCCTGTATCCGTATGGCGAACCAGGTTGGCAGCCTAACTGGCAATGTGAGCCGTATCCAGGTAAGCTCAACACAAAAAATTGTTTCGTACTTGAAAACTCAAAGATATTTTACCAATTGCCAGGTGCATTGCAAGGAAGCAGGACAAATGTGAGCATGCTCCAGTTTAAGGTTGCACAAACTGCAATTCGTAATGAGTTCAACCCTATCATCAGCGCGGGAAAGCTAACTCAACAGTGGATCGTAGATTCCTATCTTCAAGTTGAGGCGAACAACCTAAACTTTGTACGTTATAAGCAGAACAAACTACGAGCGGAGTTGTACCAAGGACTTGCAGATCACGTCGCAAACGTTGCTGGGGATGCTGGATTAGAGGCAGGAATTCCAATCATTTTGCCATCTTCCTTTGAAGGATCTCCACGTAATATGAGGGAGAGACTCTAGGATGCGATGTCAATATTTGGTAGGTATGGCCCACCTGACCTTTACATCACATTCACTGCGAATCCGAACTGGGACGAAATAAAAATTAATTTGAGAAATTTTGAACATGCGTGTGATCGTCCTGACTTAGTTGCTCGAGTATTTCGGTTGAAGCTCAGAGCACTAATAGAGGATGTAACAGTGAACCATGTACTAGGAAAATGTATTGCCTTTGTGTATACAATTGAGTTCCAAAAACGTGAGCTTCCTCACGCTCACATGTTGGTAGTGTTGGAAGAAGAAGATAAGTTCAAAACTTTAGAACGAATTGATGCAGTTGTATGTGCTGAAATTCCTGAACGTGAACAGAACCCCGTCCTTTTTGAAGCAGTAACGAAGTTCATGATACACGGTCCATGTGGTCCCGTTTGCCCATCAGCACCATGTATGGAGAATGTAAGAAGCAATTTCCAAAACAGCTTCAGCCCGAAACAGTAACTAATGCCAACGGCTATCCTTTGTACCGCCGGCGAGATGTTAGTGTAACGGTTGGAAATCGTGAACTTGACAATCGTTATGTGGTACCGTTTAACAGATATCTTCTGTTGAAATACAATGCCCACATTAACACTGAGATTTGTACACCATTGAAAGCAGTAAAGTACATTTATAAATACGTTTATAAAGGATTTGACTGTGCAAACATTGTTGTTGGCGGTGGAGATAATCAGACGATGATACACGACGAAATTGCTACTTTCATCAATGCGCGGTACGTGAGAGCGCCGGAGGCAATGTGGCGGTTGTTGGAATTTCCTATGCATGACCGGTCACACGCGGTTATTCGCCTGCCAGTTTATCTGCCCAACCAACAGCAAATTATATTTGAGGCGGAACATGAACAAGAAGCTCTCGATCAAGAAGCGATTCGAAGCACAAAATTTCAAGCATGGTTCAAGCTGAATCAAGAAGATCCATATGCCAATCAGAATCTGTACACGGAGATTCCACATCATTATGTATTTCAGCGTGCTACATGGGTTCGACGACAACGTGGAACAAAGATTGTGGCAAGGATGTATACCGTCGGATTGCAAGATATTGAGCGCTTCTGTCTACGATTACTGCTTCTTCACGTGCCTGGTGCTACAAGTTTTGAGTACCTTCGAACCATAAATGGAGTCGAGTATCACACTTTCAAGGAAGCAGTATTTCATTCTGACCTTCTGTCGTCAGACGAAGAGTGGGAAAAATGTTTGGATGAAGCGGTAGTTTTTCTCATGCCTCCCCAATTGAGACAAACTTTTGCGCTTATTTGTGTATTTTGTGCTCCAACAAATCCATTAGCTTTGTGGGAAAAGTACGTTGCTCATATGTGTCTTGATTTTTCCCAGCGGAACGATGAGCGAAATTCTTTAAATCTTGCTCTTAACGATCTCAAGGACGTCTTAAGTCAGCATGGATTTAGTTGTTCCTCTTTTGGATTGCCAGAACCTACCGTTAATATTTCAAGCGTCGAGTGTATCAATACAGAGCAAGAATCCATTGAAGCAGAGCACAAAATTCCCACGTTGAATGAATTATGGAGAGTGTGACCTGTTTAGTGGAATACCTGTAACTAGAAAATAAGAAAAATGATTAGTAATTTCCATTTAATTCCAACTACCTTTATTGCTTATCTTGACAGATACGCGTATTTCGTCTACAATGTGCAGACTTCTTCAGTGTCGTGTACCCAGTCGAGTATTAGTACACGACACTGAAGAAGTCTGCACATTGTAGACGAAATACGCGTATCTGTCAAGATAAGCAATAAAGGTAGTTGGAATTAAATGGAAATTACTAATCATTCTTCTTCTTTTCTAGTTCCACGTTGAATGTTCATCAGCTAGATGCGTTCAGAAAAATAATGAAAAGTATAGATGACGGTGGAAGTCACAAGCTGTTCTACCTAAACGGACCGGGAGGTTCCGGTAAGACATACTTATACAACACGTTAATCAGCTTCTTAAGAAATCTTGGACAAACTGTACTTGCCTATGCCACTACAGGAATAGCAGCAACCCTCATCAAAGGAGGTCAAACGATTCATCGAGGTTTCAAACTACCAGTGCCTATTAGGAAGACGTCTGAGTCGAAGATTCTCCAAAACTCTAAAGAAGCCGAGGACATTAGAAAGGCAGTCCTCATCATAATGGATGAAATAACAATGCTTTCAAAGCACGGACTTCGGTGTATCGATCTGGTCTTACGTGATCTGATGGTCTGCAGCGTTCCATTTGGAAAAAAGGTAACAATAATTTTTATAATTGATTTAATAAAGCTTTTTCATAAACCTTTTTTTTATCATACAGGTGATAGTCATTGGAGGAGATTGGCGACAGACTCTTCCGGTCGTTCCGGTGCACGCGCAGATATTTTTGAAATATGTCTCAAGTCTAGCCCATTATGGTCCTGTTTTGAGATGCTATCTTTGGTATCCAATATGCGAAATGAAGGTGACGCTGATTTCAATCAATGGCTTTTGGACATAGGCATCGGGAATGTACCACAAATTGAAGGGATCCCACATGATTCGGTGCAAATTCCATCAAATATGATTGAACAAGGCAGATTGATTGAAACAGTATTTGAAACAAATATCCACCGCTTAACATCAATGGATTTGTCCAAACGTGTGATTTTGGCGCCTACCAATAAGGATATTCTTCAAATCAACCGAGCTATAATTGATCAGCAAGAGGGAGCTGCTAAAGTTTATTACAGCACAGATTCAATACAAACTGAGGATGTGAACGATGTAAATGCATACCCTGTGGAGTACCTATACACCCTAAATCCTTCCGGAGTTCCACCTCACGTTTTGTGTTTGAAGCTTGGAACAATCGTAATGCTGCTACGTAACTTAAACCCTAAAAAAGGTTTATGCAATGGGACACGAATGGTAGGACAAGGCTGCGAAGATAACGATGTTTGGTTTACACGAAATGTTGTGTTTCAAGAAGTTTTTTTCTAACAAGATTGTCTTTATAATAACTGTAAAAGTAAATATATTTTCTTTGGTTCAATAAGAGAATTGATTTTTTTTTATTTGCGAGTCCCATTTTTTTCAATACACAGCAAAAATGGTATTGTATTTTACATCAAATTTGCTGCAACCAGTTCAAGGCGTTAATTGTTTAATATCACGTTTTTCGGTATATTACGATTTTTCAAAAATATTTTTATCATAGATGAAATTGTAGTTTCTGATTTCTTTGATTATCGGCATTAAAAACATTTGAAAATGGTACATTTTTTATTGTTATGTGGATGAAAATAGTGTAAAAATAAAAATGTTAGTTTAATTTAAGTTGGTATGCGGCAAAGCCGCATTGAGGATTGAGGAACTGAGGTGGCAGAATGCCACTGAAGTCTCCGAAATCCGAAGTGTAAGCATTGCGTCGATTCGATTCTTACACCCCGTTTGCACTACAACCTATATTACGTAATATAGAGTATCTTGACATCAAATGCCATGCAAGTTATTTCCAGTGAAAACTAGATGTATAGATGCTGATATAAAGATACTCTATATCACGTAATATAGGTTGTAGTGCGAACGGGGTGTTAGCAAACGACTGATTCAAGCGTTTGCCCGGTTTAATGCAAACAGAGGATGTTTTTTAAAGTTATGGCGTTAGCGAGTTGAACGGCAAGCGTCTGCCCGGTATAATGCAATCGTAGTTTTCTGCAATAACTGTTATTGTGCATTATGAGTACGTAATGTTACCTTCACCTATGATCTTTTGTGCACTTAAAACGGTTCGGTGAAATAGTCCGCCATTGACAGGCCCTCAGACAATAACATAACATCAGTCCTGAGTTGTGCAAGGACGATTAAATTACATTTTCAATGATTTTTAACCGTGGCTAGCCACGACGGGTAAACTAGTTTAATAATAATAACATAAAATGTGATAATATATCTTACATTCGAAATATAGTTTTCCCTATATAGCAAATTGTTTTTCGTTATGCGGGAGTGTATTGATAGTTCCGTATAGGGCAACGGCAGGCTTTGAAAATTGAAAGATACAAGTTTGAAAACGAGCGGAGGGCATTGAACGGTACACAGGAAAAAATCTTGTAGTATAAACTACTATTATACCCGACTTTGCCTATCTTTAAAACTACCATGAAATTTCAGTCAAATTTACTACGTTTATGGTAAAACTTTCATCATTTGTGGTATATTTGACAGACCTTATATTGATATCAACCGCACCATGGTTGATCTAATCGCAGGCATGGTAAAATTAAACGCATTTACAGTCAGGTGAAAATTGTTGGTGTTTGCGCTTAATTTAACCCTCGAAATGGTAGTTTCTACTGCGGTTTTTTTTCGTGTAGTATCTGATCAGGCACATAACCCTTTACCATACTACCCTATGCAGGATAGGCAAGGAGAGGAAATCTTCTTGACTGGTAAAAAGTTATGCAACTAGAAAAAAAGCAATAGGTAGTATAAGAGCCCGATCGGTTGCATAACTTTTTACCAGTCAAGGAGATTTCCTCTCCTTGCCTATCTTGCATAGGGTAGTATGGTAAAGGGTTATGTGCCTTATCAGATACTACCGTTCAATGCCCTCCGCTCGTTTTCAAACTTGTATCTTTCAATTTTCAAAGCCTGCCGTTGCCCTATACGGAACTATCAATACACTTTCTCTTCATGTGTATTCGTTCTAGCAATAAATTACCGTCCACTCCTAGCGCCTTCGCATGGAGATGAGAAAATATCTGCTTCTGACAAACTTCATCAAAGATCGTTACTTCCGCGCTTGGGAGAATACAAAAAACAACAATCAATTATTATTATAGATTATTTTCTGCCATGACTATGAATCATTTGTGTTAAAATTCTCCGAATATATATTAGAAAAAAATCATTGTTGCTCTTGAACGGTTTTCTTTAAAAGTTTATATTATTGATATATTAATAATTATTTCGTCAAAAAAAGGGCTTCAAAATTTTAAATGAAATTTTCGGTATAAATTAGTTCAAATGAATACTTTTGACCTCACATTTATTAACTAAATGAGTTTGTCCGATATTTTCCAAATTTTTCAAAACGGACTGAATAAAATCCCCAGCCACATCAAAATGACTGTGAATCATTTGTTTAAATATTAATATATATGATATATAATATCACTCAAAGTAGTACTTGAAGGATTTGACCAAAACTAAATTTACTTGAAATGAGTACGTTAGGTAGTTTCAAAAATGTATAAGGTGGGATTCATAATTTAGAATTTTGTTCATGCCACATCAAACGACTTGAAATCATTTGTTTTGTTATTCTACGTAAAAGAAATAAACAGAAAAAAATCATACGAATACTTGAACGCTTCAACATTGAACGTATATTTCTGAAATGGCTAAGACAGGTATTACCCAAATTTTACAAAATTAGCTTTATTTTGTCAGTATCAAAATCATTGAATCATTGTGTTAATTCTTTGTATATTTATCGACAAATCATTCAACTAGATATATGAACGTTTTCAACTTAATTATTTTTACGACTTAAATATATTTTTTCAAATTATTGAAATAGGCATAATTATTCAAGAAAATCTTAAGCTGCAGGGAAATGTAAATTTTATGTAAATATTTAAATGAAATTAAATGAAATTGTTCGTGCATCAACCAAACTTCGCACGACTACACATCGAGGTTATCAACTCGCCACTGCACAGCGTCATCTATGTGTCAACCAACGCATAGAATCCATCATCGACCCCTCGAACTGCGATAGGTTGACCAACTCCGACAAACGTCGGATGACGTTAACGGCCTTTCGGAAACGGCAACATGTCGAAAAGCAAACTTCCGTACACTTTAACTATAAAAGCTCCATGCGTCGTCGGTATGCTGTCTTGTTTTTATGGAACGTCATCGGTGTGAGCTTCAATTAATCAGTGCAGTACAGATCGTTTAATTGAAAGTTGAAATTTAGGAGTAATTAAACTGTGAAATAAACTAGAGAAATAAGATGAACAAGAAAGTGGTGAACTAATGTAATTGAGTGAAATAATTAAAAAAAGGTTAGAAGAAGAAGCGAAAAGAAGTGTAGTTATTGGACTTACCTGAAACTGAAACCGGTGGAAGAACCTACCTACCGGGGCCCGAGAACTTACTAACAAGCTGCTCGTCTTTGTGTTACCGACAAAGTGGTCCTTCGAACCGGATACCATCGAACAGTCTACAGAATCTACACGTGCCCAGTCAGGTTGAGGTTACCTGCTCCACGTTGATTAAAATCATACAAGGCATTGTTTTGCCTGTAACCAGATCCAGCTCAACTCTTCAACACCGTTCCCGTCACGATGCCCAACAATAAGCGAATCAAATCGCTGAAAAACAGGCAGAAAAGCCTGCGTTCGGATTGATCATGGCGTTCGTCGATGGCTACCAAGAGGAAACTGGTGCTCGTGAGGTTGTCGTCCGGCTGGAGCACCTCGTGGCCATTTGGAACGACTTCAACGCCATGCAAGCCGAGCTCGAAACGGCCATCGAGGCTCACCTCAAGGAGCGCATTGAGTTCGAGACGTCGTACTTAAGGGTGAAGGGATTCCTGCTCGCCGTCAATAAATCTGAAACTCCTATGTCATCACGCCCTTCTTCGTCTTCTTCTTCAACCACGCAAAGCCCTAGGTCGTTGCACGTACGATTGCTTATTATCAAACTGCCAATTTTCGCCGGAAATCACGATCAATGGATAAACTTCCACGACCTTTTCGTATCGTTGGTCCACTCTTCGCATGACCTGTCGAACATCCAAAAGTTCTACTACCTTCGTTTGTCGCTCTCTGGGGATGCTTTGAAGCTCGTGCAAACTATCGCTCTCAGTGCCAACAACTACCAGGTCGCGTGGAATCTTCTTTTGGACCATTATCAGAACCCATTATGCCTAAAACAGTCGTACGTCGATTCCCTGTACGAGTTTTCCTCCGTCAGAAAGGAGTCCGCTTCAGAGCTTCACTCGCTGGTCGAAAAATTCGAAGCCAACGTAAAAGTCCTGCATCAGCTCGGGGAGAAAACGGAATTCTGGGACATCCTACTGATTCGCATGCTGAGCATCCGTCTAGACCCCATACCCGGCGAAATTGGGAAGAACACGCTTCAACACTCAACGCCATATCGTTCCATAATCTCACGACATTCATCCAACGTCGAGTTTCAGTCCTCCAAACCATCGGCAAATCCATCGAGACTCCACCGCCGATCAACGTCAACAAGAAACCGGCTCAACGAGTGGTTGCCAGCCACGGGGCAAGTCCAACCAACCAACGTAAATTTGTTGCTTGATCGGATCATCACCCTCTGTACCAATGAATCGTGTTTTCTAAATTGAGCGTTGATGATAAGGAGAGAGAGGTTCGTCGACATCAGTTGTGCCGCAACTGTCTGCGAAAGGGGCATATGGCCAAGGAATGTCCGTCGTCAAGCACTTGCCGCAAATGTAGAGGACACCATCACACCCAGCTTTGCCAAGGTTCCGCTGCAACTAGCGTGAAAGTCGCCGACTCACCTCAACCGAAGGACAATTCAAGCCAAGAATCTACCGATCAATCATCAGCTTCTGTATCAGCAACCCTCGATGAGCATGCCAGCTGTGCTTCCGCTGGACGCGGACGGAAAAGTGTACTCCTTGCCACCGCGGTAGTCATCGTAGTCGACGACAACGGGACGGAACATGCTGCTAGAGCACTGCTAGATTCCGGCAGTGAGTGTTGTTTCGCTACAGAATCGTTTTCGCAACTCGTCAAGGCCCAGCGTAGACGACTCCACCTTCCTATCGCCGGAATAGGCCAATCCTCCACGGAATCCCACTTCAAATTCCTCTCCAAGATCCCCTCTTGTATACTCAACTACCGTCGAACTACTCGTCCTTCTGAAGGTCACTATCGATTTGCCCTCAGCCACCGTTGGCACATCGTCATGGGAGATTCCACCTGGAATTCAACTAGCCGATCCTGCTTTTTGCCGAAGAAACCCAATCGATCTCATCTTGGGTCCAGAAGTCTTTTTCAAGCTGTTCAAGGTCTCGGGTAGAATTCAACTCGGTGTTGGTCTGCCAACGCTCATCAATTCCGTCTTTTGTTGGGTCGTCTCTGAGAAAAGCAACCAGTGTCCCTCAACCACTCCGATCGTTGCCAACGTCGCTTATCTTACCGATTTGAACACCCTCATGGGGAAATTTTGGTTAATAGAAGAAGACAGCACCGGCACTTGTTACTCGGTGGAGGAAACTGCGTGTGAAGAGCACTTTCGTCGAACGGTCTCTCGTACTCCTGAAGGCCACTACATCGTTTCTCTACCTGGGAAGGAACTAACTCGCTAACCTCGGCGACAACCGTCGCATTGCTATTCATCGCTTTGTCTCCTCCAACGTCAGCTCGCTCGAAAAGATGAACACATCAAGCGGTACCGAGATTTCATGGATGAATACCTTCAGCTTGGTCACATGGAACTCGTACAAAACTACCAGCAAACGCAACATCCTTCCCACCATCTTCCCCATCATGCCGTAATACGAGAGGACAGCACCACTACGAAAGTACGCGTGGTCTTCGACGCGTCTTGCCGTACAGCGAATGGGCCATCCTTGAACGACGCGCTCATGGTCGGACCCATAGTGCAGGAAGATCTCCGATCGATTACCATGCGATCCAGAATCCGCCCTATTCTACTCAACGCAGGCAGATGTATCGGCAAATACTTACAGATGACTGTAGCAACAAACTGCAACACATCGTATGGAGTCCGTCACCAGAAGCCAGTCTGCAAACCTACGAGCTCAAAACCGTCACTTACGGTACCGCCAGCGCTCCTTTTCTTGCCACTTGAGTATTGCAGCAACTAGCTGACGACGAGCAAAGCGAATTTCCCGAAGCTGCCAATGTTCTTCGGAAAGATTTCTACGTGGACGACTTGTTTTCTGGAGCGAACACGGTAGAAGAAGCAATCACTCTCCGAAGGCAGCTCGAAACTCTACTCAAGAAAGGAGGCTTCGAACTGAGGAAATGGGCATCGAAACCAACCAGCGGTAGTAGAAAATGTACCGACAGAGAACAGGGCTCTCAAGTCATCGGTCGACCTCGACAAGGATCAATGCATCAAAACTCTAGGGTTTCTCTGGGGGCCGTCCCCGGGTTTTTTTCGCCACAAAACCCCATTCCCCCCACCCCCAATGGGGGAATTTTGGGGGAAGCGTTCTCCCCCCCCCGGGGGAGCGCTTTTTTTGTTTCTTGGGGGGGGGGGGGGGGGGGTGGCAAAAGGGGAGATTTTTTTGGGGGGGGGGGGGGGGGGGGGGGGGGGGGAGGGAAAAGGGGGGGGGGGAAACACCCCCCCCCTCCATCCTTTTTTTGTGGTGGTTGTGCGCCCCTCCCTCAACGGGGTGGGGGGCACTATGGTCCAGATCACGCATTTACGAGGAAACATGCTCCCAGCGCCTTAACTTGAAATTTTATAGCAAAGTGATGTTCTACAACATGGTTTGTATCACTGAGGCCCATATTTTTTATATTGAATAAAATTAGGGTGGTCCCCATTTTCACGGAAATACAAACACTAACTTTTGTATTTGCTGAAATAGACGTTTACATTCTTTAACAAAGTTGTAGCGCAAAGAATTTCATGGACATTTCATGTAAATTTTTTTTTGTAGCTTAAAAATTGACCGATTTAGAGCAATTTACCCTCATCAACTTAGGGTGTACCATAAAAAAATGGTTTTTTGTCCTAACTTTTTTATTTCAATTCCCACCGTACAGATAGATTGCAACGAGTTTTTGAACTTTTAAAGACGCATACTTTGGAATATAAATTTTGCCGCTAGCTTCAATAACTCAATAGTTATTGCAGTTTTTCTAAAAAAATACGCCCTTTTCAAATGTTGATTTATATGATTGAGGCAAACAAAAAAAAAAGTTAAAGACGCCATTAAGAAGGGCAATTTATATTGTTTAACATATGTGAAAACTAGAGATATGTTATTTCTGTATCTTGAGAAAATTACATTTGAATCGGTGATAGTTTTAGAAGAAAAACTTCAATAACTATTGATTGATAAAAGCTAGCGGCAGAACTAATATATCAAAATACGCGTCTTTGAAAGTTCTACAACTCGTTTTAATGTAATTTTATAATGGAAATTGAAATAAAAAAGTTAGGAAAGCAAAACTTTTTTTTTATGGTACACCCTAAGTTGACGAGGGAAAAGTTGCTCTAAATCGGTCAATTTTAAACCTTCAAAAAAACTTATTTAACTAATCTAAATTTAATTTAAATTAAAGCTGAAAATGTATGCATAGTTAAAAATACGATGAACTTTTAAAACGGTATCCTAATCATTCTAAGAATATACTCTGAAAGGGTTTATTTTTTCAATGATTAGTAGAATAGAAACATTTCTGAACTTTTTAGAGAATACGTAATGTCTATTTATTTATTTATTATTTAATTACATCAATAAATCCATGGCGTTTTCCCGAAGGCTATCTTTTGACTGCTTATGCATTCGTTTATTCGTCAACGAAAAGATTGGATCGGATGTCAACAGAAGCCGCTTGAAAACATCCTCCAAGTTCACTTCTCTGTTAAACTTTCTTGCGTGATCGGACCGGAACCTCCTAATGCTTTTATTCCTAGATTCGGCCGCTTCTTCGGAAAACATTCCGACTGGGAGTAGTGCATGTTGAATTACTGCGGCCCCATGCACTAGCAGTTTATGCACAGTCGGAGAAAGAGCAAACCATCCATATAACGAATTATACAGCTTCCGTGTGTCCTCGGCATACTCCTCACAAGCGACTACGTTTATATCTTCTTTGCTGTTGATAATCGTTAATATCGCATAAAACCGCTCCAGCAGGCTCTTGTTCAGTCCCGTTATTTCAGCAACAGCTTCTCTGTCCTGAAAAAACGCCTGGCGACGTTCCCTGTGTTTGAGTTTCCTCCTGCAGGACGAGGTTCGCTGATCCGAAGTCCCAACTGCTTCTTCAGCGCTAAACGGACAGCATTTTCACGATCTTTAACTTCTTGGTTTGTTTTCGGTACCCTCCATGCAGGTTTCTTCATGTCCAAACGATAGGAAATTTTGAGCAGCATTTCCATCGTGCGGATATACGCATGGAGGGGGGATATGCCAAATTTGTACTTCTCAGGATCATCTGAGTCTACCGTATCGTACGGTATGTTGAGTTGTTTTCAGGCTCGCTGGCAAATAGAGCATTTTTGTGAGTGTGTCTTCGTCAAATCGTTTACAACTTTGGTATCCACCATGGCGAAGCACATTTTTGTTGTAATCGAAACGTTACCGATTTTTGTCGGTACCAGTTTCTCAATTTCTGCATTGACCTTCGCAACGATATCGTTGGTAAGCTGCGCACTTTCCTTTTCAAATATCAATTTGATCGGACGGCACAGGCAGACCGAAGAGGGATGATCGTTATTCCATATAACTTGCTTGGTCCCGTTTGTCTCCGTGAGCAACCGTAGAGGAACCATCGAAACTGCGAATATATTAGAGTCATTGTATTCCCGGAGCTCGCCATCCTCGATCTCATCCATGAAAATTTGTTGGTATCTATATAAAGAAATTGGTATCATTTTTTATATGAGTATAAGAGTAATAAGAGTCTGCTTCCAATATATGAAGTACTGAATGTGCTGATTGTATAAGTCAAAATAATTAAATTATGGAGGTGAAGTATTGATATTCATTTAAAACATGTTACCTGCTGTGGTTTGAGCTACCGTCGCAACCCCACTTGCAAATTAATACCATACTTTGCGCATAGGATGCGGTATCGAACTTGATGAATTCAGCAAGGCGCTTCACGGTGTGGTCAACAAGATGCTGGAGAACAACACTTGCCTCTGACGGCTTAATGCGTATACCTATAGTAGTTTAATAATTTTAAGATAAGATTGGTGGCTTTATTAACGAGACTTGCAGCCCGTGGCCGGTTCGTCTAGGAAAATAATTTAAAATAATTTCATAATATGTATCAGATTAACATACCGGATGGATAGCAAAGCCGTTTTGTTTCAACAATGGTGTTATACGAGGGGTACAAATTAATTCCCTGCTCTTTTGTGGTCATCCGTATGTCCATGTATTGCGCCTTGCTGAAGTCATTCCGGCAGATGAACCCCAACGCTTTTTTCGGAGACATTAGGGCCGGCACTTCCTGGCTGTCTGCAAAATTCGTTGTTGGATTTTTCGCAATTTCTTCTAATGCCTTCCCAGCAATGCGATGGCCTTCTGCTCTTGCACTTAATCCCGCTGCGAGCCCCAGCTCTTCGGTGCTGAATTCGGACTTAAGATTTCGCAGACGATTCAGCTGCGTTCTTTGGCCGCTTTCTAAGAAAAGCTTCTTTTTGTATTGCCGCACAGTTATCGGAGAATTAACAGGGAATGAGATTTTTTTCGCCAACCAACCGACATGTTGTTCCACAAACCGAGAAAAGGTGCGGGAACATTTACCCCAACGTTTGGAAAAGCACAGCTTCTCTACTTCCAGCCGCTTTATGGCACTCGTGATACAGATGAGCGGATCTCTCTTAGATAAATGTTCAATAACATCTTTAACACCTTTTCCGTTTATCCGAAAATTCACTACTTCTTCACGTGAAACCTGCATATTTTTATAATACACCCGTTTACGGATTCCAGCGCAAGATCTCTTCGAAGAACTGTCAAACTTTCAAACTGAGGTTTTGTATGGTTCCTTGGTGGAATAAAAAATTCACAGATAAACAATTTTCGATCGCGAAGGTCAACTTAGGGTGTACCATAAAAAAAAAAGTTTTGCTTTCCTAACTTTTTTATTTCAATTTCCATTGTAAAATTGTATTCAAACGAGCTGTAGAACTTTCAAAGACGCGTATTTTGATAGCTTTTACCAATCAATAGTTATTGAAGTTTTTCTTCTTAAACTATCACAGATTCAAATGTAATTTTCATAAGATACAGAAATAACATATCTCTAGTTTTCACATATGTTAAACAATATAAATTGCCCTTCTTAATGACGTCTTTAACTTTTTTTTTGTTTGCCTCAATCATAGAAATCAACATTTGAAAAGGGCGTATTTTTTTTAGAAAAACTGCAATAACTATTGAGTTATTGAAGCTAGTGGCAAAATTTCTATACCAAAGTATGCGTCTTTAAAAGTTCAAAAACTCGTTGCAATCTATCTGTACGGTGGGAATTGAAATAAAAAAGTTAGGACAAAAAACCATTTTTTTTTATGGTACACCCTAAGTTGATGAAGGAAAATTGCTCTAAATCGGTCAATTTTTAAGCTACAAAAAATTTTTTACATGAAATTTCCATGAAATTCTTTGCGCTACAACTTTGTTAAAGAATAAAAACGTCTATTTCAGCAAATAAAAAAGTTAGTGTTTGTATTTCCGTGAAAATGGGGACCACCCTAATTTTATTCAACATAAAAAATATGGGCCTTAGTGATACAAACCATGTTGTAGAACATCACTTTGCTATAAAATTTCAAGTTTAGGCGCTGGGAGCATGTTGCGTTATTTTTCCGTCACCAACATCACTGCAAATCCATGTCTTCACCGACGCCCCCGGGGGGGCGTGTGGGGGGGGTGTTCCCCCTTGAAAAAAAAATCCCGGGGGGGAAAAAGGGGGCCCCTGGCAGGGGAGGGGAAAACCCCCCCTAGAAAAAAAAAATTCCCCGGGGTTTGTTTTGGGGGGCCTATGGTGGGACACTATTCGAAGAAAGTGTTGGGTCCTCCCGGGGGAGACGGTCTTCTTTTTCTGGTGGGTTGTTTTTTTTGTTTTTTTTTGGTGGTTTTTTTCTTCTTTTTTTAGGTTGGATTGGGGGGGGGCGGGGGGGTAGGAGGGACGAAAAAGTTATGGGGCGGGGGGGGGGAAAGAAAACCAGCGAACTATAGGGAGAGAAAAGAAAAAAACAAAACGAGCTCTGGTGGAACGGTCCAAACTGGCTAAACGTGTACCTACCGAATGGCCAATAGCTCAATCCAATCCTGCCGAACCTGAAGAAGCTCAACGAGAAACCAAAAAGTCACTCGTCACTGCTGCTCTATCAGTAGAAGAACCATCATTCATCGATGAGCACGTCGAGAAGTTCTCCCACTACTTACGAATGCTACGGATAACGGCATACTGTCAAAACTGTGCAAAACTGTCGGCTTAAAACTAGTCAGCGTCAAGCTACTACCTTTCTCAAAGCGGAATCCACACTAATCAAGCTAGTTCAGCAACAATGCTTCGGTAGCGAACGTAACCAACTACTACAGCAACATACTGTGCCAGTGAAATCTTGCCTTCGATGGTTCCATCCCTTTCTCGACGACAATCAACTTCTTCGAATCGGCGGACGACTTGGCAACTCGCAACTCTCGTTCGACAACAAGCATCCCGTCATCCTACCATCGTCACACGCTTTCTCATCGCTACTGGTCAGATCCTTTCATCTTCGACATCTTCACGCAGCGCCACAGCTTCTACTCACGTTGCTCCGTCTCCAGTATTGGATCATAGGGGCCAGAGATCTTGTCAAGCGGATCGTCCACAATTGCGTCGTTTGCTTCCGGAACCGTCCTAAAATGATTGAGCAGTTTATGGCGGAGCTACCTGCTTCTCGTATCACTGCAACGCGACCGTTCACCGTAACCGGAATCGACTACTGGGGACCCATCCAAATCCAACCACCTCACCTCGAGCAGCACCGAGAAAAGCGTA
The DNA here is from genome assembly GCA_024533555.2 of Aedes koreicus. Lineage (NCBI taxonomy): Eukaryota > Metazoa > Arthropoda > Insecta > Diptera > Culicidae > Aedes > Aedes koreicus. Next base: position 250,945 of record JAHHFK020004227.1, read on the forward strand.
TGTAGCAGTTTTCGTGTGCTTCTGCACAAAAGCCGTACACCTTGAACTGGTGGCTGACAGCCAAGTTCATTCAAGCCTTGCGAATTTCTACTCGACTAGACCTATGCGAAAACTTCGAGGACATTCCGTTGTTGAGTTCTGCATACCTGGTCTGGTCACTTAGCCCTGGAATCGGCATTGCGGAACATATATGGGAAATCGCTCCATGAGGAAAATCTTATTTTTAAAAAAATGACAATATTGTTTTGGATGATTTCATAACAAAGCGAAATTTCCACTCGACTAGACCTATGCGGAAACTTCGAGGAAATTTCGTAGTTGAGTTCTGCATACCTGGTCTGGTCACTTAGCCCTGGAATCGGCATTGCGGAACATATATGGGAAATCGCTCCATAGGGGAAAATCTTATTTTTTAAAAAATGACAATATTGTTTTGGATAATTTCATAACAAAGGGAAATTTCCACTCGACTAGACCTATGCGAAAACTTCGAAGACATTCCGTAGTTAAGTTCTGCATACCTGGTCTGGTCACTTAGCCCTGGGATCGGCATTGTGGAACATATTTGGGAACTAGCTCCATAGGGGAAAATGTTATTTTGACGTAGGACTTACGTCTCTCTTTTCTATTCCTGTATACGGGCGCCGTTCTAAAATTTCTGAAATCGAAAGCGTTACGCGAGTTTGGAGAAATTGAACGATAATATCTCCTGTCTGGCCCACAGAAATTTTACGATAAGTATTTCTTTCGAAAGGTAGAACATCAACGCTTAATCCATGTTACTGAGATAATTCATTATATTTGTTTAAACTATTCAAAAAGTACTTACAAGAAAAATTGCTGAACGCACATAGCTATTGGTCGAAAATGACATCATATTTGCGCTACGCTCTGATTGGTTCATACTGCCACATTAACCGTGCCAGCAATTATGAAACATGTGGGAACGACCAACCAATCAGTTCACGCTGTGCATCCGTATGCGACAGACGTGTTTGCGGAGCGCGTCGGTGGAAAACAAAAAGACCAGAATCATCCCACGTCACTAGCAGCTGGCCATCCGCAAAGACGAGGAGCTGAACGAAGAAAGAAAGCCCAAGAGGAATCGCAAACTATTTCTCTCCGTCAACTAAATCCGTCCTTTTCAGGACGACCAAATAAGTTTACTAATTAAAGAGTTTGGTTGAAATTTTCTCTTGTGCTATTTGTAAATCAGTTACCGCGTCACGGCTGAACATAGCATTCATTAAACGCCGCGTCCCGGAGTATATCACAAAGAACGTTGAACAAATAAAGAACGAAATTCAAGAAATGATAATTCGAGCCGAACTGCGACACGTCAGAGACCGAGTTCGTCATAGTTCCTTGTTGTGCATACCGGATTAGTTGCTGTCAGTGGCAAGCAAATTAGGCATATTTCTATTAAGAAAATCATCCGTCTATCATGCACTAATTAAAACTAATTATTGTGGCACAATGACTAAAGTTCGTCCCCTTTGATGCAGTTTGCATCACATTGACTTCGTTGGTACCGCCTTCTTTTGTCCAATCGCATCCGACGCCATGACATACCAGCTCTTAGCATAAATTTTGACTCAGTCTTACAACAGTCGTGGAGCTGTGCAGTGGCTGTTCGCACGCAGTTAGCGGCAGCAAGCACCCTGGAGGGTGCACTGGCGATCAGTCGTTGCCCAGAGAGGCGTTGGTACAGTTGGTTGTTGGAGCCGATGCTCCTGTCCTCGCTGCGAGAAATATGGTGAAGCCTGCAAGTTGGCGGGAAAAAGTCGCCCGTAACGAGACAAAAATCCCGAAAAGCTCAAGTGGAATCGCAAACTATTACTCCCCCGTCAACTAAATCCGTCCTTTTCAGGACGACCAAAAAGTTTAATAACTAAAGGGTTTGTTTGATTGAATTTTTCTAATGTGCTGTTTGTAATTCAGTTACCGCGGCACGGCTGAACATAGCATTCATTAAACGTCGCATCACGGGGTATATTACAAACAACGTTGAAGAACTAACAAAAGAAGGAATAATTTGAGCCGAACTGCGACACGTCAGAGACCGACTATGTGGTTGATTTCGTTGTAGTTCCTAGTTGTGCATACCGGGTTAGTTGCTGGCAGTAGCAAGGAAATTAGGCATACATATTTCTGTTAAGAAAATCATCCATGCTACTACTAAATTGTATCTTTATTTCATGTTATAATTTTTACATTTTGTTTATCATTTTAATTGGTTAGCCAGAGGGGCTCCACATCTTTAGTTTTTAGGACGACCAAATGAATTTGTTAACTAAAGAGTATGTTTTATTGAAATTTATTTCTTATTGCATTTTTTGCGTTTTTGTTTTATAAAGCTGAGTGGCATCATTGAATGCAAGCGCATACAGTTTCCGGTGGTCAGTGCCTGTGCGTTAATTGTTCATAAATCGCAAGGTGGCACGTTCCCGGAGATTGTATATGACTACAATAAAAGCCAGGATCAGCAGTTAGTTTACGTTGGGTTGTCACGTGTTCAGTCAATCCAGGGACTGTATTTAACGAACTCAAACAATGCCTTTAAGTTTCATCATGCTATATGTAGCAACTCACCTAAGATGGTAGACCTCAGGAACGAGCTGCAGCGTCTAGGAAACCATCGATTATGAACACTTGGGAATAATTTGTACCAAGTTCTGGAAAACAAGGGTTCTGCCATCACGTTGATGAGCATCAATGTTCAAAGTTTGAACGCTCACGTGTTGGATATCGCCTCAGATCGGATTTTAACAAGCTTGGAATTCCTCGCACTAAGTGAGACTTGGCTAGACAATAACTCCTTAGTCGAGATTGAAGGCTACAACTGCATCGTTCAGTTCAAACGCTGCAATGTGAGAACAGGTGGTGTAGCAATATATCAGCAGGACAAGGCTACCACTATGGCTGCTCTCCACAAGATCCAACAGCTCAGTGACCATCATGACGACATGTTCAGCGTTGTCGATAATTTCGGGGACATTTGTGCAGCTAAGATATCAGTTATTGACACTGAAGTTCTGCTGATTGCGGTGTACATTTCGCCAGGAACAACTGCCAAGAATTTGAAATTGTTCTTGATTCGCAAGTTGTTCAGGTATGCGACGCAATATTCGCCAATTGTGTTGACCGGAGACTTTAATATTTATGTTTCCAAACAAGAAAATATTGATTTTATAAATTTTATGCAGAAACACTTTAAATTTATTTTAGCTAACCTTCTGAATGAAGCAACCACACTTGGTGGTTCTTGCATAGATTTAACGTTTGTTAAGAATATCGGCGTAGAGTGCAGGCGTTATTGTTCATATTTTTCATATCATAGACCTATGTTGTCTGTTCTCGCTATCGAAGCACCCGAACCATCAAACCAGCAAACCGTGGAACAAGAACCGGAATGACGGCATCTACCCATTCGACAACAAACCATCGCATACCCCTCGACGATAGCCGGTACTACTCGGATCACACCTGGAACAGCAAACAACAAAATACCAAACGCCCCTTTTCAGGGCCACTTAATTAATTCTAAAGAGTTGGATTCCATAATTTCCTTATACAGTATCAATGCTCCTAAAACACTTAAAGACTAATATGATATGCTTTTTTTTCCACGCAACAGAACCAATATCAACGCCCATTCATTCGACCGTCTACAAAATCATCACCTGGTACTCGACAATGGTACTTTCAAGAGTTATTAAGAGTTGACTTTCATAATTTTCGTGGTGAAATGATATTAAAGCCACACGCATTCATGGTTCTCATCAGTCAGGGACTCACTCAGGGTCTCATGGTTCTTTAGACTGAATAAAATATAGTAGAAATGTATTAATCCGATGACATCAGTTTCTTCACATCAACAAGGAGTCCTACGTCAACTTTGCATTACTAAAATATTACAATATTGTTTTGCATAATTTCATAACTAAGCGAAATTTACACACTACTAGACCTATGCGGAAACCTTGAGGACATTCCATAGCTAAGTTCTGCACACCTGGTCTGGCCACTTAGTCCCGGTATTGGCATTGCGGAACATATACGGAAACTAGTTCCATAGGGGAAAATCTTACATTTACTAAAAAATGACAATATTGTTTTGGATAATTTCATAACAAAGCGAAATTTCCACTCGACTAGACCTATGCGAAAACTTCGAGGACATTCCGTAGTTGAGTTCTGTATACCTGGTCTGGTCACTTAGCCCCGTCGGCACTCGTCCACATCAACCCGTCCGTCGCCGACGTGTCGGATACCTTCCGGTAGTAACATGATATGTGTGTCTAATACACTCTTCTTGCACTGAATAATTTACAAACTTATCCTGAACACCGTATCAAAATTTACTTTGGTACGGTTGTGGTATTTTCCTCTAAAATCTAGTTCTAAATACTGGCATATCTTCCCCCACAATACCCGCGAACGACGACACTTTGGACCTGAGCTCGCTTGAGGAAGAATCATCAACACACATCAGCGCAATTGATTGTATGCCATTTTTTAAATGAATCGCGAGCACGACGCGATCCCGCGACAAGCAATACACTTCTATTTTGAGCTCACCGGAACCAATTGGAGGAGCTGAACGAAGAAAGAAAGCCCAAGAGGAATCGCAAACTATTTCTCTCCGTCAACTAAATCCGTCCTTTTCAGGACGACCAAATAAGTTTACGAATTAAAGAGTTTGGTTGAAATTTTCTCTTGTGCTATTTGTAAATCAGTTACCGCGTCACGGCTGAACATAGCATTCATTAAACGCCGCGTCCCGGAGTATATCACCGCCACACTCTTCATCACTGCTGTTAACGATTAAGCCAGGAAAGGAGTTTCTGCTCATTTGCATCCTGTACCACAGATTATCACCGGTGTCTTTGTAAGGTCACCACTGAAGGAAACTCATATGCAGAGCCAACAGCCGATTGTAACTGGTAAGATTTAGTTTGATCCTCCGTGCAAAATTAGATGCTAAGTGATATAGCTTTTAACAACTGTACAAACTCAAAACTGTAACCATTGTACAAAATAATTCTACAATATTTTCCTTTTAATCTACAGATCAACATAACAGACGATTTAACGCCGATCGATCATTGGGGGCCGGCTAAACCAATCGATAAACCTATCTTCGTCGGTATCCCGACCTGTGTAGATGTCAGCGGTGTGATCTATTTACACGACGCGAGACTTAAGGGCACAAACCACGTTAAACTGAACGGACGCCATCGACTACCGGTTAACCGCATGGATTAACAGTTTCACCGAGCAGTTATACGGAAGGCAGTAAGTCGCTATGGAGTTGAACGTAGACTTCGGCACCATTAAAGTAAGTCATGTAAAGGAGCTTCACAAAAACGTCATGTGCAACCGTGTTCCAACTCTGGAAAACTAGTATCGCCTAACCAGTGTCACCCCGAAGCAAACCGACGGTATTTGGCCCTTTGAATCGCTGGATACACTGCACGCGTTAATCGTGGATAAGCAGTGCCAGGTTCGTGTGGACACCGATATCGACACAGATGCTGCGGCAGTGGTTGCTTGCTACATAAAAGCGACGGGAGATTTTGCGTCGGAAATTTCAGGGCATCTACTTTAGTTTAAAATAAATGTTATTGTTATCAATCAAATATTATTTAAATCAATATCACACAGCGGTGATCTCCTTATATAATGTTGTTGGTTTGATTTGCATGAGATTTTAAATTGATTTGGAACTGTCTTATGAATTGAAACAAATAGAAACCTTGTATTAAAAAGCAACAAATCAGAGAACATTTGTTACTGAAAATAAAAATAAGATATGTTTCAATGCCCGACCAATACGGCATAACAAAAATATAACTCAATTATATCACCATCTGTTATGAATAACACCCGTTGTTTTAATTTTGTTTTATGCACTTCAAGCTAATGGTGGAAGAAAAATAATTAACACATTGGAAACATAATTATAGCACAGTTTGTTAGAATTTACATTAAAATTGTTTATGATTCGGGTTTCTTTGTTTAACGGTAATTTTTTGTACAAAATTTGTGAGATGATAGCAATCTTTTTTCAATTAGATTATTATTGATTTTTTATTACTGTTGAACAACCGTTTATATTACATTAATCATGTTGTGTTTAAGGTTTACATACGGAAATATAATTCAGTTGACACTCTGCATTACCAATCTTTATAATCTGAACGTTAACACAAACTCGCAGAGAATCGTTAATAGGGATTAGTTCCAGAATGGGGAGGGGACTTAAACTATCATAAAAACCTTTCCCGGCCTCAAAAATCTCTCGATACAAATTTATGTAAAAATTTAAATATATCCTAATAGTCTTGGAAAAACTGAAAACTGTCAATAATAAGGCGAAATAACTTTCATATGAGTATAAATAGTGGCTAAGACTGAATGTTAATAATACCAAAATAAAAAAAAATAAATAAAAATTTAATTTTTCAATAGCTCTTGTTTGTCTGCACCCAGAAATAAAACAGGAAATTCATGATTGTGAACTGTTAGGTTTCGAATTAATATATATTCACATGTGTTAGGCTGTGATGACCTTTTAAAAAAGGATTTATTTTGATTTACTGCATCTTTTTACTAAAATGTTTGATTATTACAAATTCACCTGCCACAAATTATGTATTAATGCCCTACTTTTCTGCTTCACTAGTTCCAAAATTGGGAGATTAGTGTCTAATTGTCTGGATACTTTGTTCGTCAAATTGATATTTATTTCTATAGTGGTTAAGTTTATTGGGTGAACTAATTTTATCGTGCCTATTTGCATCCAGCATTCTCCTTTTCTCAATAATAATACAGGATCATCGGTAAGTTTTTTAATTTCCAGTTTTTGATTTGTGATCCAAGAAGTATTGCTATAATTGTTCATTACATCTGTAAAGATAGGATTTTTGATGAATGAAGCTGGTTTGTTATCATGTGGTTCTTTTTAGTCTTTTAATGTTTCGTTTATGTCTCTTTATATCCCTCTCATTCTTAAATGTTTTTTTTCTGTTATGTTATTAGCAGGTGCTTGTACTGCTCGGAGTTGAATTTTAGTGCGGATATTGGGAATTACTAAAACTGGTTGGTTTTCATTGAGCTGATGTGCTTCTTTCTTGGTGGTTACGTTTGGTCTAATTTGATTGCTTTGTACTTTCTTCATATTAATTTTTTCTTGTAAAACAGTCTCTGTGCGTTTTCTAGGATTTCCTCTGGATTTCTAATGTTATTGATCTCGTTTGGCGTTAATTTTGTTGATGAGTGTACTGTGTTGTTTTATAACGCCACTGATACTTTAATGATGGATTTTGTCTGCATTCCCCGGAATTTATGTTTATTTGTGTTGAAAATTTCTATTATTGTTGAGTGTGTTCGTTCGATCTGCCCCTTCGATTCTGAATAGGATGCATATTCTTTGACCCTAACTGGGCTAAAAAAAATTCTAATCTGAATTTATCGGAACGTGGTTTCATGGTCTGTAATTATTGTGGATGGTACACCGGATATGGAATAGTATTTACTAAGGGTTTTTTGAACGTATACTAGAATTTCGGGGATCCTAGATAGTGATTCCATTAAATTTTGGGCGTTGCTTGGTCCCAATTCAATAATTTCTTCTGGCAGGTTTACTTTAGTTTTTTTTTTTGTGTTAAGTAAAGCGAATATAGCGGGTAATACCTTAATTCATAAAATTAGAGAAAAAAAACCGTAAAAAGACTGCATTTAGTAATAAATCCATCGAATGGGAAGAATGCATCCATAAATAGACCCAATTTAGTGCCTATAGACCGACATTAAATCCATATCCCCCGAATGTTTCTGACTTATCGTAATACATACTACCAAAAGTTTTGTCATACTTATCTTAGCAAGTGTCTTTCTAGTTGAATCTTACTTACGGCTTAAAAATTTTATGATTTAGAAAATGTAATCAATCAAAGCATAATGGGCTGAGTTTAGGAAAACTTACCTCATTTCATGATTTTTTTTTTTTACATAAATTTGCATTTTATTTTTATCTCTTTTTTGTGAAAACAATCATTTTTCTTACATGTTAAGTGATACCGCTGTAAGGCTATTCATACTTTAGTTGGTTCGTTATGATATGTTTAACTTAGTTTGATTGGTTTTTGTTGAAATGTCTGTTGTTTAAACATCAGTTTGTTTTGTTTTAATTCTCATTTCATGATGTATATGCTTTACAATAAATTAAAGTTCTACAACATTCGTAATAGATTGATTATCGCACCAATTGTGATAGCGATTGATGCTCCAGGAAAGTTAAAACAACATTTGAAAAATTCCTGTCTACGAATTCAGCGTGCCATTTGGGATTGGGTAAATCTCTAATTGCATCTTAATCACTTCGGATTGCGATTGATATTGAAGAATCGCGAACCATCACGTGTTCATGATATGATGCATTTATCCAAACATTAGCTTGCGATTGGTAATACCATGTGTTCGTCATCGTACCAATTCTAATAGCGATTGATACATTTTCAACTTTCTGTCAACGAAATATGTACACGCTAATTTTAATTCTCTCTAATATGGGTGAAGAATACTCATAAATGCGTAGAAGTAGCTGAGAGTACTGTCAACAAATGTTGTATCCACGCTAAGGTCAGTTTACTCAAATACAGGTGAAGAATACTCACAATCGCGATATCTGCACATACTCATTTATGGGTAAGTAGTAACCCATGTTTAGCACTCAGCGAAATAAACTTTCGATTTAAAAGATTGCATTACTCTGAGAAAAATTCTATCGTTATACCGACAATTAAATCATGGTCAAGGTGATTATTGCATATAATGGTTACGATAACCATGAAAATAGACGAATTCACCACGTTCATGGCATTCTTGACTATGATCATGGTAACGAGGACTATTCCGACATTATGGCAAATGTTGGATCAACTATTTTTAATGGTATTTTTGACCATGATCATAGTCGCTTCAAAATCACTATACTGCAATAGTCATCCTAACCCCCAGTAATGGTAAAATTGACCATCAAAATCCTCTCTGTGTATGATTATTTGCTAAAACAAGGCAGTTTGAATTTCATAAATTTACCTTGTGACCAGACGAGGTATGCAGAACTCAACTACGGGATGTCCTCGAAGTTTTCGCATAGGTCTAGTCGAGTGGAAATTTCGCTTTGTTATGAAATTATCTAAAATAATATTGTCATTTAAAAAAAACGAAAGGGTGAGTTATGTCAGTGACATAACTGCAAAGTTGACGTAGGACTCCTTGTTGATGTGAAGAAACTGATGTCATCGGATTAATACATTTCTACTATATTTTATTCAGTCTAAAGAACCATGAGACCCTGAGTGAGTCCCTGACTGATGAGAACCATGAGTGCGTGTGGCTTTAATATCATTTCACCACGAAAATTATGAAAGTCAACTCTTAATAACTCTTGAAATGGCTCTAAAGAGTAGTCCGAGGAAGTACCATTGTCGAGTACCAAGTGACGATTTTGTAGACGGTCGAATGAATGGGCGTTGATATTGGTTCTGTTGCGTGGAAAAAAAAGCATATCATATTAGTCTTTAAGTGTTTTAGGAGCATTGATACTGTATAAGGAAATTATGGAATCCAACTCTTTAGAATTAATTAAGTGGCCCTGAAAAGGGGCGTTTGGTATTTTGTTGTTTGCTGTTCCAGGTGTGATCCGAGTAGTACCGGCTATCGTCGAGGGGTAGGCGATGGTTTGTTGTCGAATGGATAGATGCCGTCATTCCGGTTCTTGTTCCACGGTTTGCTGGTTTGATGGTTCGGGTGCTTCGAAAGCGAGCACAGACAACATAGGTCTATGATATGAAAAATATGAACAATAACGCCTGCACTCTACGCCGATATTCTTAACAAACGTTAAATCTATGCAAGAACCACCAAGTGTGGTTGCTTCATTCAGAAGGTTAGCTAAAATAAATTTAAAGTGTTTCTGCATAAAATTTATAAAATCAATATTTTCTTGTTTGGAAACATAAATATTAAAGTCTCCGGTCAACACAATTGGCGAATCTTGCGTCGCATACCTGAACAACTTGCGAATCAAGAACAATTTCAAATTCTTGGCAGTTGTTCCTGGCGAAATGTACACCGCAATCAGCAAAACTTCAGTGTCAATAACTGATATCTTAGCAGCACAAATGTCCCCGAAATTATCGAAAACGCTGAACATGTCGTCATGATGGTCACTGAGCTGTTGGATCTTGTGGAGAGCAGCCATAGTGGTAGCCTTGTCCTGCTGATATATTGCTACACCACTTGTTCTCACATTGCAGCGTTTGAACTGAACGATGCAGTTGTAGCCTTCAATCTCGACTAAGGAGTTATTGTCTAGCCAAGTCTCACTTAGTGCGAGGAATTCCACGCTTGTTAAAATCCGATCTGAGGCGATATCCAACACGTGAGCGTTCAAACTATGAACATTGATGCTCATCAACGTGGTGGCAGAACCCTTGTTTTCCAGAACTTGGTACAAATTATCCCCAAGTGTTCATAATCGATGGTTTCCTAGACGCTGCAGCTCGTTCCTGAGGTCTACCATCTTAGGTGAGTTGCTACATATAGCATGATGAAACTTAAAGGCATTGTTTGAGTTCGTTAAATACAGTCCCTGGATTGACTGAACACGTGACAACCCAACGTAAACTAACTGCTGATCCTGGCTTTTATTGTGGTCATATACAATCTCCGGGAACGTGCCACCTTGCGATTTATGAACAATTAACGCACAGGCACTGACCACCGGAAACTGTATGCGCTTGCATTCAATGATGCCACTCAGCTTTATAAAACAAAAACGCAAAAAACGCAATAAGAAATAAATTTCAATAAAACATACTCTTTAGTTAACAAATTCATTTGGTCGTCCTAAAAACTAAAGATGTGGAGCCCCTCTGGCTAACCAATTAAAATGATAAACAAAATGTAAAAATTAAAACATGAAATAAAGATACAATTTAGTAGTAGCATGGATGATTTTCTTAACAGAAATATGTATGCCTAATTTCCTTGCTACTGCCAGCAACTAACCCGGTATGCACAACTAGGAACTACAACGAAATCAACCACATAGTCGGTCTCTGACGTGTCGTAGTTCGGCTCAAATTATTCCTTCTAGAATTTTGTTAGTTAGTTGTTCAACGTTCTTTGTAATATACCCCGTGATGCGACGTTTAATGAATGCTATGTTCAGCCATGCCGCGGTAATTGAATTACAAACAGCACAATAGAAAAATTCAATCAAACAAACCCTTTAGTTAATAAACTTTTTGGTCGTCTTGAAAAGGACGGATTTAGTTGACGGGGGAGTAATAGTTTGCGATTCCACTTGAGCTTTTCGGGATTCTGATCTCGTTACGGGCGGCTTTTTCCCGCCAACTTGCAGGCTTCAGCATATTTCTCGCAGCGAGGACAGGAGCATCGGCTCCAACAACCAACTGTACCAACGCCTCTCTGGGCAACGACTGATCGCCAGTGGACCTTCCAGGGTGCTTGCTGCCGCTAACTGCGTGCGAACAGCCACTGCACAGCTCCACGACTGTTATAAGACTGAGTCAAAATTTATGCTAAGAGCTGGTATGTCATGGCGTCGGATGCGATTGGACAAAAGAAGGCGGTACCAACGAAGTCAATGTGATGCAAACTGCATCAAAGGGGACGAACTTTAGTCATTGTGCCACAATAATTAGTTTTAATTAGTGCATGATAGACGGATGATTTTCTTAATAGAAATATGCCTAATTTGCTTGCCACTGACAGCAACTAATCCGGTATGCACAACAAGGAACTATGACGAACTCGGTCTCTGGCGTGTCGCAGTTCGGCTCGAATTATCATTTCTAGAATTTCGTTCTTTATTTGTTCAACGTTCTTTGTGATATACTCCGGGACGCGGCGTTTAATGAATGCTATGTTCAGCCGTGACGCGGCAACGGATTTACAAAAAGCACAAGAGAAAATTTCAACCAAACTCTTTAATTAGTAAACTTATTTGGTCGTCCTGAAAAGGACGGATTTAGTTGACGGAGAGAAATAGTTTGCGATTCCTCTTGGGCTTTCTTTCTTCGTTCAGCTCCTCGTCTTTGCGGATGGCCAGCTGCTAGTGACGTGGGATGATTCTGGTCTTTTTGTTTTCCACCGACGCGCTCCACAAACACGTCTGTCGCATACGGATGCACAGCGTGAACTGATTGGTTGGTCGTTCCCACATGTTTCATAATTGCTGGCACGGTTAATGTGGCAGTATGAACCAATCAGAGCGTAGCGCAATTATGATGTCATCTTCGACCAATAGCTATGTGCGTTCAGCAATTTTTCTTGTAAGTACTTTTTGAATAGTTTAAACAAATATAATGAATTATGTCAGTAACATGGATTAAGCGTTGATGTTCTACCTTTCGAAAGAAATACTTATCGTAAAATTTCTGTGGGCCAGATAGGAGATATTATCGTTCAATTTCTCCAAACTCGCGTAACGCTTTCGATTTCAGACATTTTAGAACGGCGCCCCTATACAGGAATAGAAAAGAGAGACGTAAGTCCTACGTCAAAATAACATTTTCCCCTATGGAGCTAGTTCCCAAATATGTTCCACAATGCCGATTCCAGGGCTAAGTGACCAGACCAGGTATGCAGAACTCAACAACGGGATTTCCTCGAAGTTTCCGCACAGGTCTAGTCGAGTGGAAATTTCGCTTTGTTATGAAATTATCCAAAACAATATTGTCATTTTTTTTAAAATAAGATTTTCCCCTATGGAGCGATTTCCCATATATGTTCCGCAATGCCGATTCCAGGGCTAAGTGACCAGACCAGGTATGCAGAACTCAACTACGAAATTTCCTCGAAGTTTCCGCATAGGTCTAGTCGAGTGGAAATTTCGCTTTGTTATGAAATCATCCAAAACAATATTGTCATTTTTTTAAAAATAAGATTTTCCTCATGGAGCGATTTCCCATATATGTTCCGCAATGCCGATTCCAGGGCTAAGTGACCAGACCAGGTATGCAGAACTCAACTACGGAATGTCCTCGAAGTTTTCGCATAGGTCTTATCGAGTGGAAATTTCGCTTTGTTATGAAATTATCCAAAACAATATTATCATTTTTAAAAATATAACATTTTCCCTGTTGAGCTAGTTCCCAAGTATGTTCCGCAATGCCGAATCCAGGGCTAAGTGACCAGACCAGGTATGCTTAACTCAACTACGGGATGTCCTCGAAGTTTTCGCATAGTTCTAGTCGAGTGGAAATTTCGCTTTGTTATGAAATTATCCAAAACAATATTGTCATTTTTTAAAAATACAACATTTTCCCCTATGGAGCTATTTCCCATATATGTTCCGCAATGCCGATTCCAGGGCTAAGTGACCAGACCAGGTATGTAGAACTCAACTACGGAATGTCCTCGAAGTTTTCGCATAGGTCTAGTCGAGTGGAAATTTCGCTTTGTTATGAAATTATCCAAAACAATATAGTATTGATCTACAGAAGTAAGACTTTCTTCATCTTCATCAGATTAATAAAGTATGTGTGTGGTTATTTGAAAAACTGATTTCGAAAGGAATATTGTAATTGACAATGTAAAAATAAACACATGTTTTATGTTGATTTGCATTAGATTGATCTGAACGAATTAGAGGCTGGTTAATAAACAATCCGTACCACCCATCGATTGCGTTAATTGATAAGGGTAATGAGGGGTAATCGTTGCTTCGACTGTGAGTATTATTATTTGCAACAGTGCTAGCGCTACCCGAATAAAAATGACCATACAATAACAATACAAACAATTGTAACAGTACCATAAAATAACATACGAATACAATAGAACGTATGAAAAATATACAATAAAAACCCGATTAACTATATTGTTTCTGACAATAGGATGTATGGTTTTTGAAGTTTTTACAATACATATGGGGGGTTGTTATGTATCTTAACAATAGAAAAGAACCATTTTCGTCATATATTTTATATATCAAAACTATAAAATTAATTGATTTTAAATTGTTAAATTCTGGTATGCTGATGTGAATTACAATATATGTTATTGTTGAAATGAGGTTTTACCACACGTTTACTGCAATGATTAGCTTTAGAAAAACTATAAGAAATATTGTAAAAAACCAACTTTTATTTTCCAAAAAAATGACTTTCTCTATTGTTTTGCATATTGATAACCTCGAATTTAATAGTAAAAACATCAAAAACCATACAAACTATTGTCAAATTCAATCAAATTAATTGTTTTTGGGTTGTTTGTTACAGTTTTGTAACCGTATATTTAATTTTAATTTTATTGTTATGTTTATATAGTATTCCAATAATCAAAAAACTTTGCTCAGATAAGGTATGAAAGTGAACTTTATTGCTTTACATATCGCACACACCTGAATAATACAAGTAACCACTAACAAATCTTTGTACTTAGTTAAATTACTTAGATATTAATATTATGTTGTGGATGGTAGATATTTAGATGCACAAAACTTGTAATCTGTTCCAATTTACCATCAAAGTGAAAAAAAATGATGTGCTTCTTGCAAGGAATAAAACTGAATAAAGTAACTAAAATAACTAAAAACATAATAAAAAGATGATAAAAACCGAAGAGGCTTGGTAGTCATTTATGAAAATAAAGTTGTATTTGACAAGTTTTGTTCGCGACCAAACCGTCCGCTCCGGAGACTGAAATTGAACGATCCACAACATCAGAAGCAGCAACGCCCATTTAACCACTATCAGGTAGTCATGGAGATGAAACAACACATTTTGCAGTCTGTGCACACCGTAGCTCCACTTCTTGTTTTATTTGGTCTCTGCGAGTGGGTATAAATCAAATCCAAAACTCATGTCTGCATTCAGTCTACTTTTGTACCGCGAACCATTAACATCGGAAATAAAATAGAAAATAACCAAAGGTAAAAATTGACGTTTCCTTCTGGCACTTTCTAGCCAACTTCGTTTTGGACGTGTTCGATTGTGTCGACCCGCACCGAGTCTGCTGCTTGCATTCTACCTTGACGACAGTAGCTGATTGGGCACACTTCCTTGGAAACCAATTCCTGCCTTTTTTAAGGCAGAAAAAGAGTTTAATTATTTCCATAACCAAGTGTGTCCATCGCATTCCGTGACATACAGTCCACCACCTTGGTGCCGAGAAGTGCGCCAACATATGGTCCTACCGAACCGGATTTCCAATCAACGGGTCAACATCGAATTTCTTCTAACGTAAAAACTGACTTGGCAAAATGCCGAAAGTGAACCATACACCGAAAGAGAAGCAAACGCCGAAGAAAGAATCCAAGAAGGGGGAAGATGATCCCAAACAGTTACTAATTCATCAACGTCAGCAAGTTCAATCCAAAGTGAGTTTAATAAGCCGTGCGCTTGAAGAAGCTGTGGACAATCCGAACAAAGTCAGTGCGTCGCTGCTAAAGGTTTTTTCGAAAAAGCTCGACCTTCATTACAACGAGTTCATTTCGATTCATCAAGCGATAGTTGCTGCGACTGCTTCGAGTGAAATTTCTGAAGAAGATGAAGCCCTGGACACGTTCGACGAACTTCACACCAATACGCTTGCATTGCTGGAGTTACTCAACGAAACCATTTCCCCTGCCGGGGCTGGAAGTGCACAACAATCCGTAATCATCCAGCAGCAATCACTGCGAGCTCCAGTTCCTACATTCGACGGGAAGGTGGAGAATTGGCCGAAGTTTCGCACAATGTTCGAGGATGTGGTCGGACGCAGCACTGATTCCGATGCAGTGAAACTTCATCACCTAAATAAGGCGCTTACGGGTGATGCTTCTGGTTGGATTACGGCAAAGATTATCGTTGACAACAATTTCCAACAAACGTGGAAACAACTCAGCGACCAATTTGAAAACCCGAGAGTAATCGTCGATACGCATCTTGAAGGCTTGCTTGAGATGAAACCGATGACCAAACGCAACCATAAAGACTTGCTCGAGCTAGTGAAGGCATTCAACCGACATGTTGGCGGACTCGAGTACCAGGGACTGGTAGTCGATAAACTATTTGGTCTTATCCTCACGAAGATCCTCACCTCACGATTGGACGATCAAACACTCCAGTTATGGGAGAGGACACAGCAGCATGCCAAGCTGCCCCAGTACGAAGAAACTGTTGCCTTTTTGCGACGCGAATGCCAGGTATTGGAACGGTTCCAAAACCGGCACCAGATGACTCCTAAAGAAACATTACCAACATATCAGGTTTCGAAACCAACCAACCAAAAGGTCTACACCGTGACTACTGTGCATGCCAGCAGTACCTGTCAGGTATGTGGAGGCTCTCATCGCCATTTTGAATGTCCGGAGTTCAATAAATTATCACCGCTGCTGCGGATTAAAAAAGCGAAAGACTTGAGAATCTGCTTCAACTGCCTACGTCCTGGTCATCGATCCATCGATTGTTCATCAAAAAAGACCTGTTCCCGCTGTCAACGAAGACACCACACTCTGTTACATGAAGAGACAGTTCCCAGTGCGGTGGAAATGGCATTTATCAGCCAAAATGAAGAGCCAGTCAACCAAAACCTTTCGGAGAACTATTCGAAACCGTACTATCCTGTAACCATTCCAAGGTTGCTAAAACTGTGATGTTAATGACTGCTGTGGTGCGAATCAAGGATTCTCGAGGATGCACAACTCCCTGCCGTGTTTTGTTGGATAGCGGATCCCAGGTCAACTTGCTTTCCAAGGCAATGGCTGATCGCTTGACTACCGACACAAGACCTACACGTGTACCTATCGCTGGAATCGGTGGTGCTAAAACCTACGCCAAGGAAAAGATGTTGGTGGATGTGGAGTCCAATAACTTTGACTACTCTACAACAATCGAATGCCTCGTAGTTCCTGAGATAACAGGAGCTATCCCAGCTGCGAAAATTAACGTTTCATCGTGGCCACTCAACACCGACCTACCGATGGCGGACCCCAACTTCCATGTTCCGTCCGATATCGATATGTTAATTGGTATCTCCCATTTTTTGAAACTGCTGAAGACGGGTCGCCTTCAACTGAGTGATAAGCTACCGGAACTGCAAGAAACTCATTTCGGATGGGTTGTTGCAGGCAATATTGATGACGAGTCAACCTCCCAGCAGTGCTTAGCTGCCATTACGGATCCTACTTCTGAAGTTCTTCATCAGTTCTGGGAGCTGGAAGAAATTGCGGAATCAGCATCACATCCCAGCGAACAAGATGAGTGTGAAACGGTGTTCCAATCCACTCATTTTCGAGATGAGATCGGCAGATATGTGGTAAGTTTGCCATTTTGTGAAACAGTGCACGAGCTAGGAGACAATCGAAATCTGGCCATGCGTCGGTTCCTCTCGTTAGAACGAAGATTCAAGAAGAACCCAGAGTTGAAACAACTATATTGTCAATTCATCGATGAATATGAAGAACTGGGACATTGTCGAGAGATAAGCGAATCCGATGATGTTCCCAATGAACAAGTGTATTATCTGCCGCACCAAGCCATCCTACGTCCACCAAGCTCAACAACAAAACTTCGAGTGGTTTTTTATGCTTCCGCTAAGGGTGCCCGGTACGACAAATCACTAAATGACGGCTTGTTAATTGGAGCCACATTGCAGAGCGACATCTTCAGCACTTTGTTACGTTGTTGGAAGTATCAAATCGTCTTCACGGCCGACGTATTAAAAATGTATCGGCAGATATGCATGGCACCAAAACACGCACGATTCCAACGTATTTTCTGGAGGTCAAGCTCGGAAGAACCTCTCTGCGTCCTGGAACTCACAACTATGACTTATGGGACAGATGCAGCTCCATGCTTGGCAACCATATGTCTGATGCAGCTTTGTGATGACAAAGGCGAGCCCTTCCCACTAGCCGTCCGAATCTTCCGCCAGGATTGTTACGTCGATGATGTCATCTCCGGCGCGAACACCGTAAAGGAAGCTATAAAAAGTCAAATCAAAATTCAACAACTACTTGAACGAGTTGGTTTCCCCGTCCACAAATGGAGCTACAACAATGCAGAAGTCCTAGAAACTATTCAAGAACTCGACCGTGGGAAATTAGTACATTTGAACAACACCGTACTTGATGTGATGAAGACATTGGAGTTAGTCTGGAGTCCACACCGCAACGAATTTGTCTTCATTACCAGTCAAACCGATCAGGAAGTCAACCAAGCCACAAAGCGAACGGTGTTATCCGAAATTGGAAGACTGTTTGATCCACTGGGCCTTGTGACGCCTGTTACCATCATTTCAAAAATGATTATGCAGCGAATTTGGGATCTTTCCCGAAAACTTCATTCAGACAATGGCTCCAACTTTAAGAGGGCCAAGTCTGAATTACATGAGCTATATATCCTTTTCCAAAACCGCAATGCCGTCAACGAGATAGCATCCTTCTGCCAGCCAAAAGAGATCTCCTGGACATTCATCCCACCGGAAGCTCCTAACTTTGGCGGCCTCTGGGAAAACGCAGTCAAGACAGCAAAGTATCACCTGAAGAAGACCCTGAAAACAGCTACCTTGACATTTGAAGAGCATGCTACGGTTCTTAGCCAAGTCGAGGCTATAATGAATTCTCGGCCCTTCTGTTCAACATCGGATCCAGACGTCGAAATATTGACACCAGGCCATTTTCTAATTGATCGATCTCTGATAGCCACACTCGAGCCCAGCTACGATGAAATTCCAACCAATCGTTTGTCTAGGTGGCAATATCTGCAGTGCCTTCGTGAACAGTTCTGGAAACAATGGAGCCGCGACTACTTGTTGAATCTGCAACCGAGGGGGGAAAACCGCCAACAACAGTCAACCATTCGCCCTGGCATGATCGTACTACTTGAGCAGAAGGATATCCCATCGCAATGCTGGAAAATGGGAAGGATCGTCAATGTTTTTCCTGGTTCCGACAAGTTGGTGCGAGCAGTGGATATAAACATCGAAGGATCCATCTACAGACGAGCGGTGTACAAGCTGACCGTTCTTCCAATTGCTGACAATAAGAATGAACCCAACAATTCAGTACATTCTTCCCAGCCTGGGGGGATTATGTTCGCGACCAAACCGTCCGCTCCGGAGACTGAAATTGAACGATCCACAACATCAGAAGCAGCAACGCCCATTTAACCACTATCAGGTAGTCATGGAGATGAAACAAAACATTTTGCAGTCTGTGCACACCGTAGCTCCACTTCTTGTTTTATTTGGTCTCTGCGAGTGGGTATAAATCAAATCCAAAACTCATGTCTGCATTCAGTCTACTTTTGTACCGCGAACCATTAACATCGGAAATAAAATAGAAAATAACCAAAGGTAAAAATTGACGTTTCCTTCTGGCACTTTCTAGCCAACTTCGTTTTGGACGTGTTCGATTGTGTCGACCCGCACCGAGTCTGCTGCTTGCATTCTACCTTGACGACAGTAGCTGATTGGGCACACTTCCTTGGAAACCAATTCCTGCCTTTTTTAAGGCAGAAGAAAGAGTTTAATTATTTCCATAACCAAGTGTGTCCATCGCACTCCGTGACATACAGTCCACCACCTTGGTGCCGAGAAGTGCGCCAACAAGTTTCATTCCTGGTTACGTGAGGCAGCGTACTTTACTGCCTTGTTGACGTTGGCAATTTTCTCGGCAATTGCACGATTTATGATCTTTTCGTTTGACAATGCTGCAATTTGTTCATGATTATCAGCTCCTCTTTCTAGCGCAACTTGCTCCCGTGATTAGTTTGAACTTACCAGATCAATTGTTATACGTGTAACTGAAGCACCTTTCAAGCGGTTCGAAGACCTACCAGTCACCGACTTTTGCCGCAGTTTATCAGCTCCGTAAAAATATAGTGAAAGGTTTTGTGAAAAATTTCCGACGCTTTTAGACATAAGATTGATCTTTTCTAATTGTTCCACCGTAATATTTATATATGAATCCAATGTGAACGTCTGGAAAGAGAATGGCGTGAGTAACATAATTAATAATACGATAAATAAACTTACTTTAACGGCATTCGGATTAGCTTTAGCTTTCTTCGCTTCCGCCGTGGCATATACAACAACATCCTTCAGCTCAGCGTAATCGTGCTGTAATGCCGCATGCTTCTTCCTCAAATTAGATAGTGTAATGCTCTGTTTTCAAAACTTTGCCAACAATTTAGTGTAACTTTCTTCACTATGCTTTTCACTCGAATTTTCAATATCTTCGTATGAATCACAGTCGTCTGTCAAAGACGGATGTTCGTTGTGAATCGAAATGACTTGTCGTTGAAAATTCGTGTGCCTTCCTTTTTTTGCCTGTGGTTAACGCGAACATCCTTCGAGAGGATTCTCTGCAGATAGCGGTATCATCAATGATGTTCCTGGCTCCAGTGGCGTTTCAGATGATTGTAGATCCGGAGAGGGCCAGAGTTGCATCGGTCGTGATTGAGATTTCAAATTTGAGGCTGATGCTTGTGAGCATCCTTCAACAAGGTTGTCTGTAGCTAACTGAATCTGATTCGGCTGAAGTGAAAGCTGTGGTGATTGCCGTGGCATTCGAGAAGGTAGAAGAACTGGTGATGATGTTACCAAAGCTGGTTGATGTGGCTGAGTGTTATCAGCGTTGCCGTGAATTTCATCGAGTACCGTTTCGTTCAAATAGAGTTGTTTTTCGAGAAGCATCGATTTTTGACTGAGATCTAATGGATCGAAGGAATCTTGTGTGAAGCTACCTCTAGAAAAGATAGGAGCTGCAGCAACCGAAACGAATACGTGTCCGGACTGGCTGTAATGATCTTCGTTGCCTTCAGCCTTAGCGGACGTCAACTATAAGAAATTAATTTAGTTTACAAATCGGAGAAAAAAACTATATAATTTTTATGAATTATACATCTTCAAATAAAACGGTTCGATTACTGTTTCTCGGTAATCCGAAGTCGTAATTTATGTTGATGGATTTTGGACTTGAGTATGTGAATATCAAGCAAACTGAAATTAATACTTACAGCACTTTAAAGAAAGCAGTGGTTTTGTTCCTTGGCCTTTTCGCGTGCTTCCGAGCGAGCCTTTCTTTCGGCACCAAGTTTAATTTTTTTGCTGGACAGATCTGAAAATAATGATAGCAACATTAATACGTAGTCAAATTCATTGAATATCTACTCACCTTTCATGGATACTTTGACCCTCGTGTAGTTTTGTTTTTTCGGAGGCATTTCAAATTGATTTTGTTTCCGGATATTAGATATAAAAAAATGGAAACTTGCACAGCACCACACTGAACCCAAACATCCTCCTTTTATCGAATGAATCCTCCGTCGGTTGATATCAAAACATTGAAATCGCATTTTCGAATGATAAATGCAGGCGGAGGACGATTTTCTAGAAACCAGATGATTATCCTTCTAATGTTGAACAAATAATAATACGCGAAGTGAATTGACCTCCCGTTCAAATTTGAACGCACGCTGTATGGAAAATCGTCATCCCAAAGTGGAATACGTATTGCATTGGAAAAGCCCTATAACGCAAATCATTTGAAATGAGGATGACAAACATTCCATTTTACATCATTCGGTTAAAACCTATCAATCGCTATCAGAACTGGTACCACTACGAATAAAGGATCGAAACACGCTCGCTTAATACGGAGTCATGAGGAAATATAGCCTGACTCCTTCAATTTTTGTACTCCCGTTGCATTCCTTGCTCAATGGTTGAGGAAGTAAAATGTGAAACAATTTAATGCCGTTGATTTTTTTTTAAATTATTCATAAATCGCTAATGATCCACGCAGTTTTGAAACAAACTTCATGTTATATTTGGTTGATTGTCATACGAAACATGGATGATCACCATACGGATCTAACCATAAGACAATCATACGATTTCCGAATGCTTTTCGTTGAAGGGCGCAATCAATCTACTTTTCAGACGATCTTAGGATGAAGTTTGGGTTCAATGCAGAGAAGAATGAATATGGCGATACAAAATTGCTGACCCGACGACGCTTTGCATGATGTGCACTGAAAAAAGTTTTCTTAACGATACTATATGAATCACCTATTGCTTATTATTTGGTTCCGTTCGGGGATTTGACAATACATTAAATGTCCTTTCAAGCACCCAACCCCCATAACATTTAATTTACTCTAATTTATTTAAAATACATTTAATATTTTATTTCTTCATAGAAATGAATCACACATATTTAATAAATAAAAATTAACTATGAAAAAAGCATATAAAAAACATGACAATGTAATGCAGTGTATAGTGCCAAAATTCATACCCTTTGGTTTCTTTCTACTCAGTGACTAAGTAGAATTATATTCTTCTCTCTTTTTCTCACACGGAAATGTTACTCAATTTGGTTCCGTGAGAAAAAAAAGGGACACTATTGCAAATGAAAGTGATGGTGTTTTGAACGTGCCGAGGAAAACATCAGCGTTGCTTAAGGAAGGAAAAGACATGTTTTTTTTTATTTTCTATTTTCCCCTCCTGTTCTATATCATCAACAGTTTCATTCCTTGTCGAACGTTCGAGTGTACAAGTTCTCCTTTTGCTTAACTCCGCAATCGAATAACTTTTTTGGTTCTTTTTTTTCCCCACGATCGTGGTTTTTTTCTGAACTAAAGCTGGTGTAACAGCTGGTTTGATAGTGCCACAGTGCGACGTTCGGAACGAAGGAAGTGGCCTTTACAGGCGAGCCTTGTAAAGGACCATCCAACGGCCCGTCATCGACACCGAAAGTGTGAAGAATTTCGTTCTCCCCCACGGCGGCTATCATCATCATCATCATCATCATCATCATCACCGCACCATTCCATCGCGTCGGTCAAGGCTTTGTTCCACACGCACGCGGAGGCTTTCAATAGCCTGTCTACAGATCGACTCGAGTAGCAGCCGCATCATACCAAATTGTGTAACAATAGGTAAACATTTCTTTTGATTTTCACTTTGCGCCACTGCTGACTGAAGATAGAGGATAATCCCCCTTGCAGGCAGAAGTACTTTTCCGGTAAAATTTATTGAATTTTTTTTTTCGTTTTTTTTCTTCGGTTTAAAATTTTGTTTGACCAAGAATATTGTTGATCAATCCTCCCGGATAACACGAAACCTTTCTTAGTATTATAGAAGAATTTTTTTTTATTATTATTATTATTATTATTATTATTGGTTTGTTATTTCCCCCCTTTTTCCTCAAATTATTGATTAATCCACCTATAAGTGGATATAATCTCATTTTTAATTTTTTTTTCTCTGTGATAGGAGCTGTGTATGTGGATTTTTTTTTGAGCATGTTCTAGGTAAATATAATCGCGGCAATAAAATAAATAATTAACCCACCTATCAGTTACGAAAATCTTTATTGTGTCCTACATTTTTATATTATATTTTGTTTTTTATTTTATTTTTTCTTATATTGAATTGAACACAATTGTTTTATTCTCCTCGTGGGTGTTCTAAGTCTCCACGATGGATGAAAATAATCCGAGCCGGGGCTCGGAGGAGTTTGATAGTTCGGATGATGATATTCCTCCTATTCTACAACCTTTTCCTGATATTTCTTTAATGGAGACAGAAAATGCGTCGGAGCCAAATTTAACTGAAGCAACTTCTGGTACATCCTCCTCCGAGCTCCCCCGCCGGAAAGCTTATCCAATCGGATCTAAAGGTCCTTTTCTGGTTTTTTTTCGGCCCAAGAGTAAACCGTTGAATAAATTCCAAATTGAAAAATCTGGCAAAGTCGTTTCGGAGCATCCAGGAAATAACCTCTCCCAGTCGCAGTAAGCTTCGCATCACTCTAAGTGATCGCGAAGAAGCTAACAGGATTGTTGCCTCAGAGCTCTTTTCTTTAGAATACCATGTGTATCTTCCCTCGCACGTAGTTGAAATAGCCGGAGTGATCACCGAACCATTTTGACGTGCGCTGACATCAAGGCTCATGGAACTGGTGGGTTTAAAAATCGTGCCGTTCCATCAGTTCAGATTCTCGATGTCAGGCAAATGAACCATGTGTCCTCCGACGGCAAAAAAAGGCCTTCAAATTCGTATCGTGTGATCTTCTCTGGATCTGCCCTCCCGAATTTCCTCGTGTTGGGGAAGCTTTAGTTACCTGTTCGCCTCTATATACCGACACTGTGCACTGTGATAAGTGCCAGCAGTTTGGTCATACTGCACCTTACTGCTGTAACAAAGCACGATGCGGCAAATGCGGTGAGCAACATGTGGAGGGTCCCTGCAGTACGGACCCCAAGTGAATACGCTGTGGGGAAGCTCCACATGATCTCTCTGCATGCCCGAAGTATGTAGAGCGGGAGAAACATGATTTTCGTTCGTTGCAGCAGCGATCAAAGCGCTCTTACGCCGAAATACTTAAAAAGATCGCACCGGCCGCTGTTCCACCAGCCCAACCTGACAACAATATCTTTTCTTCCCTGCCCATTGATGATCATGGCTCAGACTTTGAGGATGCTGAGGAGTACTCTGTTGTTCAGACGGGAGCGAAGAGAAAGCGCGCTACCGCAAGACGTCAACGGCACCGTCAGCAAGCATCTCAAAACGCGCTGACTGTAGAACAGGCTCCCCACCCTTCTCTGAACAATTCAAGAAGTGGTGGCAATGCAAAAAAAGTTCCTCCTCCAGGTTTTAAACCACTGGCTGGTGACTTTCCACAACTTCCGGGAACATCTAAAACCCCAGTTGTTCCAGTTTTTTGCCCAGAACACTAACTACCAAGACATCTGGAATCTCGACCGTGTCAAGTCGAAGAATCCGAAAAAATGTCTCTTTCTGGGATTGTGGAATTCATCTTCACCATTTTCGAGGTCTCTCTAACAACGAGAAACCTCATCAACATGATCCTTACATTTGTAAAACCTCTCCTAAAGAAACTGTCTTCAAAATGGCCTCTTCTTGATTCGATCATATCTTTCGATGGATAATTTATCCAATGAGGTCGGGGATATGATCGAAGCACTACAATGGAACAGTAGAAGTATTCTAAAAAATTTGGACGCTTTTAAGTTTTTAGTTCACAAATCGCATTGTGACGTATTTGCTCTCTGTGAAACATGGCTCTCTTCTGATAAAGATTTCTCTTTCCACGATTTTAACATTATTCGGCAGGATCGAGGGGACTCATATGGAGGGGTGCTGTTGGGGATTAATAAGCTCCACTCCTTTTATAGAATTGATCTCCCCTCGATGACAGGCCCTGAAGTAGTTGCATGCCAAGTGACTATTCGAGGCAAAAGTTTTAGTATAGCCAGCATATACCTGCCGCCGAATACGGCAATATCCCGCAGGGACCTTTCAACTATTTGCCTCGCAATGCCAGAGCCACGGTTGATCTTAGGAGATTTTAATTCTCACGGTACAGCCTGGGGGTCACCGTACGACGACAACCGTTCTGCATTGATACTAGACCTCATGCACTACTTCAACTTGACTATTTTGAATACTGGGGAAGTAACACGCGTGGCTCCACCTCCAAACCCTGGAAGCAAATTAGACCTCTCAATCTGTTCGAATTCATTATCATTGGATTGCACGTGGAAAGTGATTCAAGATCCCCATGGTAGTGATCACCTGCCTATCAAAATTTCAATCACCAATGGTTCGTGTCAATCTCGCTCGATCGACATTGCGTACGACCTCACGAAGTGCATCGACTGGGGTAAATACGCTGAAGCGATCATCGATGACGAGCAATCGGTCGAAGTCCTTCCTCCGTTGGAAGAGTATCGGTTTTTATCCGGGTTAATCCTCAAATGTGCAATCGACGCACAGCGCAGACCGGTACCAGAATCAACAATTCGCCGACGTTCGCCCACTCCATGGTGGGATGACGAATGTACAGAGGTCTACCGTGAAGAATCAGTCGCGTTTAAAGCATATCGGAAGCGCGGTTCGCAAGATAACTACGAGCGGTACATTGCTCTTGAGCGTAAGTTTAAAAGCCTCGCCAAGGCCAAGAAACGCGGATATTGGCGTCACTTCGTCGAAGGGCTATCGCGTGAAACGTCGATGAGGACTCTTTGGACCGTCGGGAGAAAAATGCGAAATGCGTCGTCGGTGAATGAAGACAAGGAAAGCTCTTCCCGGTGGGTCTACGCGTTCGCCAAGAAAGTGTGCCCAGATTCGGTTCCGGTGCAACGAATTGCTCGCGATACTCAAACCAATCGTAACAAAATTGATGCGCCCTTTTCGATGCTCGAATTCTCACTTGCTCTTCTTTCATGCAACAATTCTACACCAGGAATGGATAAAATCAAGTTTAACTTGTTGAAAACCCTCCCAGACGTCGTAAAGAGGCGCTTGCTGAACTTATTTAATCAGTTCCTGGAAAGCAATATTGTCCCGGATGAATGGAGGCAGGTTAGAGTTATAGCTATACAAAAACCCGGGAAAGCCGCGTCGGATTACAACTCTTACCGTCCAATTGCGATGTTGTCGAGCGGTTCCATATCATTTCAGCAACGAGTAATTTTCATATTTTATTTAAAAACATTTGATTTGCATGAAACCTTACATACAAGTTTTTAGGGAAGAAAAACGCCGTTTTGCATACTTGGTTCGCCATTTTGAATCTAGCCTTACTTATGAGAAGGGCCTATGAAAAATGCACATGATATCTTCAAAAAATTGTATCTCGGAAACGGTTTGTCCGATTGGTTTGGTGTCTTCGGCGAAGTTTTAGACAATTGTTGGTGCTATATGGAAAAAATATGCACGGTAAAAAAAGAGTTTGGTTTTTGTGTTTTGAACTAAAATATAGATTTTCCCTTAAAAGTTACATGTCAATAATTTTTTAATTATTCTTATGTTAGCTGACTGAAAATGCTATCTAGTGCACAGTGGGTTGTTCTGGAGAAAAATAGGTTACAATGAAAAAAAAAATTTTAAAAAAATTACAATTTTCAAAAAAGCTATTAAGAAAAGTCAAAAAAGTTTGTCATCCTAATTTTATGAGAGTACATCAAATTTGCAAGCAAAAAGTACTTACGTAACATTTTTTTAAGATGCACCGTTTAGAAGATATTACTGATTTAATATTGATTTTTTTTTATAACTTAATAAGTTTTGGGCCCTTTTCGGATGTACTCCGTTTTTCCAGTTTCAAAAGTATTTTTTTCGGAAAGATTGGAAAATTTTGAGTTAAAATGACACTGACAGCTTAAAGATTCGAGTGAAATTCTCTGCCTTAAAAGTATTTTGAAAAACAAGTTACAAAATCCTACTATCAGGAACAATGATTTCTTCCAGTTATTTTTGGTGTATTGTGTTGAAAATGTGCATTCAACTCTTGCATATCGCCTAACAGTTTAATCCATTTAAACTGGATGTGTTTATACTGTGCATATTTTCTCTCTATTGCCGAACATCGCCACAGACATCAAACCGATGAGACAACTCTATTTTGAGATACACCTTTTTGAGAACTGCAAATGCAAGCTCCTCAATTAGCAAGCTTCAAAAGAGCGAATTAAGCTTATTTTTCAGGGATGGTGATTGTGCGCAATAAAAAATAACATTATATGTTGGATATCATCAGTTTATTTTTATTCCTGTATTTTTATAAACTTATTGTTTACACAACTTTCTTAACAATATCGAATATTTTGGCATCATTGTCAGGACAGTTTGAATAAAGCTTTGCCTTTATTGTATTTTCTGATAGAGGAAGACATGAGTGGAATTTTTGAGTTCCTTGAATTGTTTTTGCATTATTATATTGATTATTTAGCTGCAAAGACATATTTTCGTATTCTTCTGTAGTAGAATAACAAAATGACAACTATGTAAGTTCTTCTTCGTTTCGTTTGTTTGCCCAATTAAACAACTCTCTTGCAGTCTTTATCGGGTGTTCGCGTTCTTTGGCTAAACTTTCTCTGGTAGCCATGCGCTTTATCGTACCTCCAATAGCATCGCATGGACCTTTTCCGTGCGATGTTGCGAAGAAATGCCATTCAGCGTCAAAACCATACTTTGACTTAAATTTACAAAGGCTAGAAAAGTTTTTTCGGTTTTTATACTGTGAAGCAGCACCATCTGACATAAAATAATTTTTTTTTATGTTTTTATTTTGATCAATTTGTAAAAAGTTTATCATTTTATCAATAAACAAATTAACAGCGACTGAATCATGTCTTAGTTCTTCAGAAATTATAATGAAGCTAAAATGTTTAATTTGCATATTTCCAGTATAATGTTTACGAAAGGATGGATTGTGGCCTGTTGTACGTTGCAATGGTGTGATTGAACTTCATCCTGCAAAATGAAGCTGTAATTTTCAGAAAAGTCACAAATAGCTAAAAATTCACCATCTTGCAAGTTTTGTTTTGTAGTTTTCAAAAAATTGGATTGTTCGGTTTTTACAAAATCATGCGGAATCAAACTTTCTAATTTTGAGCTGAAAAATGAAACAAACTCATCGGTTTGCTTTACAATAGTTTCTAAATCACATCTGTCAGTGGTAACCCATTGTTCGAATGAAAGCTTTTCAACAAAGTTTTCTTCCAGTTGTTTCAATAAACTGTCTTCTAAAACTGAGGTATCTGGGCAGTTTTTACATCTTCGTAGATGGCAATGAGTTGTCTTATTTTCGCAAAGTAATCTATTCGTTAATGTTTTTAGATCATTCAAGACATTGTATTTTTTTAAGCTATGTAGAATTAAATTGACATTTTCATGCGTAGTGCAAACGCAAACATTATGTGTTCCTGTGATAGTCAATAGTTTACATTGCCTTGGCCGGAGGCTTGCAAATGATGAAAACCCTATTTTTACATTGACGTACATTTCATTAAAGCGATTAAAAGCTTCTCTCAATGTCATAATTAACAATCTTTTCTGAACAGCTAATCTCTTATTTCCTGTCTTTACGCTAACAAAATCTCTTTGGCCTGGCATTGCACGGCTTATATCATCGTCCTCAAAAAAATTCAAAACCAGTTCTTTTGTTTCATTACTCAAAGCTTTTCCAGAGCTTGAACCTTGAGATGAATCAAATACATTATCTCTTTCCTTTCTTGCATCTGATGCCATATTTCTACTGGTTTTAAATTCGTCTACAATTTTTTGTACTGATCATGATTTTGGTAACAATGATAAAATTGATAGTTTTTTTGCCTTGTGGCTGAATTTAAAAATTTAATTTTCATATTTTCTATGACTTCATCAAACTCGTTTCCTTTTTCTGTTAGCGTCTAATTTAAAAAGATTTCTTCGTACACCTTCTACGATTTCAGCGCACTTTTTTTCAGGATAGTGAACATTTTTAACCTTACCTAAATCTATAGGCGAAACACGAATAGCTGCTATTCCTCGGTTGAATATTTCGACGTCTACAGGCATCGTGAAGTCTTCATTTGATTGAATTGTGCTTAGCGTTGACGCTGATGGTATCGTGACCAAACTTTCATAGCTTTGCGAATCAGGTACATCAGGTATGGTCTGAACAGTTGGCATCCTTGAGCCGCCGGCTACGCTTTGTTCTTCGTTTTGGGTGAGGTGAGCTCTTGAATCAATATGTAGACGGCAAGACGAACAAATACGAAAATCCTTGGTGTTCAGTGTGGTTACCTTGGAAAATCCAATTGATTTTAGTTTTTGGATGATACCATCCGTGAGATATCGCAGCTCTTTCGAACACTGAATGTCTTTGAATGGGCGAATACATCTTATTTTACTCATTTTGTAATCTGTAACATAGAAAATATTTTCCAATTGTTAGTTTTGTACGAAAATATCACAAAACATATAATTAAAATGTGTATTTAAAACTTACCTTTGCACCAAAACGTGTTACACTTTCCTTTACAATTATTATGTTATCAAACAACACTGGATCTCGTTCAAAAACACAGGATTATGAGCTGAAATTACTATAATCACTATGCTACTAGCAACCTTTCTGCATTTACTGTTTGGTAGATACTGGATGAATTCAGAACCGAGTCAGACATTATTATACAGCTCACGGGTAGAAATCATAGAATGCTGGGTAAAGACTGTTGGAAGATAGGTAGAGTTGAACGCTCAGGTATCGTCGAACCTTCAGGTACGAGTTTGGAGAGTTGGAGCGAGGTAGATTTGCTGGCGTAGGTATATTGTTATTGAAGAAGATTGTAAATTGTATATACCTGGAATGAATAAAGAGTGCGGCGGTTGTTGATTGAGGTATCAGTCGGCAGCCGTCTAGTTTTATGGAAGGTGACTAAGACTGCGTTCCTTTTATTTATTATTAAGAAACGGTCATCGACGGAGCTAGCCTCGTTATGGCCAGCGTGGCCATGGTGGACTAGTTCCAACAAAGACCATGTTTACAATCACCAACTGTACGTAGTACAGCTAACTGGTATCTAATTACCTGTATCTAATACTTGTTAGCACGTTTTCAGCACAACGCACCAAAAATCACTTGAAGAAATCATTGTTCCTGATAGTGGGATTTTGTAACTTGTTTTTCAAAATACTTTTAAGGCAGAGAATTTCACTCGAATCTTTAAGCTGTCAGTGTCATTTTAACTCAAAATTTTCCAATCTTTCCGAAAAAAAATACTTTTGAAACTGGAAAAACACGGAGTACATCCGAAAAGGGCCAAAACTTATTAAGTTATCAAAAAAATCAATATTCAATCAGTAATATCTTCTAAACGGTGCATCTTAGAAAAATGTTACATAAGTACTTTTTGCTTGCAAATTTGATGTACTTTCATAAAATTAGGGTGACAAACTTTTTTGACTTTTCTTAATAGCTTTTTTGAAAATTGTAATTTTTTTTTTTAATTTTTTTCATTGTAACCTATTTTTCTCCAGAACAACCCACTGTGCACTGGATAGCATTTTCAGTCAGCTATAACAAAAGGATAATTAAAAAATTATTGACATGTAACTTTTAAGGAAAAATCTATATTTTAGTTCAAAACACAAAAATCAAACTTTTTTTTACCGTGCATATTTTCTCCATATAGCACCAACAATTGTCTAAAACTTCGCCGAAGACACCAAACCAATCGGACAAACCGTTTCCGAGATACAATTTTTTGAAGATATCATGTGCATTTTTCATAGGCCCTTCTCATAAGTAAGGCTAGATTCAAAATGGCGAACCAAGTATGCAAAACGGCGTTTTTCTTCCCCAAAAACTTGTATGCAAGGTGTCATGCAAATCAAAAAATACAAAAAATAAAAACTGGAAAAATTTCCCACTTGTTCGTGGAATCGCTCTGTCGTGTATACGGATTGAATCTAATGGCTTTCTATCTCATACACAATTTGGTTTCCGCAGAGGCAAAGGAACGAGCGATTGTCTTGCGCTTCTATCAACAGAAATACAGCTGGCCTATGCTCAAAATGAGCAAATGGGCTCAGTTTTCATGGACATTAAGGGGGCTTTTGATTCAGTTTGTGTAGACGTCCTTTCAGACAAACTCCACGAGTGTGGCCTTTCACCATTATTAAACAACTTTTTGTACAATTTGTTGTCTGAAAAACATGTGAGCTTTTCTCATGGGTCTTCGACAACTTCACGAATTAGCTACAAGGGTCTCCCCCAGGGCTCTTGTTTAAGCCCCCTTTTTTATAATTTTGATGTCAGAGACATCGATAGCTGCCTCATGGCAAATTGCACGCTACGACAGCTTGCGGATGACGCCGTTGTTTCAATTGTAGGACCAGAGGCGAACAACCTGCAGGGACCGTTGCAGGATACCCTAGACAATTTGTCTACCTGGGCTGTAAAGCTGGGTATCGAATTCTCCCCGGAGAAAATTGAGTTAGTTGTTTTTTCTAGGAAGCGTGATCCAGCACAGATACCGCTTCAACTCACGGGTAAAATAATAACTCAAAGTTTATCTTATAAATACCTAGGGGTCTGGTTCGATTCCAAATGCACCTGGGGAAAGCACATTAAGTATCTGCATCAGAAATGCCAGCAGCGAATAAACTTCATGCGTACTATCACCGGAACATGGTGGGGAGCCCACCCGGAATATCTGATAAAGCTGTATCGTACAACGATTCTGTCGGTTCTCGAGTACGGTAGCTTCTGTTTTCAATCCGCCGCGAAAACTCATATTCTGAAGCTGCAGCGAATCCAGTACCGTTGTCTTCGTATCGCATTAGGCTGCATGAACTCAACTCATATTATGAGTTTGGAGGTATTAGCAGGAGTCCTTCCTTTATCAGATCGTTTTGTGGAGCTATCGTTCCGGTTCCTCATCCGCTGTGAGGTGCTAAATCCATTGGTAATTGAAAATTTTGAAAAGCTAATCGAACGAAATCCTCAAACTAAGTTCATGACACTGTACCATTGGTACATGACTCTGGAGGTGAGCCCTTCTTCGAATGTTCCTAATCGTGATTACTCCCAAGACTTCTCTAGTTCTACTGTAGTTTTTGATCTGACCATGAAGCAAGAAGCTCGTGGAATACCAGATCCACTCCGTTCGGAGTACATTCCATCAATTTTTTCAAGCAAGTTTGGCCATATCAGAAGTGACAGAAAATTTTACACCGACGGGTCAAAAACAAATGATTCCACTGGATTTGGTGTTTTTAACGAAATTCATAGCGCCTCCTTCAAACTTCAAAATCCTTGCTCCGTATACGTCGCAGAATTGGCGGCTATACACTATGCATTAGAGCGAATTGCCTCTCTTCCCTCTGATCAATTTTTCATTTTTACGGATAGTCTCAGCTCACTTCAGGCTATTCGTTCAATGAGGCCGGCAAAGCACTCACCGTTTTTCGTTAGCGAAATACGGTCTCTTTTGAGTGCGCTATCAAACAATTCCTACACCATCACCTTGGTTTGGGTCCCTTCCCATTGCTCCATTCCGGGTAATGAGAAAGCGGACTCACTTGCCAAGGTGGGCGCTATGGCAGGCGATATTTATGATCGACAAATCGCCATCAACGAATTTTTTGCTATTTTCCGTCAACAAGCCTTGATCAGCTGGCAACAAAAATGGGATGAAGGGGATCTGGGCAGATGGTTACATTCCATTCTCCCACAGGAATCGAAAAAATCGTGGTTCTGAGGGTTGGATATTAGCCGGGATTTTATCAAGGTAATGTGTCGTATAATGTCCAATCACTACTCGTTAGGCTCTCATTTCTATCGAATAGGTCTCTCAGACACCAATCAATGCGGCTGTGGTGCAGGTTATCAGGACATCAACCACGTTGTCTGGCATTGCATCGATTACGAAATTGCCAGATCTGATCTTTGCGCATCCCTACGGGCCCGAGGGAAACCAGAGAAGGAAGATATCAGAGACGTGCTGGGTAAGCTGGACTTGGACTATATGGGGCTAATTTACAGGTTCTTGAAACAAATAGATGTATTCGTTTGATCCTCTCTTAGCTGTCGCTAACATGTCCACCTCGTCCCCTTCCCCGTAATACCCCTTATATTGTATCGTTACAGCTTAACGCAATGCAACATCTACGCCAGACCAACAGCAACAATATCGCATCGCCATCTGCTGTTGAAAGCCAACGTTAAGATTCCTACTTCCCCATTCCTACCCGAATCAGTGTAATCCCTAACCTCGACCAAGCCGCGAGTTTTTCGGCTTTCCAAAACTAACCTAGTTAATAAGTTATTATCGTTGTAAAAATGAAAAAGAACTCGGCTCCGTTATGCCTATGGCACTTGAGCCTTATAAATAAACAACTAAGTTAAAAAAAAAAAAATCAACAGTTTAACGCCTAGCAGCGTTGCGCGAGAAAGAAATAATCACATTTCAACAAAAACTTTTCATTAGGGCTTAACTAACAAACGTAAACAATGGCTTCTTCCGTAAATTTTTCGTGGCACAAAGGTTACCTATGTATGTCTCCAATTCAATCGGATTTGGGAACTCTTCCTCTTCGAAATGACCGTGGTGGATTGGTAGACAAGTTTTCATTAACGACAATTTCACGGACAAAGCTATTGTTTACGTTTGTCAGTTGGGCTCTAATGAAAAAACTTTGTAGATTTATATTACAATATCAAAATTTGTGACAATCAATGCCATCCAAGGAATGATGATGTTATTGAAACGCTTTTCTTATTATCTGAGTTGATGTTTAAGTGATGTTGAGTACAATAAGATCAACATACATGCAATATATCTGCATGATTGTCGTCAACAAAAAAAATATAGAAAGCACAAAAAGGTACACAAATTTTAAATTGACGTTCAGTAATTTTGATCAAACTAGTAGTCACGGAAATCGTATCGTTTATTCTTTTTCGAAAATTTGTTAATCAGATTCTATTATCGGATCATTTCATGAGTAAAAATGCGTAGTTCAAGGATGAACAGTTTGTTTTTTCAAAATCAAAACACACCATACGCACGCCGTTGTCGTAAGGTAAGTTGAGAAACCCATTATTTTTAACCAGGTTCATAAATATTCTCATCCATCCTCCAGAAGCCAATTCAACTAACTAAACCGAATGTTGAATCCAATTGCAGCACGGTAGGAGTTTTGATGAATTCTCAAATCAAACAGAAGGTGAATATATTTGTGAACATCAGAAAGCTCAATTTGTGTATCATGAATGCGTAACTGCATCAATCGAAGTCTCTTTAACGGATGATTTTTGACACAAAAATTCAAGCATCTCTTAGGAATGTTTTATTCCAAACAAGATGTTAACGCAAAAGAATAGCGATGAAGAGAAATCGTTATTTGCACGTATGCTCGTGAGGCACTAAACACAAGAAATGTAAATTGCAATAAACAGATACAAAAAAATTCTAGGAAGACAAAGACCCCGAGACACCTACTCGACCAACCGTTCAGTCACATGATGACGTGAGTTCAGACGAAAGTGCCGAAGAAAGTATGTCATCAGAACCGATAATGGTTCCTGAGTTAGAAAATCTATCGCCATATAAAGATCTCGCTTCAGAAGCTGAAACAACAGACGACTGCGAATCTGCTTGGAAACTGACACCGATTCTTTCTACAATTTTGAAGAAGATCAGTTTTTTTTTTGCTTAAGCATACTTACTTGCTGGAAGTTTAGGAATTTTTCTCTTTTTATTTATAGAACCAAAACTTCGTTCTAAGCGATGAGAGGCTGCATCCCAACCTGCTGATTACCAAAAACCAAGTGATGCTTATGCTGTTGCACATTTTCATGCGACATCACATAAACAACGTTGCCCTTGAACATATTCTAGAAATGATCAATGTGATTTTGGATAATTCATCACTACCTACAACATTTTATTCATTCATGAAGTTTTTTGGCCCACAACAATTTATCCGTCATTATGTATGTCAATACTGTGGGCTTTATCACGGAGAAACTCTTGAGGAAACATGTAAAGTCTGTAACAGCACAAAGTCGGATTTCTTTGTATCATTTGACATAACATCGTCTCTCAAAAATGTTTTGCTGAGAAACTGGAAGCAAATAGAAGATTACAAATTATCGCCACCAGATTACACAAAGGATATTATGCATGGTACTGTCATACAAAATTTAATGAATGCAAGAAATATTTTCATATCTTTTAACACGGATGGTGTGGCTATCTTCAACTCAAACATTAAAAAATCCCTGTGGCCTATTATTATAACAATCAATGATTTACCGCCTGCTCTACGATTCATGCGTAGCAATATGGTAATAGCAGGACTATGGTTGGCTAATGGTGATCCTGATTTGGATGTTTTTATGAAACCGTTTCTACTGCAGTTGCAAAAGCTGGCTCACGAAGGATTGGAGGTCTTTGACGGTTTGGAATATAAAATACATACCATATGCTGTTGCGTTGACAGCGTAGCGAGATGTAAATTACAACAAATTAAACAATTTAATGGCTATGAAGCCTGTAGCTATTGTAAACATCCAGGAACCTTAACAGACAATAATCAAATTCGCTATGCTTCAGTCAAAAACATTCAACTTCGAAACCATAAAGACACTGTTAATCCTATGGATTTATGTTTAAAACGTGGCTTACCAATTGAAGGTATTAAAGGAGTATCGAGCCTTCTTGCCATTCGAAACTTTGACGTGATCTGGAACTGTCCCGTAGATTGTATGCACGCAATTCTCTTAGGGGTCTGCAAACAACTATGTAACATCTGGTTTGAAAAATTTGGCCATGACTCATACATAAAAGCATATATTCATGAAATTGATCGAATCTTCACTTCTATAAACCCATTCCGTGAACTATCCCGCTATCCACGTAAATTTACCGATAGAAAGAATTGGAAGGCAAATGAGTGACTGAGTTGGCTTCTGCTGTACAGTTCCGTCTGTTTGAAGGAATACTTACCAAATCAGTACTATAACCACTATCAGTTACTAGTTAATACTATTACGATATTATTGTGTAATAGTTTGAATGAACAGATCATTAATAGTTGCGAATTACAGTTGAATCATTTTGTTGAGAAATTTCAAACGTTGTAGGGATTAGAAGAAATGAAATATAATGTACACTTAATTATTCATTTATGTAAATGTGTGCGGAACTATGGTCCACTTTGGACATTTTCATTATTCAACTTTGAAGACATGAATGGAGTTCTTAAAAAATACGTTAAAGGTCCAAAACAACCAATTATTCAGATAGAGACACGATGTGTGTTAAGTGAAATTAAAGAGAATGCGAATTTCGCTACTATTAACCATGAAGGCGTTAGAAAGTTCCTAGAAGATCTGAATCATACATCTAAAAGTATATCTAAATGTATTACCACCACATTCACCATGCATCAGCACATTACAAATAGTTACAATACGTTATTTGAAGAAAAAGAATTACTCATTTTAAATAGATTTACTTTCAAACGAGATAGAACAAACGCCAGCCACGCAACAAATGCTCCAAAAAGAGATGATTCAACATTTAATATAATTGTTGAGGGTAAACATATATATGGTGTTATCAAACACGTCCTTTTCGCTGACTCAAAATATTATTTGTTATACAAACCTATTATAATTGATAACGAACTCGGAAATCCAATGATCGGGGTTGAGACTCAGGAATTGAAAATGGTTAAAGTAAATAGCTCATTGAAAAAATGTATTCGTATTTTTGCTTTTGACTCCATGTTTATTCGTAGGATAGAATTTGTACCGTGGATAGACTGATATGGAAGCAATCAATAAATTATAAGTCAGAAATTGTGCATAATAAATTATTTTAAAATGCTAGTAAACAATTTATTTCAACCTTCATTTTAAATATTACATTATGTAATTCATATGTGCATCTGAAAAAATCATGTTAGCATCATACACCCTATAGTATTTTTTTCCTTTCAAAAACATTACAATAACCATTTAATGTAATGTTGCAATTCAATATATTGTTAGTTAATGGCTAAAACAATTGCATCGTTTTGAAACGATTCACTAGCCTGATAAATCAACAATAGAATGTATTGTTATCAATACCATGTATTATAATTCAATGATTTATACCATCCGTTGTATTGTATTTTTTTATTCGGGTAGCAAGCTCACTTCTGCTCGAGCATCTTGCACGCAAGTAGAATATGCTTGCGCAATCCCACCCTGGTCGTGCCACTGTATATAAAAAAAGTGCTTGCGCACTTTGACTGCTCGCGAATTTATCTCAGCTCGTGTCGTCACTCTGTTAACACCGCACCGAAAATTCACTCGACCGGTGTCCAAAATTTGCTTGCTGCCGATCGCAGCATCACCGAACGAAAATCATCCATCGCCAAATTCGCCAACAACCGATGATTCATCAACCAGCCATAAATAATCGACGATCAAGCTCCATCGAAGAAAACCTGCACATGAAAACAACATAAACAATCAACCAGCAGCGCTGTTCTGGACTCCGACAACGAGATGATGTTTATCACCAAAACATCGATCACGGAAAGACAAGACTACTCAACGGGCAGACAGAACAGAACGCGAAAATTCAAAACTACCCAAGGAAAGGAACAACGAGATTTAAGCAACGCAACGGAAATTGATCAGAAACGCTTTTTGAACGTGCCAGAATTTTCGTGCATCAACCAAACTTCACACGACTACACATCGAGGTTATCAACTCGCCACTGCACAGCGTCATCTATGTGTCAACCAACGCATCGAATCCATCATCGACCCCTCCAACAGCGATAGGTCGACCAACTCCGACAAACGTCGGATGACGTTAACGGCCTTTCGGAAATGGCAACATGGCGAAAAGCAATCTTCCGTACAACTTTAAGGTGACTGCAAGTGGCACTGAAGGATTAGTGCTAACTGGTACGCCTCCATTCTTGTTGGAGACAAGATCCGCTTGGGAGATACCCGCCTCTCGCTCAACATATGGTGATCGTGTGTTGACAAGATTGCTGTTGATCCACGTTGAACTGCAACTGGAATTCAGCGTTGGAAGACCCGTGCCAGATTGTGAAACAGTTTGCTGGGAAGCTGGCAAATACTCTCCGGCGAAGCGAATTGTTGAGGGTCCCGGTGGAATGTTTGTTGTGTTCGCTGACACGAAAGAACCTATGTTTCTCTTAACAATTGACTTGGCAGCAACTGTTGTATTATCCATTGGTAAACCTGACATTGATGTTAAACCTCCGTGAAATCCTACCAACGACAAACCATTGACCTTGCTTAGAGGAATACTTTCTATATACGGTCGACCTACTACCGGAACTGATTCAGCCATGGGTGCGAAACGGTTTCTAGGAATGAATTGTTGCCCATTGTTGGTACTTTGCGAAACGCTATTAACAGCTGCATCATTCGCAGGTATCATGTACACATTGCTAGCTATTGAGTTTACCAATTTCGTATTTCCAATCCCACTAGAGTTCACGACCGTGCTGTTGCCATAACCTGATGTATCACTAACGCAAATTGGAATGTCAATCATACCGGTCGAAGCTGACACTTTGGAGATTTTCGCCAGTGGTTGGATGTGAGACATATTGCTTGAGTAAAAGACGACTGATGAGGGGGCACTAGCATTCTTCACCGGAACAAATTTGTGACCCGTCGCAGGAGCGGAGTTTATTTTGAACGGAGAAATACATCTTGTCAACAGCGATGTACTTACCGGCGGATGATGGATTGGTATTTCGGTACGAGTTACGAACTTACCGGTTGGGAACACCGGATTTGTTAATTCGCGACATACATCTGTTGCGGCACAGACTGCCCCTTCAGAATCCTCAATTGAGTTAGGTGTGGATGCTGACGCTGGGCCCACAGTCACTATTTGAGGAGTGCTCATTGGATTTAACGCGACATTACCAGTGTTGTTCATGGTTGACGTTGCCGTGGGCGTAGGTACCGGGATGGTTGACTGATGAGCTACGATTGATGGCAAAATGCTGCTGGATGGCGCTACTGTCACCTTTTGTGATGCGCCGACTTCCTGATCACTAAGCCATGACTGTACTTTTGCACGACTTGCTCGACTACTCAGCCTTGAACTACTACTGACACCATCGTCCACATCTGCGAGGAGTAAAGCATACTTTTGCTTCAGGAAATTTTCCTCTTCCTCGGCGATTTTCTTGCGCGCTTCCGCTTGAGCTGCTTCTTCTTCCACGATTCTTCTCATACGCATTACCTTCTGCTCCTCTATCATCCGAAGGCTGAGGTCTATACGAGACGAACGCTTGCTCGTAGACGAACGACCGACTGACACTTGCGAATGACTAGTTGACCCTTGTCCACCAGATCGAAACAGATCGCATTTCCAGCTGCGATTAGGATCAGCGATTGAATCCGTCACTCCGGCACAACCGAAGTGCATCCACGACTCGCACGAATCACATCCGACGAGATTGTCCGCCGAGTCCGGTAGTTCACACTTAACGCAGTGTTTTCCGACTTTATCCGGCATCTTACTAGAAAACCTTTGAAGTTTTTTCGGATCGGGAAGGATACTTACTTACTAAATAGAGGCTAACTTACGTTTTCGTTTTCTTCTCCCTGTTTTTCCGAACGAACTCCTTTTCAAGTTTATCTTTCTGTGTGTTCTAGATGTGATAAATTATTAGATTCATAATCCAATTTATTTCAAGTGAAACTTACTGTTGATGTTAATTTTTATGTATTTATGTAAATTACGTTCTACTAGTTTATGTTGTATAGAAATGAACTGTTCTCGAGTGTACCGTTGTTCACTGTACTTAATATTAACAGAATTTCAGTTTAGGTTGAAATTATTGGCCTCTTTCCACTACAATAACAACGTGTTATGCTCCATGTGACATTTCTGAACACGATGTTATGCTCGCTGACGTTTCTCCGACTGACATTTATGCTGTGTCACATTGACAGCTTCGGGTGGTACTGAACTTCCACCATAGCGGTACGAATCAGCCCTGTGGTTTCGTAACACCCGTTCTATCAAAACGTCAGTGCATCTTGATACTAGTGTGAAACTATCCTTTTCCGCAAGGGTCAGATGGACCCCTGGCTACGCCCCTGGACACTGGTCTAGCCACGGTGTCCACTTGGGGTGGGCTCTACAACAGCCTCTTTTGTGATAGTCTTAACAGGGTCGTTGTTTTGTCGTGTTCCTGGAAGAAACTGATTAATTTCGGTGGACTTGCTTCCCTCGTGGTTTTTGGGCTGAATTCACACAATTTTTTTTTTTTTTAATCAGTTCGTTTATTTATTAGGCTCAGGCGTGTGTAACACTTTGCGGAGCCGATATTCAATATTGTAATTAACAATTTTTCTATTTCGATTTTAGTAAAGAGGGGTGCCAATTACTCGTGGCTAGCTCGAGGTTAATGGGTCACATTATTGTTTGGAAGGGGCTAGGCAGGTAACTTATTTCAGGTATTTGTTGCTGCTCATGGTTGCGACATCTTCCAAATCCTCGGTCTCTGTAGTCCCTTACAGGAACTAAGCTGCAGATGGGTGACCACAGCTTGCTGGGCAGGTACAAGTAGCACGGAAACAAAAGGATAATATAACTGGGACACAATGGCAGGGAATTTACTAGAGTGAAAGGGAGGGGGTGATGACATTACACTCTTAGATCAGACAAACAAAGGAATTCGTAAATCGCTTGCATGTAGGGAAGATCACGCATTCCCAAAACATCTCTTACTTCGCGGAAGGGTTGTCTACCTCGGGCCACAAGGGTATCCAATAGTCGTGCTCTGGAGGCATCATTACCCGGGCAATGCCAAACTGCGTGATCGATGTCATCATAACCGGTTCCGCACCTACATACATTGCTATCGACGAGGTTAATTCTGTAGAGATGTGCGTCTAGCGAGTAGTGGTTGGACATAAGTCTTGACATCACACGAATGAAACCGCGACTTACATCCAGACCTTTGAACCACGATCTCGACGAAACATTTGGAATAATGGAATGTAACCACCGCCCAAGAGAATTACTTGTCCAATCGTTTTGCCAACTTTGAAGAGAACTCTGACGTACTAATGGGAAAAATTCATCATGTGAAATTCTTCTTTCAAAAATCTCGCCTTCTTGTGCGCCCACCTTTGCTAGAGAGTCCGCCTTCTCATTGCCTGGAATTGAGCAATGTGAGGGGACCCATGCAAAGGTAATTCTAAATGATCTTTCGACCAACGCACACATCTGCTCCCTTATTTTTGAAAGAAAGTAAGATGAGTGCTTAAATTCACACAATTTTTACAGAACAAGAAAACAAGCGAAAGAAACACAAAATGGAAGAATCAATTTAGTTCAGTTTAGAATACAATTTACACATTTCTTTATAAAAACTAATTTCTCATGAGAGCATATTTTTACCGAAATTTATTACCGTGCATCTCATGCATACTTGCGGTCTATCACACTTCATTGTCTCATTGTCTTCTCATTAGAGACACTTTCTCGTTGCGGCCGATCGATGAACGGTGGTCGACATGCAGCAATCAGGCGTAGCAGGGGCGATCCTTGAAGGCGACGACAGCAGCGAGGGGTATTCTTTTCTTGGTTTGGCATCAATACCGTGCCTTAACGACACTTGAGTTTCGTTCCCATTCTTAACAAGGGAACCACGGGTAACACTACTGCCAATGTATAGCGGTTGGCAAATGTTCCGCTGGTCCAGGGAGTGGTACTTTTCGCACGCGCACTATCACTTTAGGGGTCCTATCCGAGCGAGAAGACACCGTGAGCTGACGGTAACAGATTTTGTTCAACACCATGTACTTTTCGCTTTTGTCCACAATACACACTTTTAACCGTCAGCTCGGACCCTTAACGATCGTCACAGATTAATATATTGCACTACGCTCACTCGGATTGATTCGGTACGATAATGACCAAGCCGGCTTAACTCGATCAGGTTTAACTTTTATTCACTTTTTTTTGGGTGCCTTTTTCCCTGATTGTCCGTAGTGCAGCCGAGCAAATGTCCGTACCACAATCCAACGTTCGGTGAATTTTAATATGTTATGGTGTTTTAGCTGTAAGTTTTAATTCACTTGGTTTTAGGATTTAATGTAGTTTGTAAGTGTTAGACTTTACTGGGCACAAACTCGCGGAACTACGAATCGCAATAGACGTGCGTATTCGCGGGTGTTACAACAATCGTCTTCACTCCTCTGGACCTGATCAAACTAAGACCGCCCTATTGTTTCCTGGCCTTTTATC
This sequence comes from Aedes koreicus, assembly GCA_024533555.2. Lineage (NCBI taxonomy): Eukaryota > Metazoa > Arthropoda > Insecta > Diptera > Culicidae > Aedes > Aedes koreicus. The sequence continues at coordinate 293,589 of JAHHFK020004227.1, forward strand.
TCATCTTCTCGTCTATCCAGTAATGCCCATAGCCATCAGCTTCTTTGTTCCGGTACGTTTAGTTGTGTTTCTCGATGCGGTATTTTTAGTACTATTGGGGGGGGGGGGGGGGGGGCTTTGGTTGGTGTTGTACTTTTTATCAAATTTGAATTCAAATCATTTTAAGAAACTAGATTGCATGCAAAATCTGTACATATTTTAGACCCTAAGTGCTTGTTTTCTTTTATCTTCTTCATTTTAGCAGAGTTCAGTTTGATAAATAGTGTATGTATTCTTTTCAATAAATAATTTAATGTAAATAAATATCTGAATAAATAATGTAAATGAATATCTGAATAAATAATGTACATGAATATCTGAATAAATAATGTAAATAAATATTTTAATAAATAATGTAAATAAATATATGAATGAATAGTGTAAATAAATATTTGATTAAATAATGTAAATAATATTTCTTCAACAGCACCAACCAGGAGGTAAACAAACAATTACATCTATATATACAAGTTTGGACACAAATATCATCTTTTATTTACGATAATTGTTCATTTACACCCTAAAACTACTATATACTAAATAAACATCAATCAAACATATAAATACGGACCAAAGACATTTATTTCATATATAGACATGTAATAATAAATTAGTAAACAAACACACGTACATATATTTACAATTTTTCTTTGGTGGTCTGAACTAAATTGGCCCAAGAAACAAGAGATCTAATTGTAACCCTCAAGTGACGGGTTACAATCCTCCCGGAGTCGGGGGAAAAAAACCTGAAAAGGTTTTTTTTATATATAAACCTGTCGACCTCAGCTGCGGCTACTGCTTCCTCAGAACATTCCGTGCAATGATTTTTCATAGTAATGATTACCAGAGCTCTTTTCCACGGAATAACATAGACGAAGTGAGTCTGTCCAACTTTGGTCTCGTACAGGCAAAGAGAGTCAAAATCAGGTGAATTCCTTTCACAACCGAGTTTATTAGATTAATTCCAAAGCTTCAATGATGAAACTGTTCCAGGTGCGTCAGATAAAACGACATTCGACTTTCGCTTTTATGGTGGACAATGATCAGAAACCAGAAACAGTCATTTACTTCTACTTAACCTTAACCTATTGCGATTAAACATGAATCAAGAGATTAGACTCTTCTCATTTTCATTACTGGCAGTCACAAGATATACTTGGACTAAATTCATCAACCCCATTTTCATACAATTCCATACTCATTCATCCCATACATAACACCCTTTCTATCATTCACAGTGTACTTCACTCATTCTTACAAGCATCCCACACTCTTTCAATTAAATATTCATTCAACAATCACTCATTAATGACACTGTTCCACATACATTCCTAATTACCTATTTAGCTTACTCTACTGCGGGTACCCTTTAAATATAATTGATTAACTTAACTCTACGTATCTCATCTTTATGAGCTACGCGAACGTAATCAAATATGAATCAGCATCTCGTTACAGTATTTCATCGTAAGTGTCTCTCTCGTTAATTCGAGAGAATAAATTTGAGAGCTACTGAAAGAAATAGCGGATCATTCGAGTGGTTGAGAGTGGCTGCGTTCCAACTTAACGTCGGCATCACAACCCTGAAAGTCGACTGATTGACGTTTCTGATCTGTCACATCGTTTTCGCGACTGTTTCGCGGGAAGACGTCAAAGCTTAAATTCTTAATGTACCTAGATGCTCCGATCAAGGAAGGCTTGTTTTTTTTTTTCACGTGAAAATACCTATGTGTGTTCGGTTTGTTTAATTTGTTTTTCTTTGTAGGTTGTGCGACAATGTTTCGGATGATGGACTGGGATGAGCGACTCGTGTTGGTGTTTGTTCAGCCGGGTTTTAAGTGTACCGCCGGCCAGATCCCAATGTTTTTGCCTGTGAGATCTTCGAGCTCGTAGGAGGAGGTTCCGTGTTTGGCTTTGACCCGACAGGGCAGAAACTGGCGTCCATACTTGGCGTTGTAGTTCGCGGCGGCGCTCGACAGCTTCATGTTCCGTCTGTAGATCAGCTGACCAGGAACGAAGGCTTTAGCAAACTTTCTATGCCGAAGATTATAGGTCGCGTTTGACGTTTGGTGAGCTTTAGCCAAGATTTTTGGCGACGACGTCGTAGACATCGGCAAGCATCTTTTTCTTCCGCTCTTCTCGCTGCTCCGGAGTTAGTGCTTCGTCGTGTCGGGCCAACTGGTGATCCGTCCCCATCTCGGACAGCTCGTGTCCGTGCGTAACGAAAAACGGTGTGAACCCAGTCGACGAGTGAACACTGGTGTTCAGCACCATTTCGATTTCGGGCACTTTTGTGTCCCAAAGCCTCTGGTCCTCCTTCACGTAGGTTCTAATCGCCGTGTTTATGGCCCTGTTAACCCTCTCCACAGGATTAGCCTGTGAGTGGTATCGAGAATTCAACCAGTGAACGATTTTGAATCGATCCAGCAGCTCCTTGAACTCCTTGGACAGGAAACAGCTTCCGTTGTCGGTTATGATGATCTCCGGGACGGAGTTTCGGAGAAACCATTGGTCTTTTAGGATCGAACCCAAGGTTGAACTCCCGATACTCCTCACAGGCTGGATCATGACCCACTTCGAAAAATAATCGGCCACTACAAGTAGGTGTTGATTTCCGCGCCGACTGCGTGGTAGTGGACCGACGAAATCGACCGAAACGATTTGCCATGGACGCGTTGCTAACCGCATTTTCCCCATTTCAGGTGCCACAGGGACAGACGGTGCCTTAACCTCCTTGCAGGTCTCACATTGCCGGCAATACCGACGGACTTCAGTAGCCATCCGAGGCCAGTAGTACCTCTGCCGGACACGGGCAAGGGTTTTGTCATAACCTGGGTGGAAGACAGAATTGTGATTCTCTTCCAGAATCTTGACGATTTCCTCTGTCGTAGGGATGAGTTTCCATTCGAAGCGTGAATCACCGAGTTCGCCCTGCGTCGCTACAAACTTTAGCAGTTTGCCATTTTCCACTCTAAAGTCTACGAAATCGTCAGGTTTATCAGACACCTTTCTCAGCATGGAGGTGTACCAAGATGTAGTAGAAGTGTCCTGGACTGCAGCAATACTCCGTGACAAAGCATCCGGCACCACGTTTTCCTTTCCCTTTCGATGCACCACTGTCACATCGTGTTGCTGGAGCTCAAGTGCCCATCTGCTACATCTTGATCCCACCTTCCATTTGGAGCTCAGAATATGGGTGAGCGCAGAGGAATCGGTAATAAGGGTAAAGTGATACCCCTCTATATATCCTCGGTAGGCCTCGATAGCCAGAATTGCTGCCAGAGCTTCTTTCTCTGCCGCGTGATAGTGCTTCTGTGGCGTCGTCAGCTTGTGCGAGTAGTAGGAGATCACCCGTTCTCCGTCCTCCTGTTGCTGTGTTAGCACACCGGCAACTGCTACATCACTCGCATCTGTTTGGATAACGAACTCCCGAGTGAAGTCCGGACTGCCGAGGATTGGGGAAGAAATAAGGCATTCCTTTATTTCACAAAAGGCTAGCTCGGCAGCATCATTCCACCGAATGACCTTCGAGCTGGTTTGTAGCAGATCGGTTAGGGCGGATGTCACGCCACTAAAGTTTGCTATAAATCGACGATAGTAATTCGCCATTCCTAGGAATCTTCTGAGTTTCGTTACGGTATTGGGCCTTTCATAGTCTACGATCGGTCTGATCTTCTCTGGGTTCGCTCGGAGACCGCTCGTACTCAAAAGGTATCCTAGAAAGGGAATTTCGTTCACACCGAACTTAGATTTCTCCAAGTTTATGCTGAGGTTTGCTTCTCTCAGACGGCGCGCAACTTCAACGAGAAGTTTTGCGTGATGCTCGAACGTTTCCGTGACTATGACGATATCGTCAAGATACACGAAAACGTTCGGTTCCAGTATACCATGGCCTAGTACTGTATCCATCAGTCTAGCCAGGGTGGCGGGGCTATTTACTAAACCGAAAGGCATTCTGGTGTACTGGAACAACCCTTTGCCCTGCACACTGAACGCCGTATATTTACGAGAGCTTGGTTCGAGTCCAACCTGTAGGAAGGCTTCGGACAAATCTATCGTAGTGAGGTATTTTGCCTTAGGTAGTTGTCCCAAAATACGTCCAGGGTGGGGCAAAGGGTAAGCATCACGCAAAGTCCTCTCGTTGATTTTGCGCGCGTCTAAGCAGAGCCTCACCTTGGCGGGTTTGATCACAGGGACGCAGTTCAAGGACCAATCAGAACTACTACGTTCAATGATTCCCACATCAAGTAACCGCTGCAGCTCTGTTGCCACCAACTCCTGCGTCTTCGGGGACATCACATAAGGGAATTGTCGGACGGGAGGTTTGTCCTTCCACTCGTCACTTATGACAATCCGGTGCTGCGTAAGTGGTGTAATGGTTAGCTGCCCTGCTTTTGCTGGAAGGAACAGCTTCTTTATTTCTTCTATTTGTAGACGTTCGTGAGCTGATAGAATTGTTTCATGAATCGATGGATCGATAGTTGCAACGTTCCCCGAGTTGGGTAAGCGCTCGCTCTGTAAGATTGTGGGCTGGATTTGGAACTTTGTCCAGAAATCCATGCCACATATACAGTCGAGGGATAGATTTTGGATAACCAGGGTCGGAACAATTTTCATCCTGTCGTTGAAACGGATCGGAAGGTGAACTTGGCCAAGGATAGTGAGCTTGTCACCGCTAGCTGAACGAAGTGAAATATTTCCAGGGGGTCTGTGAAGTTTCTTCGGTTTTAAGTGCGTGAAAATACTTTCGCTGATTACGGTATAGTTGCTCCCGCTATCCAGCAGAGCGTTAAGCGGAAGTCCATAAACTTTTATGGAAACGTACGGACGGTTATCGTCGTTAAAAGGGTAATTTATGAAACAGATTTCTTCCGGTTGGTTATAGTAGTCTTCGGAAGTAGATTCCCAGAAGACTGGTGGGATTTCGTGTAAACTAGAGGTAATTACGCCTGGGGGTTCTGTGAACGGCGATTTTCGTCCGCCCGCCGGCCGTTTTTTAGACAATACGGACAGAAACTGGTCGGGAAGCCATGCAGCCCACAGTTGTCACAGAATAAACGACGTGGCTGGCGACACATAGCGACATGATGTCCGGGTGTTCCACAATTGAAACACGTATTGGGATGTGGAGGCTTGTGTCTACTTACAACCTGTTCGAGAGTTAGCTGAGGACCAGAAGAAATGCCAGATGGTCCGGGAGTTGGTGATTTTGGCTCATTTGACCGGTTGGGGTTTGATACCGGTAACGGTTTTTGAAAATTTCGAGCCGTACCTGTATTAGAACTAGGCGGAGGGTTGACAGACCGACCCGGACTATTGAGATTGTTCCGATTCTGATTACCGGACTGGTCTTTGAACTGACCTGGTGGACGTTTTTGCTGCTGTGGGGGTAGGTGAGAGGATTTGCTTTGGTTTCGACTTGTGTTTTCGTGGGTTTCTATTGCATTTACCGACTTTTCGATGCCAAACACCTTGTTGTACGCCGAGAAGTTAAGAGCATCTAACTTCTGTCCAGCGGCTACGAGTGTCTCGAGATTGAGGATGGGAATGAATGTCATTTGACGTTTGTAGTCGACTCGCATGTTTTGTTGTAGGATTTGGACCTTTTCGTGGTCGGGTATTTGCATACACATACTCCGAAACAGCTTCTCCATTTCGAAATAGTATTCGTGAAAAGATTCCTGCTTTTGCTGCCGTCTTTGGTAAATCTTCATTTTAATTAAAGCATCCAAATCCGGATGCATGTAAGTTCGACGCAACTCAAACACTAGATGCTCCCAATTCATCAAACGACCTGTAGTTCGCTGTGTCATGTACCACTTCAAAGCGGAACCGGTAAACAGATGTATGGCAGACTCGAACAACTCCTCCGTAGAGACATACTCAGCAAGTGAAAGTGCTTGGACAAGCTCAAGGAACTCGTTCAGTTTCAAGCCCTGATCATCCCCACTATACTTACTAATATTCCATTTGGATACCGGCAAAGTATGACGACGTTGAAACGGAGCTTGATACTGAACTTGTTGAAATTGGTTTTGGAAAGGAAGTGAATTACTACCTGGGTATGCAGCTCGCGTGTTGTGTGGGTTTTGTGACTGTTGGAAGTGCGATGAAGTGTTTACGGGAGGTAGCGTATGGGTTTGGTTTAAGGGTACTTGCAAAGAGCTCGGGTTTGGCGCTTCGAACATGAGATGCGGATCAGACTGGGGACGGAATCGCTGTTCAACAGGATGAAAACTGGGAAAATAACTACTTGCAGTCTTGAACGGGTTCTGAGAAAAATGTTGCGAAAAATTACGGTAATCGTTTTGAGACCCTGGGAGAGGATTCTGGAATGAATAAAGCCTCGAAGAGTCAATCGGATCAGTTTGCACGGCTACTTCCACACCTGCGTTACGGGCAAACAGTACCTGCTCTAGACTTGCCAACCGAGCTTCCAGTCGATGGATCCAGTCTAACTCGTCTTCGTTGAATCTTAACATTCTCGGCGCCTCCTGGACAGCCAGTTCTTCACAAACATTCTCTCTTCGCTGCTCATCCTCTGACTCATCAATCGGTACATCGCTGATCGCTACAGTGAAACCATCACCTGTGGTCTGTGTTCCAAACCCTGTTAGAAACTGCTCCTGTCGATTGAAATAAAGCTCCAGATCATTTACCAATTCAACCACCAATCCCTGCATTCCACTATGTAGATTGGGTGAACCTCGCGATTCCGATAACAATCGCACAATGTATGCACCATAGTGTAATAGACGGTGCTGTAAAACACGTTTTTTCGCATCATCTTCTTCCGCATCTAAAAGAACTCTCAATTCATAACACCGTTTAGTGCAGATTTCTAGATCCTTTGTTGGATCCTTAGGAACAAACAAAGAATCGGTATGTTTCCCCTCTCCTTCAAGCTTCAACCGATCCCTCAGGAACTTTCGTTTCCTAGTGAGATCCATGTCACGAGTGATAGTGACACTGCGAGCTGTCAACTCTTCGTGCAGTTCCAACTCGTCGAGATACTCAACCCTCATGGTGTGATACCACTTTATCATTAGTGAGCTTGCCTGATCGTAGGTATATAGCGATTTGGCCATGATTAATCTCCAATTATAAAAAACCTTATTTAGCAAAAAATAATTTTAATTAATTCAAAAAATAATTAATACCACTTAAATCAAATCAGAAAAATCGGTAAATTGCAAAATTATTTAGATTCAATTGGGAAAAAAAACAAGCAACATAGGATTTTGCCATATAAACGAGAATAAATCTAAATGCAAGTCTAATTCATGTTTAGTCACCGTAGATTGATTAAATATTTTCAATGAACCATCTCTGATTTCTGATCATTTTCAACAAACACACGAACAGTATTAAGTTTTGTTTTTGTTTATCATCATCCGCAACAGTTCTCCATATAGACTCTAAAAATCTCTCAGCAAAACTCAGATCTGATTGGAATTACCTAATGACCACGCGTGAATTGACTTTAATTGAAATTAATGGCAATCTCTCCCCGGAACCGATTGGAAAAGGGAATTACTCTTTTTGGAGGAATACTCCTTTTTTTTTTGGGGTGGGGCGCAATTGATACTAGTGTGAAACTATCCTTTTCCGCAAGGGTCAGATGGACCCCTGGCTACGCCCCTGGACACTGGTCTAGCCACGGTGTCCACTTGGGGTGGGCTCTACAACAGCCTCTTTTGTGATAGTCTTAACAGGGTCGTTGTTTTGTCGTGTTCCTGGAAGAAACTGATTAATTTCGGTGGACTTGCTTCCCTCGTGGTTTTTGGGCTGAATTCACACAATTTTTACAGAACAAGAAAACAAGCGAAAGAAACACAAAATGGAAGAATCAATTTAGTTCAGTTTAGAATACAATTTACACATTTCTTTATAAAAACTAATTTCTCATGAGAGCATATTTTTACCGAAATTTATTACCGTGCATCTCATGCATACTTGCGGTCTATCACACTTCATTGTCTCATTGTCTTCTCATTAGAGACACTTTCTCGTTGCGGCCGATCGATGAACGGTGGTCGACATGCAGCAATCAGGCGTAGCAGGGGCGATCCTTGAAGGCGACGACAGCAGCGAGGGGTATTCTTTTCTTGGTTTGGCATCAATACCGTGCCTTAACGACACTTGAGTTTCGTTCCCATTCTTAACAAGGGAACCACGGGTAACACTACTGCCAATGTATAGCGGTTGGCAAATGTTCCGCTGGTCCAGGGAGTGGTACTTTTCGCACGCGCACTATCACTTTAGGGGTCCTATCCGAGCGAGAAGACACCGTGAGCTGACGGTAACAGATTTTGTTCAACACCATGTACTTTTCGCTTTTGTCCACAATACGCACTTTTAACCGTCAGCTCGGACCCTTAACGATCGTCACAGATTAATATATTGCACTACGCTCGCTCGGATTGATTCGGTACGATAATGACCAAGCCGGCTTAACTCGATCAGGTTTAACTTTTATTCACTTTTTTTTTGGGTGCCTTTTTCCCTGATTGTCCGTAGTGCAGCCGAGCAAAGGTCCGTACCACAATCCAACGTTCGGTGAATTTTAATATGTTATGGTGTTTTAGCTGTAAGTTTTAATTCACTTGGTTTTAGGATTTAATGTAGTTTGTAAGTGTTAGACTTTACTGGGCACAAACTCGCGGAACTACGAATCGCAATAGACGTGCGTATTCGCGGGTGTTACAACAATCGTCTTCACTCCTCTGGACCTGATCAAACTAAGACCGCCCTATTGTTTCCTGGCCTTTTATCTCATCTTCTCGTCTATCCAGTAATGCCCATAGCCATCAGCTTCTTTGTTCCGGTACGTTTAGTTGTGTTTCTCGATGCGGTATTTTTAGTACTATTGGGGGGGGGCTTTGGTTGGTGTTGTACTTTTTATCAAATTTGAATTCAAATCATTTTAAGAAACTAGATTGCATGCAAAATCTGTACATATTTTAGACCCTAAGTGCTTGTTTTCTTTTATCTTCTTCATTTTAGCAGAGTTCAGTTTGATAAATAGTGTATGTATTCTTTTCAATAAATAATTTAATGTAAATAAATATCTGAATAAATAATGTAAATGAATATCTGAATAAATAATGTACATGAATATCTGAATAAATAATGTAAATAAATATTTTAATAAATAATGTAAATAAATATATGAATGAATAGTGTAAATAAATATTTGATTAAATAATGTAAATAATATTTCTTCAACAGCACCAACCAGGAGGTAAACAAACAATTACATCTATATATACAAGTTTGGACACAAATATCATCTTTTATTTACGATAATTGTTCATTTACACCCTAAAACTACTATATACTAAATAAACATCAATCAAACATATAAATACGGACCAAAGACATTTATTTCATATATAGACATGTAATAATAAATTAGTAAACAAACACACGTACATATATTTACAATTTTTCTTTGGTGGTCTGAACTAAATTGGCCCAAGAAACAAGAGATCTAATTGTAACCCTCAAGTGACGGGTTACAATCTGAATGACATGAATAACGGGCCTGGCCATGCGAATTTTTCATCTCTTGTATTCCCCCTCTGTGCGTGTGACGTCATATTCTTACTAACTACGAAATCGGCATAAAATAACATTGCCTGACCTGTCGTTCACAACATTTAGTGCGCCGGCACATCAGCTGTACGATGAAAATCAAAACAAACTTTTAATTTACAATATTTTGCGGCTCAATTTTCTATGTTTTTAGATGTAGTATTAGTAGTAGATATAGTTAGAGTTTGTAGAACAGTTGGAAATTGTAGGTAAGTATCTGTGTTTGCAAGACTTTCTACTTGGTCGTAAATTAATGTTGTTTTTTGTTCATATGATTGTAGTTTGCTGACGGTCACGAGAGACACTGGGCTGTACTGGTTTGAGTAGATGTTGCGGGTTTGGAAGCTGCTGATGACCTGTTCCGAGAGCTATCTAATCCTATGAGCATCAAAATTGTGTACCACACTGTGTGTGAAGAATGTGAATATGGGATGTTACATATCTGCGGAATAGGCATTAGTGATAATGAGAACGTTACTAGTGCAAGTGCTATAGTAGTTAATCATCATGTACTATCAAACGTATCAATATTTATACTTTATTTATTTATTTCAGTTGAGAACGGCTACATTTGATAAATATAAAAACATGCATTGTTACATTTCATTTTACTTTTCGGGAAAGTTCATTCTAATTGCCTTACGGTTTCGTTTACTGTTGCCTCTGTTTCGCAACAGCTGTATTTTTCCGGATTTGTCTTAGTTGTTTCAAATAACCGGAGATGAGTGCGTTCAAAAACTTATCCACAATTGTTTTGAACCAGGATGGGCAAATAGGCTTCGAATTTATCATACTCGACGCGTTCAGATAGCCTTGTTTTAATTTATTTACGATTCTGGTAAAAATATTTTGAAAATCGCTCTCTATATGCAGTCAATGCAAGGATACTAAATTCAAACAGAGTGGTTTGAGGATAGCATTTCGCTACTTCTAGCTCATAATAACCTTCATCAACGGTGGGTAATGTATTTGGGCGTAGTCTGCAAGTTTCGAGTTTGATAAATAGTTGCAAATAAATCTCTAGCAGGAAATGAGCCGAATAAATCCGGCGTAGTCGAACTGCAGGCACACGTCCTACAGAAAATATGTCCGCTAGCTCGTCAGAGCAGCAAAACTGCACCCACAAGGCAAAACTATAAATCGACAAAAAAAAATTCATTAGCCTCCAATTCTATCGGATAGGTGAAATTTTCCTCTTCGAAATGACCGTAGTGGATTGATTAAGTGAGTTTTCAATGACGAGAAATTCGTGGAAGAAGCAATTGTTTACGTTTGTCAGTTAGGCCCTAATGAAAAATCTTTGTCGAAATACGTGATTCAAATAATACGTGATAAAAGTGCACGTTTACGACAAATCGTTTCCTGTCTTCAGTGAACTCATACCTTTCAGCATAAAGGATAAGTGCACCGAAGACAACAAAACGATTTGACGTAAACGTGCACTTTTATCACACTTTAAATGCGCAAAAAGCACTTCTAGATTAAATCTAGTCGAAGGATTCTCTCGGGGCAACCTGCTGAGGATAGTCCTGCTGACATAGACAATCCTTGCAGTGGTGGTGGGTTCTTATCACATCACATCACATCACGACAGTTCCATTGTAATACGGTGATCATTAGCCTGGGACAAAATTTAAATTCCAGTTCCCCTTTGATTTTTGGGTACCTTTGGGGTCCTATAATAACTGTGCAACACTTCAGCTCAATCGGTGAAACTATATTTTAGCGCACGCGGTTTCAATTTTCCATAGGATTTTCTATGGGGAAACCTACTTTTTCAAAAAAAAAAACTGGCGAGGTGACCCGTTGTCTTCTAAAAATATTTCAATCCAACCAATCTCTTGAAAATCTTCCAAGGAAACTTTTCTTCAAAGACCGCAAAGCGATTCGACGCTTGTGGAAAAAGTTATTTAGCTAATACTGATTACTATCCAGACGAACGGCTCATTGGACTGTTTTTTCTAACAACACTGCCATCTGCAGCATGACCTACAGCATGCTGCTGTCTGCGCAAAGCAACCTCGTGGTGTGGGGCGTGGTGTGGTTGCTTTGCGCAAACAGCAGCATGCTGTAGGCCATGCTGCAGATGGCAGTGTTGTTAGAAAAAACAGCCCAATGAGCCGTTCGTCTGGACAGTAATCAGTATTAGCTAAATAACTTTTTCCACAAGCGTCGAATCGCTTTGCGGACTTCGAAGAAAAGTTTCCTTGGAAGATTTTCAAGAGATTGATTGGATTGAAATATTTTTAGAAGACAACGGGTCAGCTCGCCAGATTTTTCTTTGAAAAAGTAAGTTTCCCCATAGAAAATCCTATGGAAAATTGAAACCACGAGCGCTAAAATATAGTTTCACCGATCGCGCTGAAATTTTGCACAGTTATTAAAGGACCCCAAAGGCTGCCAAATATCAAAGGGGAACGGATTTTTTTTTCTTTCATATGTCCGTGTCCCAGGCTAGTGATCATATCTTGATCCTCACTCGACGAATTATTCATCGAAAGATATGAATTCACCAATCAGGGGCATGATACACTCAATAGCTTCAAGTAGGATCCTCGGAGCGGCGAAACATCCGAAAGACCAAAAGCATTTAAAATGTTATCCACAATTTCCCTAAATTTAATTTTGCCTCGCTTGACCGGATATTCTTAGAATTGTGAGAAGACGAAGTTTTTGTTTTTATTTATTTATTTATTGTTCTTCGTCTCGAATTAAAAAAAAACTGAAATGGACCAAAACCTGGTTTTCGAAAATCGACGATTTTAAACCCCCTTACTGTTATTAGATAGCGGCGGGGTGGTATAACTACAGCAGGGATTCGATGCATCAGCTATTACCGGTTTATTCGGTTTTTTAAATTGACCCCCGCTACCTCCAATTTTTTGCAAGCCTTGAGGTTCTATTAGTTTTTGGCGCACATCCGGGGAACTAGTGGGCTTCCTTTTACCGGGGCGTGTACCAGAAATCCACTTTCATCGGCTACGTTAGAGTCCAGTTCGTCAGAAGACAAAATAACAAAAGGATTTGTCATTTTGCGGGACTGATACAGACGATGCAGGCGGAGCGCGACTTTACCATTTATGCATACGTCTGCTTATAGCGTTCTTTTATGGAACGCTTCACATTACCAGCACTCTTCTCGTACTCAGGGCAGTTATGCAAATCATGGAGAGGCGTTTTGCCGCAGTAAGCAAAGTTTGTTGCTTCGAAGGACCGGAGGATATGTAGGATGTGCTGCAGGTTCCAGATCTGGCAGCCAATCTGCAGCAAATGATTCACGGTGATGTTCACAGCGGACGGCTGTAAGGTGCTTACCGAATGCAGAGCAGTGTTTGCGTCCGAGGCGGCTGAAAGTGGTTTATGGAAGGGCAGTTCGGTGCAGAAAGCGGTATGGGCAATAGGCGCGTTCTGCCGGCTTGGTAGCGGCTAATTTTATGTGTGAAGGCTGCCACATCAACGTTCAAAGCTGCCTGAACCAAACGGACAGCTTGTATTGATCACCTGAAGCTGCGATGCGGGATCATTGCCCTGATATTCCAAAATGTTGCACGTAGTAAAATGTTTATTGTCTTCTAAAACTAAACGTTATGGAATTAAGTGAACGAGTGGAAACTTATCGGGAATGATCTCTCATATGCATAGCATTTTACCAATTAATAATGCTTTTCTACTTCCTCCTGTTCTCTTCCCTATCCCATGGCCGCGAGCGGTGCCATATGACACATTGTGAGTCTCGATATTCGCTACTAAAGCCAGTACTTCAAAAGCGGAAACACCGAGACGACAATCTGGACCCTACATCAAAGGTAGGTTGAAGCAGTAAGTAGAAAAGGTTTGACCAATTTTACTTTCAGACAAATTTTCTAACACAAGCTTCAAGGTACGATGATTTCAAAATCAAGGTAAGAAAATCATAGTATTTTCTCCGAATTTTGCATATATTTATAAAACATCATTTGCTCAGAATTTATTACGATTGAAGTAAAATTGCCGGAAAACAGACACCAGTGCTTATTTTTACATCATTTCCTGAATCTAACCGTACAGAATCCGGAAAAGGCAAATGAAATTTTTCGTTTGAGCGGTTGAAATTCTAACACCTTGTAAACAAGCTCCCTGAACTGTCAAAAAAGTAAGGTTAATGCATTCCGTGCAATGATCTATAAAGGGTGGGCTCTTCTCCCCATCTAGTGGGACTTTTTACTAGGCTCGGTTTTGGTGTGGTTTCTGCGAATTTGTTTCTGGAAGGAGATTCTCTCTAGGCCTCTGTGTAGCGCCTAAGTGTATCTGCTTACGGGTCTACAATACGTGAAGTGAATCTCGTAATTAGACCCGGTAGTTTTCATCTCATCACACGGCTGAAAGTGGTGTGCATCGGCTAAACCACTGGGTGCAAAAGGCATATGTGTGCGCTGATCTTGAGATGTGGCACTAAGATTTGGTGCAGTAGATGGCCAATGGATTTTCGATGAAAAAAGAAGTATGAAGAAGTTAGACTGTGTTGCGTACCTGCAAGGAAAACATGCTGGTCGCGAATTTAAAAAAAGCAATTCAAGGGCCAAGGTGCGTTTGGAGTTGTTCCATACAGATCTGTGCGGATCATTTGAAGTACCATCGTTAGGAGGAAGTCGATACTTCGCTACTTCATCGATGATGCCGCACGGAAATTGTCCATTCATACCCCCGAATCGAATGATCAGGCGGTGGAGGCGTACAAAGACCTCAACGCGATGGCGGAGCGGCAGTCCGGCGTTGCGTAACGTATGCGGACGATTATGGAAAAGGTGAAGTGCATGTTGAACGATGCAAATTTGTCTAAGAAGTTCTGGGCTGAAACGGTTAACACGGCAGAATACCCGATGAACGCGATGCTTGGACGGTAAGACGTCAGAAGAGGCGTGGACAGGAACAAAACAGTACATAGGCGACCTAGAGATTTTTGGTTCCGTGGCCATGATGCACCGAATCAGAAGAGGAAGAAGCTGGACCATAAAGCAATCGTCAATCGTCAATCAGTTCGCACGCGTTTTTTATTTGTTCATAGCCACGTGCTTTTGTGTCTACAATAATTTTTGCATACGTTTGTTTTTTTTTTCTGAGTGCTTTTGTTTTGCCGAATATTTAAAATAAAACAAAAATGAGTTGTGAAATTTGCTCGTTGGACTCTTCCGTTGACTCAGTTATGTGGACATGTGTGGGATGTTCTCGAAAATTCCATGACGCGTGTGTGGGTGTACTAGTGCCACGGAACTCTCTCCGTAAGAAGGACAAAAAAGTGATTGATCCCTCGTCATATGTACTCCCGTGTTGTGACTCGTGCCAAAATCTCATCACGGCTAGTTTTGAGTTAAATGAACTTGTCAAGCAGCAAGCTCAATTGACCGATCAGCAAAAAATCCTCGAAATGCAAATGCATGCCAATACGGAGGTAATGCATAAACTCGTACTCCAATTGGATAAGCCCAACATCGTGCAACATACGATGGAAGGCATGGAAATTTTGCTTAACAGTATGAAAGATGAACTGTCGTCTATCAATAAAAACAGCAGTCTTGCAGGCAGTGTCGTGGCTATAAAAAACCACATTACCTCGGTATTTGATACTGCAATGAAGGCATCAAAAGACAATTTGTTTACCTCATTGAAAACAGTGACGTCTGAAATATCAACTGACCTGCGCAACATGAGTAGCGAAATAAGCCAACTCAGTCAGCTGTCTCTTGATACAGCTGCCAGTTGCAGTATGAATTCAAATCCATTAGTGGGTCTCGACATTCTAGACGAAATAAAGTCACTGTCAGCAAATTTGATGGCATCACAGAGAGTCGCACCTTTACCTTTGTCAGCTGACTCATGCCCCAGTTTGGAAGTCGAACTAAATAATCAAAAAGAAAACTCAGGATGGCGGCTTCTGGGCACTAGGAAGGTGTGGAAAGCCAACTGGACTGAGTATGATGAGCGTAAACTGCGACGTATAGCTCAACAAAAACAAGCAGACAAAGCTAGAAAACGGAGAAGGCTAAATAATTCCAACCACCAAAACAACACTTTTGTATACAACCCAGAACCCAGAAGCGATTTCAATTTGAATGTCAATCGAGATTACTACGCTAATAGCAACACAGTCTTTGGAAATCGTAACGCTATCCAAACGGAAAATCGTGGCATGATTAATCACAACACGAATTTTCTTCCACCGGATCGCGAACTTCTTGCTGCAGCAAAAAATCAGTTCTCCAGACCTCCCACTAGTTACCGGCCGATGATTTGTTTTGAAAGAGGACAAACTTTAAACCCTTACCCGGAGAATGAACCATCCAGAACCAACTCACATCATATGACCTTCGACAACTCTACTGCAGCATGCGAGATGTGCCAATGTAGGCACATGTCTTTTCAAAGAAATTGACGAACTCTATAGAGGAAGTAGACGACAACGGTTCTGAAGAACCAAATGATTTCCCGGTTTTGGCGAACTCCCAATATCAGGAAGGTGAGATAATTAGTACTAACAGTGGTAATAAAAGCCAGGAGGTAGTAATTTACTGTAAAAATTGTAATAGGATGAAAAGTGCTTTGAAGGTGAATGAAATTTATAAACAAGTAGAGGCGTATACTTACGATGTAATTTTAGGAACCGAAACAAGCTGGGATGCAAGCAGAAGTTTTTGCAGATCGCTTTAATGTATTTAGAGATGATCGTGATAAACTATTATCCAACAAAAAATGTGGTGTGCTGTAAGTGCGAATTATGATTCTGAACAAATTTCTTCTCGCAAGTGCAAGGAGTTTGACCATGTTTGGGTAAAATTTAGCATCGATGATCAGATGCAAATGTTCATATATATGGGGACTTTAATCAACGAACAGCAACTTTTATGTTAGACCACGTAAATGATTCTCTCTTAATACCAGTTGTCGGTGATAATGAAACACTTCGTATTTTGTTTGATAAAAGTGCAGAAATTGGGCTAAATCAAGTGAATCACGTAAAAAATCAAAATAACTGCTATTTGGATTTATTGGTCACAAATATGACCGATGACTTTTGCGTATTTGAATCACCAGCTCCACTTTAGAAAAATGAAGTCTTTCACACTGCTACTGAATACTCTATATTCGTGCTTGGCAAATTCACAATGTTAGATAATAGTTTCTCGGAATCATACTTCGATTTTAGTAAAGCAGACTACGGAAAAATTAAACAAGAGTTAAATTGCATCGAATGGCAAACTTGATTACATAATGATGACTTGCATAAGGCTGTGGACACATTCTATATATATATATATATATGATTATATATGATATTTTAGAATATACAGTGCCCAAAAAATAAAGAAAGAAAAAAAATCCAAAGGTACCAGCTTGGTACAATAGATCGATTATTAATCTGAAAAACAGAAAACAAAAAGCTCACAAAGCATTCAAAAGGAATAGAACTAACGAAAATCTTTCAACATATCGTGCAATATGCGATCAACTGAACTTAGAAATGAAACATGCATATACAGAGCACAACCCAAGTAACATTGCCAAAACCATCCAGCTTTATTAAGTTTTATTACAGTTTTATGAAAGCCACTAGAAATCAATTCGGTTTTATTATGGCAGCAAGAGATGCCAATAGGTTTCAAATTTTAGTCAGGTTTATAAGAACCTACACAGCTTCTTTACAACGATCTTAAACCCTTGACTTCTAAAATTCCTAAAAGAAAACCAAAAGGGAGGAGGCTATATCAGGGGAAAAGAGGAGAGGGGCGGTGGGGTTTACTCCTATCAAAGGTTTTATTTTGACTTTATTAATAAATAAAAAGAAGAATTAAAAAACGGTTGTATGACACACATATAAAATATTTATAGGGGGTGGGGAAAAAAAATAATAAAAAAATAGTGTCGCCAACAAAAAAAACAAACAGCAACGGGGGGGAGAGAAAAACCACCACGACGCGAGAGAGTAGTAGAAGAGAAAACAATGATAAAAAAACGGCGCTGGAAAAACTGTGATTTCTTGCAATCACCATATTGGAATATATGAAATAATTGAAATGTGGAAAAATAAATTCACCAAATTTTAAATGTAATGCAATTGAACTGTAGATCTGAGACAAACTTCGGTATTCGTTTAGGTAACCTTATTGAATTCCATCATTTTTCAGGAGTTTCATGACTAATTTACCGAATATATTTCTTTCAATTTTATTTTTGTTGTTGTAAACTCGCATAATTTCCGAGGCGCATTAATTTTCAGCTCTTATCGTGCCAATATTCACCATAAAATTGAATGCGCATATGATTTGGAGCATGATACGATATACAAAAAACTCAATTTGTTTTATATATTTTGCTATCAAAGATAATTTCCCACCACACTAGAACTTTTTCTCAGCCATTATTTACTGTTGAATGAATCAGAAGAGCAGAGAGAATCGAACAAAGTAGAAATACAACAAAAACTAAACACGATATCGCCGTGAAGTTTGACAGCTAGGGCCATTCGGTTCTCTGCTGATTTTGATGGATGTGCCAATAGGTTTTATGATGGTTCTCAAGTGGTCATAACATCTTTCACTAGAACATTTTCAAAATCTTTATGGTCTTAGAATGGTTTTGTTAAGTTGTTCTCACAACCGTCTGGTAGAGTGGGCCACTTTGTACACATTTCGGCTTTAAAGATGCATAGAGGAGGTGTTGGTGGACAA